>CM060964.1:167449614-167664614 GCA_030765045.1 Tenodera sinensis
AAAATTACACATTGGTTGTTCTGCAAAGTAATAGGCACATGATTTGGCTCAGACTTTTTACTTGGCTGGAGATAATCAAGTGCCTCTGTTTGCGGTTACATATTTTAAATTATATGAATAAGCAAATGCAGCAATAACACTACCACATTAGAAAATACAAATGGATTCAACGAACTGTGGATAATAGAAATCGTGCTCATCATAACCTATTTCAACAAATACAGAATTGTCATATGAAACAATTTTTTCACAAGTAAGTCACTGACATTGTCTTCAAGAGATGAGTGTTTTGTATTTGCCGAACCAAACCAAATTTACATAAATGAATTTATATGTACATTAACATACAAGTATATTAACATATGATTGATATTTTAATGAATGCCTATAAAACAAGATAATCATACTCTTGATATCTAACTCTCAAGAGTTATTTGCCAAACCGTTAACCGAATTATGTGTTAAATAAAGCATATTGATATTATAATAATGTGTTGGCTAAAGTTGTCACGAGTGTTAAGATTGCAAACCTGCGACTTTTGGCAGAAAATTTATTACTTGCTAGATAATCATATTTACAACTGGTGAAATTGTTTATAATTAAGCTTAGTAGGTGAGCTACCAAAAGAATGAAGTTGTGCACGTTTTGTCTGAACAGCAGACAGAACTGGTTCCGCACACTGTGCACTCTGTAACATGACTACAAATGCCGATGACTTGATTCATCTTGAACGTAGCTCGACTACTAAGCCTAATTATAATCCATCTAAAATTATCTATATTTTAAATGTAAATATGATAAAGACCTAGCCCTTCTTTACCCAGGTCACTTTCATTACTTAAACTTTAGTTATACATAAATGTTGCTATTCGTTGCATTGTTTTTTGTTTATTTCTAGGATATGTATGGTGGAAAGTTGGAGTTAAAGGTATTTCTGTGATTGTGGGTGTATAACTTCGCAAGCTGTGCCTTTTTGGTGTCCAGTGCTGGTGCTGAACATAGTGAAATGGTGTGAAAGTGTTAAATGAAGTGAAACTCTTAAGAGCACATTTGTTGTCAGGCTAATAGTGATCTAGTGATGATAAAACAGGTGTTTGCATATGGAGCAATACAGTGTTGTATATAATGTATGTAGAAGAAGCCTCTTTGTGAGGTTATTTGTGCTTGTTACGCAAATATGTCAAATTTTGTTATGCTAGAAGAAATAAATAAAAGTGTCAAACTTGTGTAATTGTTCCCATTTCCCTGTCAAATACCACATCCTAATGTTTGGTTGCATTGAGGTAGCTCATTAAAGTAGAAAATATTTTACTTTATGCCATGCATAGTAATTAGTGGCAGCGTCAGAATTGAAAAAAAAAACATCTTGTTGCTATTAAGAAAACTAGTCATTTGAACCTGCAACCATTACAGAACTCATTAATATTTCATAAAAGCTATTGATGTACAGACTATTGGACAATTTTAATAAAAAGAAATTATAACAAATAAACTGCTTTTACACCTGCTAACCTGTCAGTTTCAGCTGATTGTGTGTCCTAATGCCATATTTCTACCGCTGACGCATCAAGTTTAATATGTGAGCCTCCATAGTTGTGATTACAGTTTTTAAGAGTGCCGAATTTATTAAAGCACATAAAAGTTAATTTGCGTGAGCTTTTAATATGCAGCACCCTTAAAAACTGTAATCACAACTATGGAGACTCACGTGTGAAACTTCACGCGTCAGCGGTAGAAATATGGCATTAGGACATACAATCAGCTGAAACTGACATGTAGGCAAGTATGAAAAATCCTGTAAGAGCTACCGGCAGCGTGAGCATTCGGGAGCGCGATTTTTCATACTTTAGTTCCAACTCGTCGCACTTGGAGCGCTGTTTTGTTGACAAAGATTTAACACGTAGTTTCCTTTCTTACTACTAGGTGTTCTGTGTGAACAGAGTATAGGAGGCATTGGTCTGACACGCTTGAAAAATTTTGTGAGGTTAATGACCATCGTTAATAGCAGCATACAAAACCTTATATTGACTCTGACGTAAAGCCGAGTGGGTAAACCAATTGTAGGTTTCACGTATGAGAAAATCCAGGTTTGTTGGAAGACATTGAGTAGCGGAAGAGATTGCCAGCTGCAAAGAATGGCACGCGCAGCGTATCATTATGAGCCCTGGGCATTCTCTGCGCAATCTAGTGCAAACTCCATTGTTGATGCCTGTCATAACAGCAGCATTATCAACGCCAATACCCTTTAAATTCTTTATGTTTAACCCTTTCTCACGCAATGTTTTCAAAACACAGGCAGCGATTGACTCAGTCGCAAGATTGTAGCTCAGAAAAAGCTAGAAATGTAGAAATTAACCCACCGTTCCTAATATTAAAATACATTATTGCAATCCCCAAAATTTTGGTAACACTGATGATTCACTCGTCAATAAGTATACTATACACTCCAGTTCCTATATCTTCTAGCCATAGTTTCTCAAAATGGGGACCTAAAACAAAGTTCACCAACGCACTACAGTTTGTCCTGTGCAACTGAATATTTGCCGCAGTTGGACTGTCACTAAACATAGATTTGCAAAGTTTACCAAGGTCAATACTTAATAGTGATGAATGACACGCAACAAAAAGTGTGAGAGAAGCTTCGGCATTTCGTAGCTTCTCAATATCTCTACTTAAGGTAACAAATTGGTCCAACCTTCTTGAAGAGCTAAATGCACAGGGTGATGCTAAATGCTTTTTAGTCTTAGCATGCTGCAAAAGATCACTGCGTTTTGCGTTAAAGATAGCTTTATACAAAATTTGCATTTAGCGTTATCTTTATCACTCGGCACTTCTAAAAGCCAGTCCTTAAAAGCAGGGTTACTAAGCCACTCCTTTCAAAAATGCTGTTGATATTTTGGAGGCATTTCACACGAATACGACGTAGTTTATAACTATAAAAGTGTAGAATAACAGTTAACACAATTGCTAATTAATATTATCACAGAATCACCATATATGAACCGACTACACCCGTTTACAATGCATGCACTACTTATGCTTGTACCCCAACGAGATGAGAGTGCGTAATAAAGGGGAGGGGAATAAAGCAACTGAAAAGTTACTTTAGGTTTTAAGTTACTGTAAATAATTATATAATTTCTTGAACCAAACACAGGCCACCTGCATCTGTTATGCTAGGAGGAGAAAAGAGGAACAAACAAAAATACCATCAGCAATAAGCCTCCATGGCATAAACAGATACGCATTTTAAATAATACACACATACACTCAAGATTTACTGCCAATATAAGCAGAAGTAAGAAACATAAGTGCAGTTAATAAATAGCGAGTAGCCTAACTATAGTCTGATTTTTAAAAGAAGATACATGTCAAATGCCAGCTTCTCCACGTGGAAAGCTGCAGTGTTGTCAATAAGCAGATAGCGATAACCCTCAATACTCCAGACATATAAACAAACATTCGGGTTTATCTCACGGCAGCGAAAACATGCACATGTAATCTCTAGTAGCCTACAATCAAAACAAAGGTAATTTGTTCTCAATACGAATAAAGTAATTCGAATTCACTTAACGTTAACTAAGTAGGCTAACAACACACTGTGTAACTGGACATCCAAACAAGTTCCGTTCCTCGCACCAGTTTAGTGATAGCTGACCTGAGCAGTAAACTATTTATCAGTGCGACTAATATGGCAACCTTTGTTTATAACCTTCCCCTCCTACTCTTAACCCCCCCCCCCCTTCCTCGACTGCTGTCATGTATCTTCTTTTAACAATCAGACTATAAAGTACCGGAAACACCAATATCTGTATTACAGGCAATTACTATGAGGGAAGTAGGCTAGAGAAACCTTTCCGGTGTATGCTGCATAAGATGTTATGGTTTATCTCAAGTGTCCGATTTAAAGAGTGTTTTCCGTCCACGTTATTATCCACCATAGTTTACGTTCTAATAGCGAGTTGTGCTACGATAACGCAATCCAGTTCCCTCGCCGCTCTTATCTCGTGCTTCTAACAGAACAATCGTTGGAAGATTGCGTCATATACTATCATGGATTCATTTTCTTCAGGGGTGTCCTAAAGCTGCCTGAGTGTATTTTTTATAAATACCCTAATGAAAAAAAAAAAATCCCGCTAAGCGGGAATAATAGTTTTTTTGCCGCTAATACGAAATTTAAAAAAAGCTAGATTTAGTGAGAAAAAAGCTAAATTGCCAACACCGCATACGGACCAATCTGAGCACAACGGAGGTGTCGGAGAGAGAAGTGATACGCACCGTGTGCGAAAAGGGGAGTGGTGGTACTACTGGTTCGCAGTTTCATACGTGTTCTTGTGAGAAAGCGAAAGTTTTGCATAGGGTTACCAGATTATGTTATGGAAATGTAGGACACAACGGTAAAAACTGTAGGGCATTTGACAAAAATGTAGGATGTTATTGGTCAATGCAAAAATTGGCAAACAATGTAAATTTTAATTAAAATGCTATTTATATATTTAATATACGTATTTAAATGTATTATATGTAATCATGTTATATGAATTTCATGCTATTTATATATACCACAGGTATATACATTTATATTTTCTTAAAATCCTGCATCATACAATGTTAAAGAGGATCGCTTCTTCCTGCCTTGAAACACTTATACTTTAACGAATTGATACTTTAACTGAATTTGCATTTTGGTTTCGGTATTTCAGCAACAAAAGCGCCGTGAATTAACTTCCTTCTTCTTTGATAATCAAAATGCAAATGGAAGAGTGAGAGCAAAGCATTGCTTTCCTTTGCCTCCACGGAACACCAATCTTTCGCCTCGGAGTGCAAATGTTGCGTTGCCAATCTCTCGTCCAATATTATTAATGCATGGGTAGGCTCTTTGACTGTAGCCGGTATAGCCATGTTGCCATAGCAACTTGCAGTTGCCGCTAATAACCAGTTATTCATTTCTGTTTTCCCAATTTTCAGTTCATTTTCTAACCAGGCGCGGCTCCTCAGGGTAGGCAGGGTAGGCATTGCCTACCCTATCGTAATACATCAACAAATAATGTTTAACTATGATTCTGCATTTTATCATTTGAACCGTCATTTTCCCCTAAATTGCAGTTCAAGAAAAGTTTTCTCGGTTATAATGACCAGCGCATGGTCAAATCCTTTAATCTCAATTCCGATTCATCAAAACTGCGCTGCGCGTTTGAAACGCGCGGCAGAAATGACACAGAACACCTAGTAGAGAAATGATACGCATGGAACCTGGGTAGTGGAGAGCAGGCTAGCTTAACCTCTGCCTGCCCGGCCCCATTTCCTCAGTACGAGGCCCTTGAATAGGGATAAGGAAACATTCGGTCTGTATATGCACTCCGAGCATACGTAGACGCGTCTGCCAGCAGTCCGAACACTTGCCGGACCAAATCCGAATTTATGCGACATTTTCCGAACAGCCATACTCCACGAACGAAGATCTCAGAGATCTGAATCTGTCGTTGTCTCTGTGTAATACCAGTATGACCGACTTAATTAGTGAACTATTACAAATTTCGCTTTCGCGGCGCACTGACAATGAAAAGAGGAGTGTTTTAGCTATTTAACACAAAGCTGCAGTCAGACAATTTTTCAATTTCTTAATCTATTTTAGTCATGGGCGTCGCGAAACGGGGGCAAGGGGGGCCACGGCTCCCCCTTGGAAGTTGGTGAACTTAATGTGCAGTCAGTTACTGACTTTTAAACTATTATTTTAATTTTGATGTAAAGAACAATTTTTGTTTAGCACAAATTAATACGGTTATCTGCAACAAATACTATAAATTTTGACAGTAAAATAATGATTTAATATTATATGATTGCAAATTTCCAACA
Organism: Tenodera sinensis; assembly: GCA_030765045.1. Taxonomy (NCBI): domain Eukaryota; kingdom Metazoa; phylum Arthropoda; class Insecta; order Mantodea; family Mantidae; genus Tenodera; species Tenodera sinensis. The sequence goes on from CM060964.1 coordinate 167,455,472, forward strand.
TGTGCCCCCCCCCTGGAAAAAAGTCTGCCAACACTCGTGATTTTAGTTTTGGCGGTAATTCGTCCGTAAGTCACACTGCTCTTATTAAACAACCAAACAATATATTGTTTGCGTTATCCGCAATGACTTCGCCCCCTATATTTCGGATAAACGGGGTTTATTATTATTATTAATTATTATTATTGTTATTATTATTATGATCATCATCATCATTATTGTTGTTGTTGTTTGTTACTGTTACACTTTGCCTACCCTAAAATTTTGACTGCGAGCCGCCACTGTTTCTAACTTGCAGTTGCCGCTAATAACCAGTTATTCATTTCTGTTTTACCAACTTTCAGTTCATTTTCTAACGATCACTGCTTGTTTCTTAAAATGTACGACATTACACATTTCAAAAATTCCCGCCGGATGCTGGACAAATAGTGAAAATGTAGGGCATGTCCGGGAACGGCACAGAGAAAGGATAAAGAAGCGACGGTAGATGGTACGAGCCCATTGAATAAAGCTGAGGAATATCCTGTAAAAAAGGATCAGCGGCCGCACGCCGTATAGGACAAGTAAAAATTAAGTGTTTAATATCGCCACATTGACCACAATCACAGACATCATGACCTCGTTATCCGATACAAAATAATGTGTAATGCGACTTGCAGAAAAATGCGAAAATAATATGAAACGACTAGGCGCGGAAGGCGAGGGTTGTGTGATAGAAACGTGAACAGATGGTCACCTTGTTCTTCCCATTGTACATATACTACATGCTGGATCCCGGCGCAATATATCTATCATAACATCCAATGGTGGCGTAGGATAATCGGATCAGGGAGGCTGCAATGATAGCGTCCCGTACCGCAGCGTCCACCACATCATTACCACGAATTTCCACATGACTAGGAATCCAGGTAATTCGTAAGTCTGCTGAACGCGGTAATAGGTGTAATAAATTACGGATGAAAATGTTGTAAATGAGTCGCTTAACCTGCCACACATTTCCCTGCTCCCGCCCCTTCGTGACCACGAAAGCGGAAAAGTGGGGAAAACAAATCGAAAACATGTTCTAGCTAAAGCGTTCTACTATAGTTATAAAGGGGGACTCCTCTCTTCACACCTGCGGAGTAACGTTCGTCAGTCTTATTGTTAAAGTACCGTCAAAAGACTGCGACAATCAGGAAAAAGGAAAACACGTGGCGCCGGATGCAATTGCACTTGTTTTAACGCCCCATGCAAGGCAATTGTCTCTGCAGTGCATATAGAGGTCGAGTTATATAGGCGCCATGTGTGCTTCTTGCGAGTGCCCCCCCCCCCCGGTGTTTTAGAGCCATCAGTAAAGATAACAGTTGTAGGTGGCGGTGGCGGCGGTGGCGGCGGCGGCGGCGGCGGCGGTGGTGGTGGTGGTGGTGGTGGTGGTGGTGGTGATGCTGCTGCTGCTGATGATGATACACAGAGGAAAGGGGCGATAAACGCCTACCATGCTTGGTGGTAGTCGTTATGGATTATCTTAAAAATATGCGTATCCATAGACATTGGGTAGAAGATATAAGGAAAGGTAATCCAATAAATAAATTGGGCGGGTCGGTGTGCGATGCACATGCGGTTAACGACGAAAAGCTGCTAAGCACTTAACCATAGGAAGGGATGATGAAGTATCCTGCTCCGGCAGAGAATCTAATAATTTAGATAGCCGAGTTAGTTTGGGTAATAGGATATTCTGCGTATATGTGAATAAATCAGCAATAAAAGGGCAACCCAGAGTCATAAAACGTCGGTCGATGTCATAATGTGGGAGATACGATTGCAATAATCGTTCTGCTGGTCGTCCCGGTATATAGAATATTATATAGTTGGTAACAAATGATTCAAGGTCCTGTTGACACAAAGCGGTAACGGTGAGGATAACAGGATCTGCATAAACCGATGGTAGAAGTAACCGTAGCAGGTGCTGAGGGTTCATTCCCTAATGACGAACTGCCATCTCTAGAAACAAGGATTTAATTCCGGATAGAATCGAGTGAGTGGAGTTTAAGGTCCCGTCAACAGTTGGGTCATTTGGGCCCCTGATAGAGTCGATAGAAAAAACTTTGTAGCGTAGTGAAAACTGCATATTAGGTTGTAAGTGCACACCCAGGATTTTGTGCATGCGCAATGGGCAAAGTACTGTGTTCTGAACCCGTAGTATAAAAGCAGATGGTCGCATTGTGCTCTGAAAATGCGTAAACACCAAGAATGCTTCGAGAGATAACCAGAATGTTCTGGAAGTTCCTCTTCTCATCGAATATCGAACATTCTGGAACTGTGTGGAAACTTCCAGTAGTTATGTAAGCGAGTGTTCTCGCGACGAATAAGTGCGAATTGGCGACTGCATTTCTGATGCGACATCAAGTGCGGCTGTTCAAGTTAGTTTTTCAGTGTGACGCTCACTGAGGGCTGCTTCTGTAGAAGCTGAGGGATATCCCCAGCAAGTGAGAAGAGGCTGCTTCACGCAAATGTAATCACACAGCCATGTCACTAAGAAAAGTGAAGGGATAGAGAAAAATGAACTAGATCACATTAGCGAAGGGACAGTGAGTACTCAATGAAGTGAGAGTAAACACTGAACACAATGTACAGCAAAGTCAATGACAGAGCAAACTTTCGTAAATAAAGACAGGAACAAAATATTGTTTTGAAATCGGATGTAGCAAATTATTACAAGGTATACTCAAATAACAAGCTAGCAAGTTACAAATAGCGTAACCACCTTATGCATCACACACACAAGGATATAACAATCAGGTTTTGAAACATTTAATTAATACGAGGAGTATCCATCATTTTATTTCATTTATGAACTACTTTTCCAAATAACTTTTGATCTTGAGCCGTGCCGCAACACAGTTTTGACTTCCCCATTTTTCTGAAAACCGCGATCCTCCAAATCCTTTTAGTGCTCGAAACAGAGGAAGTCCTACGTTTGAAATAAGTGCTATTAAATGGTTACTGAAGGAGCTCTAAATAACACCGTGCAATTTGGATCTTGGGTACGGTTTGCAGTATGTGGTGGAGCGTTCTCATTAAGGAGTGGACATCTCGGGTGAGAAGTCCAAGGCGCTTGTTCGCGTTTGCAGATTTGAGACGTCTTAAGATTGTTTCTTGAGGTTCGAGGAACTCAACAGGAATAACTTCTTTTGAATCTGAAAGCACTGCTAACACGACATTCCCTGGAAAAGGAATATCCTTTAAGCGTTCTCGTGCTGGCGAAGTGCAATATTTCCATTCTATTGACGTTCCATTTGCTTCAGGAGGGTAATGTGAACCGAACTTTCATAATTCCATCCGGTAAAACACCTCAAAGCATTTCTCTTTATGTGAAACTGGAAAAACATGTTACAAGGTGGTATTCATTCGTTGCTGCGGGTAATCAGGGATCACTGTATGTCACCCAATGAACATTCACTTTTCAGTATTGCAACATATTATGAATGTTTTGCGCTGTGCCAATGGATATGGTCAGAGGTTTAACAACAGCTCGGACCTTATTCCGCGTATCTTCTCTAAGCATAGCACAACGCGTTCCTTGTTCACGTTGGCACTGACGACCGGAACGAAAGTCGTAACAGATGCTTGTTCGTCTTTCAGCAAACATCCGACACCATTTATGCACTGTCAGTAGCGATATGACATTCACATACACCTCAATCCTCTGAACGTTCCATCCCGATAAATCATATGCACGCTTGTAACGTAGGATTGCCCTCACTTCAGGGCCGTAACCAGAAGGGGAGGGGGGCAGGTCGGACAACGCCCGTAATGGAAAATTTTTTGCCCATATTTAGAGAATCCCCATTTGTCCTTTCCTGTTTTGAGGTTTTAGAAATATTTCAATAATAAACTAAGAACCAAAATGACCATGTATTGAAGACTATATTAATAGTAACAATGCAGTAATATACATGCTGAGGCTTTCACGGTCGATGAATTTTCTGATGTTTCGCCCAAGACTGCGTTGGGCATCTTCAGAGAATGACTCATAGCTGCTTGATAACTCATCGACTGGACCATGGCCTACAAGCCCCAAATCTATCATCTATTGGAATGCAGTAATAGTTATCCATTGTCTTATTCCAGCATGCCGAATATCTAAACCTCTTGGCAGTCAAAGGCCGCTCACGAAGCCGCTAAAACACAATCGAACATACCTATACATAGAATGATCCGCGGTATTTGGAAATCATCTGCTTATACACGTGCGGTCGCTTTGTTTTCCCACCCCACTTTTTTCAGCAATAAATTCTAACATTGAAGAATGAGCTTCCAGATCGTAGTGCATTGTTTTTATTTTAAACTAATACAACTAAGCGTCTGTGCGGGTTTTCTACAGGTTCTCCAGCTTCCCCCACCACTGATTCCACCAATCGCTCCGTTATCACCTTTCCATTCATCGATTTCGCCTGAATTTCATCTCATCCTCTTCCTCACTCTCATACCTGGTGCTGCTTCCAGGTCTTCACTCCGTCTGGTCCAAAGGTTCCTCTGCTCCCCGACAGGCGTCTGACCTTAGGCACTGGCTTGTAAGTCATAGGGGGTGTAAGTCCAACGTAAGGAGAGGCTAATCAGAAAAGGAAAGAAGAAAAAACTTAAGTAGTGGCGAGGACAGTGGGTAGATGCATTATGGACATAATATATTTCTTTGGCAAACGCAAATGAGAGGAGCAGCAAGAAAACCAAGTTGTCTCCAGCAACACAGTCCACACCGATCAGGGGACAGTGGTGCAACACGAGCTGACTACTTATTATTTAATACAGAGAGGTGAGGCAATGAAGCAAGTTTATCTAAAGGGTTACCCTAAACAAAGCAATAGACGTAGTTTTCGCTCTGAATGATATAAGCAGTTTGCTTGATTGCAGTATGCAGTTCTCAAAGATGTTGCATTTTGTTATGCCCACATGAAGTTTCAGCCATATGGCACAAAGGAGAGAAGCCGTACTGACAAAAGTTTCAGAAACTGGAAAAATGCCTTTCGTGCCAACCGTGGGTTTCCTAAACACCAAACGTCAGAAACTCATATCCATGCCATGTCAATGTAGAAGAATCGTGAAACTCGTACAGAAACCTGTACTTCGGTGTCAACATTGCTTAATGAAATCACATTCGAGAAACAAGTCACTATGTTAAATCATAAATGAAAGTAATACAGTTTTTGGCCGTCAGTGAGCTGACTCTCCGTGCCAATTATAATATGAATGAATGATTTATTGAGTACCAAATCTTCAACATCTTGGACTACCCCTAAGCCGGGCCCCGGCTCCTTTGTTGATTAGGGTAGCCCTTCTTAATAATTTCCTTTCACATACACATTACACATGTTAACCGTTTCATTAATCTCACTCTGCTCCCACTCTTTAATTTTTACTTCTGTTTTGTTTCATCTCCCAGCCCAATTAACTTTCCCTCTTTCTCAACTTTCCGTATCAGCTTCACTCTTTATAACTTTTATTAATCAGTTTACATTGTACACTTCGCTAATCTTCATTAGGATTACACTACTTCACTATAACCTCACTTTCATCCTCTACTATCTCATTCATGGATTACTCAACCGTTTTTTAACCTTGTTACTCTCAGCGAAATATTCCTTTCTTTCTCTCTCTCCCCTGCTTAGTTCTCCCTTTTCCCCCTCACCCTCCTTGATTCCTTAGCTAAATTCATTTAACATTTTTCCTGCATTCTCACTATTTTCCGTTTCCTCTCGGCATTCCACTGTTGTCATCTCCCACCTTGGCTCTTTCCCATTTCTTTCGAGCTCGGCATCTTTCCATATCCCCACCATGTTTTTTTCTTCAATTGAGTTCGACGCACTTGATACTGGAACCACACGTGTTGTAAAATACTGCATAGTCTTCTGTTTTGTGGTATTTCCTGCTGATTTCTCTGCCTTTCTTGGTGCAATCACTGCTGGTCCTGCCTCTGCCTGTCGCTCGGTCCATTTTTCCTCTCTGCTACCTGTTTAACTGCGTACAACTTTAAGTTTTTAATGCATGCCCTCTTGCTTTCATTTCTTGCTTATCTTCGCTAATTAATTAACTCTTTCATTTGCGTCCTTCGCGCATACGTTAGGTGCTTATTGATGTAAATAGTTGATCCTCTTAATTTTTTTGCATGTTTTAATACTTCTATAGGCGTTTGCGTATTAGCGAACTTCACAAGAATGTTTCTTTTCCCTGGAATTTTGCAGATTCTGAATGCATCGGAATTCTCGTGGCCTTTCAGATGTATTTCCAATCTGTTCACTAGTAGATCTCTTAAATCCTGGTATACTCCCACTACGCGTTTCCCTTCAACTCCTGAAATCACTACATTGTATTTTCTGCTTGTCTTCCATTCTTTCCAGTGTTCTTTTTAAGTTCTGAATTTCCAGGTTTAAAGTATCCATTTCTTTGTTGTTTCTCCTATCGTATTTCATTCACTCTTGTCTGAATCTCTCGACCAGTCCCTTATCTCTTACTAAAACTGTTTCGTTTATCTGCTCTATAGTTGCCATGTCACTCAACTCCTTTTTTCCCTCGGCCGCGGGAGCTTCCTTCGTGGTCACCTCCACTGCTAGATCCGTACTCCAATTATAATAGAGAAGAGGGGACTGAAAGGAGTCCATTTTTAAATGTTTTTGAATACACCTTAGATAAAAAACCTTTAGGAATGCTTAACGCACATACCTAAGAATACAACATATACTTCTCCTGACTGTTATAATCATAGACTAATTGTTAAAACAGTATCTGAAATACCTGAAGACACTTATTTTACTAATGTGCTATATTGCAGGATTCTTTCGGCGAGGCAAAATTGCATCGTATGCACCACAGTGCATCTTCTAGAACAGCATTGGAGTGGGCACCTAGCAATTACTAAAGTAATTTTGTCAAACTATGAAGTACTTAGAGTCCTAAATGTCATAGGAAGAGAACACTTCAATGGAGAAGACATAGACAAAAGCGTTGGTTTGAAGACTGTGATAATGTCACTTCAATTTTGGTTTGTGTTAGTTTTCAACAAGAAAGTACATGGATTGCTGGAGCCAGCTGATACTGCACTCCATTCTCAGACTACAAGCTTAAATGATGCAGCTGTTATCATTAAGTGTGTGAAACAAGAAGTCAGTAAGTTTCGAAAACACAAGTTCTCTTCTGTGCTGAAAATCTGCTAGGTACCAGAAACTTCGTTTTCAGTTCCAGTACAAAATGAAAGACCTAGGAAGGAAACTGAAAGCACTGCCTACATTCATTATAGTCTGTTGCCATGGCATTCCACAAGCAGTTCTGACCCACAACAGCTGAAGATCTTTAAACGAGACCATGAAGTTAGTGCACTTAGATGAATGCTTCATTGAGAATGAAGAGCTTTTACTGGCTATGGAAAGAGCAGAACAACTACATTGAAAATCTTCAAACTTCTTGAAAATTTAGGTGTAACTGTGCCAAGCAATGAAGTGTCCTCAAAACCTAATCAACATTCAGTTGATAACTGTAGTTTTTGTTGTTCTTTTAAGAGCGAACTTTTTAATTAAAACATTTCTTTAACGTCTTCAAAACTAACGCTTCTTACAGTGTTCAGATCCAACTTCTACGATTTTACAAGTTTTGGTCACAATAGTTACTTGCTCTTTAAATATTTAAATTTTCATTTTACATTTTTAATATGCCTAATTAATTTTATATAGTTTCTTTACGGCTGACTTTTAAGTCTGTGATTATTGATCTGGGAAAACCCATTTTGAACAATTCAAGTAAAACTGGTGAATTTTCTTTTGTAGTACAGGTCTGTAGTATCTGGGTTTCCACAAGTACATAATCATCACTTTTACCAAGTTTCTTTAAGTAAAATTGAGTGTTAGCAACCTTTAATCCTAACGTGATATATGCAAATCTGGTCTGTTAATGTTTTGCTTTTTAAACCTTGAAGTTCTTTCATTACTTCCATATCATGTAGATGAATTGATATATTCTGAATTCTAATTCTGTATCATTTTATTTCTAACCACAGAGTGTTTTTAAAGGTCATTGTTCTATGGAAATAATAGACTGTATGATAATATGAAAAATAGTTTTTCTACATAACTCTAGAAGTAAAAGATACATTTTTATTTTCTCTACTACGTAAAGTAAGTTGGGGAAGTAATGTATTCTGTCCAAAAACTCAATGTAGGGATTTCACCAGAAATATTTGTTTGGAGGCCTACTGAATCCAAAGCAAACTGTGTTATATCTCAAAAAGAAACATCAGTTAAAAATAAAACGTTATATATAACTTCAGCATCTTCCAAGGATGTGACACAAAGATTTAAAGACTCCACGCCCCCCCTCTAAACTATACTTTACATGGAAACTTTAAAACATTTTGACCATCTCAAAAATGAATGCAATGATTGAACTTTTAGGAAATAGCCTCTAAGTCCTCTTCATTCTGGATGACTTTTTGATAACTAGTAAACCGTAAGAAATGGACAAAATGTTACTATACAAAAAGTGTAGGTTCGTTAAAACACACAATGTCGTATACATTTGTTTTTGTGTAGTTAGCTGTTTCCAAGGTATTAGTTGTTACTGGTTTGAATTTTAAAATAATTACTTTTCTCAAATGGGAAGTCATTTTTTTTTCTTGGTCATGCAAAGAGGACGGAATTTCAATACCATCACATAGCAATTGGCCTTAGAACATTTGATTATTGCTTAAAGCTTACGGTAAACCCATTGTAATTACAAGAAAATATGTAATAAGATAATTCTGAAAATCTTTGTGAATTAACGTGAAGCAAATAGAAGAATACACATTTGCAGAAAAAATAGTTTGGACAAGAGTGAGTAGAGAAAGTTGTGACAGCCATGCATCTGCTTTTTAGTTATTTTATCTCGCCCCTCCTAATGTTCAGTCCTGGCTAGGGGCCTGTGTTACTGTAATTTGAATTCAACAATACCAGTTCTTTTCTTATACAGTTCACCCTTCAGCAACCTCTTAGGTTTGGTTTGGTTTAAGGGCGCTCAACTTCGAGGTCATCAGCACCCTAACCTCTTAGGTTTAACATCTTCTTTTTATTCATAAATCCTGTTTTACTGATAATTATATGTCTGCCTATAAACCAACAATTCTATAGATAGACCACGAGCAAAAAAGAGTTGGTGTGCACATGCATCAGTAGTCATGCCCTTCCACACCATGTGTGCATCACGTGATACGCTTCCCTCCCTTCTCGCATTTCCTTGTATGGAACCGGTACATAGGTAAATAGCTGACCAGAGCAGATGCTGCAGTGGAGGAGAGGCAACCCAAAGGACAGTGGAGGTGGAAAGCAGAAGAACTTCAGTTTCGGTAAGCCACGCCTCCATCTTTATTTTGTTCACGGTCTATCTATAGTAATCATTTCATTTCATATCTTCTTCCTACTTGCAGCAGCACAGCAAGGGTTGTGTGATGTGTGACCAACCAGACTCTTATGATGGATGATACCCATGCCACTTGGACCGAAGAGGGACAAGATAAAATAAAGTTAAAAAAAGAAACCTAGTGTTGCATTCACATGACATTCTTTACTCACACTTGTACAAACTATTTTTCAGAAAGCTTATACATCAAATTCTTCTTAATAAAAATAGTCCTCATTACTATTTACTCATTTAATTTAAGTTAAAAGAAGACAACATTAAGCTAAAGTGATAGTCAAATGCAGGTCACTATGTGACAGCTTTCAAATTGTTCTCTTTGCAAGAAAAGGAAAAAGACACAGAAAAAATGAAAGAAAAAAAAATAACAGTAATTTGCAACTAGACAAAGGTGTGAACTATCTGAAAATTCAAATCAATAACAAAGAATATCTCAAAAGTGGTTAACATCCTAAAAATTCTTACTTGACATAACTTTGTTTTAATGGAACTACATTTACTGAGTAGTAGGATTTTGTCTACCTATTGCATTTACCATTTATACAAAGGTCATTCAGAAGCCAACTTCACAGGCTATTCACAATAAATTCAAGATATGTTTTATTTGTAATGAAAATACCATAAGCAATGATATTTTACGTAAGTTGTTAAAACCACTTTTGAGAAAAAAATAATAATAAAAGTTTTCCATGTATGGGTAGTTGGGGGTGGGGGCATTTCTTCAAAATCTTTATGTTCATCCTTGGAAGGTCTTGAACTCAAACACTGAGTTCCATGGTTTGAGATCTACCATGACAGCTTGGTAGCTGTGGTTAGAGCTGCTGCGCATGAAGTGGAAGATCTGTGGTTCAAATCCCAACCATGGAATCGAAGTTTTCAGTCCTGATTCTACCTCTCAAACATTGCCCACACACAGCTTGTTTGTAAAAACACCAGCAGCACATTGACCGCCATTAAAAAAAAAGTTTCATGTTTAACTGAGTTTTCATTTTTAAATTATGCTATTCTTGCCTGAGCACAGCTTTTTCTAAAAACACTTTTTTTATTTAGTTCAGGAGCTTCAAAATATGTATTTCTGGTGAAAGATTGGCATCAAAATTTTGGATGGAATACAATATTTTCTCTACTTACCTTTAAGTATGTATGTAGCAGAGCAAGTAAATATGCACAAATGAAATGCCCTAATAAATGAGCTCAATTTATTATGAATAAAATTACAACTAATATAGCATTCAAATGTTTTAATCCATCTGAAATTGTACTTATTTCCATGATCATTATCTTACATTACTAATGATGTTGCTGCTCACTCTCTCGTGCTTAATCATATTGAAGCTTGATAATAACCTGGATATGATATTTAAACATGGAGGGTCCTTGCCTAATACTGATCTGCGATAAACTTCCTATTTTCCACTAATCAACAGTGAAATATTCATAAGACAAGTTGATCACTTGCAATGTAAATAACAAAATAAAAGTTAAGATAGAACTTATCCAAATTATTAACTACCTAGTGCATTAACATATTTATTTGCTACAAAACCCAAAATACAGTTTGTTGTACATATATATTAGTATAAAAACTTACAGATAGAAGTTGCTGATATTAACGGCTCACACAAATGCTGCAGATATTTGAAAATAAACATCTTAACAAATTTCAGCTTTAAAGCAGAAAAAATGCTGCATTATTAAGCTGATCTATATGCCTTCTTGATGCATCTAAATGGCATAATTTATTTTGAATACTAGCTCTAAAAAAACCAACTTGTTGGCTCTAGCAAACTCCTTGTTTTACTGGTAGTAATAATTCTGATCATACGAAAGGTTTACCTCTTCAATAATTATGAGCGAGCTTTGATAAAATTTCTTTAATGATGCATTAAGAACTTCTCTTTTGAGATCAATATAAACTGTACATTTCTTACTGGAAGTACATGCTATTATTTTTTAATTCACTGTCAATGCTCTGAGCCTTAAAACACATTTAACAGTTAAAATATTTTAATTTCATGAAATGAGACCCAGCTACAAAATGCATTAAAGAATTCTCACAATAGGCCATCTGTAACTGCAGAAGGCATTATGGTAAAAGCTAATTGCATTCATAACTTATGACCACATGTTAACTCAACATATTTATGTAACAACTAAAGACCTAAACTATTTGGTCCTATTTGCTTCAAGAAGGGATGGCGAAAGATTTCTTTCTAATACAGATTTTGGTACAAATTTCCTCTCTTTCAAACTATCTACTTGTGTTACGTCATTTGAAAGATTTTCTTCTAAAAGTCTTTGTTCTCGTTCGCCCTTTATACTTTCACGGTAAGGTGTGTACTTGTCTGACACATAGCTCTCTATTTTATAGCCGATAAACCCTATTGCAGCAGCCACAGGTAGAGTAATATACGGGGCATACGCTCTAATAAGTCCATAGATGACAGGAAGCATTTCTAGGCTGTTGAACCCTGTAAAAAACATATTATAGTTTAGCATACAATATTATATTTAAAGAACATTTAACCTATAGATTTACTTAGTTTCAACAGAGCTTTATTGCATTATTTCAAAATTAAACACTGATGTGCCTGAAAACGGGTGTATGTAAGGTACATATTGTCTGTCTGCTCACACTAAGTTAAAGGATTTGGAAAATTGGGTTAGCTGAAAATTTTGGCCTATGCTTGCGACTTAAAAATTGATCCCTCTGATTTAGTTTTTCCAATCTAATTAGAATCTATAACCTACATCATAATGTTAACTATATGAGTCAAAATGTGCAAAACAACATATACGTATATTATATAAATCACAGTGATGTGTTTTTATATGGCACCCCCTGAAAAGAAGGAGGTATTACTAAAGAATACCTCTGTACTAATTTTAATTCGTATAGAGCAGTTCCAAATATGAAATAGGAAACTACAGGATCGCAAAAGTCCAGTCATGACTTAAAAATGTTAAAGCGTGGCATTTAAAAGTTCCACTTTATCTGAAAAGGGAAATAAGCACTAACCAAAAGAAATTTGAAAGTATGTCTTTGGCATCATGGACCTGTTGTCAGGATGAAGTGGTACAAAGAAGTGTGTTACAATGACATTCTTTCTCCCCTTCTTTGTAACCTGTTTTTGATAGGATAAATATTTAGTTGTTTTCTTTAATCATCAAGGTAACCAAGCACCCGTCCTCAGGGCCCCAAATTGGGGATCAGGAGTAGCGACCCCAAGGTACCCAAGCCACCCAGTGTCTGGGGGTATAACTGGACCACCCTGCCTCCTGGGGCCATAAATAAGGAGGCCTGGTCCTCCAGGTTGGGGGTTGGGCATCAGGATAGCACCCTATTACTGTAAAAATTTAATTGCTAAAAAATCTCTACAAAGGAAAGCCGGCACGACTAACGGACAGCGACCCAAGCATGTTAAAAGGATTAAGAATAAAATATCAATTGGTACATGGAATATACAAACACTTTTGCAACCAGGAAAAATGCAAGAATTAGCTGAGCAAGTCACAAACATAAATGTTGACACTGTAGCCATACAAGAAGTAAGGTGGAAAGGAAGTGGCATAATCGACAAGAAAAACTATGCAGTTTATCATAGCGGTCATAAAGACAAAACAGGCCAGGCTGGCACTGGCTTCTTAATAAACAAGAAAATTAAAAACTACATTATGGACTTTAATGCATTCAATGAGAGATTATGTAAGTTAAGAATTAAAGGTAAATATTACAACACAACATTAATAAGCTGTTATGTTCCAACTGAAGAAAAAGATGATGAAGATAAAGTATTATTTAACGATAATCTACAAAGGAATTTAGATAATGTTACCAAAAATGATATGGTAATATTATTAGATTTTAATGCTAAGGTTGGCAAAGAAGAAATCTATGAAACCATAGCAGGAAAAAAAAAACACTACATGAAGTGTCTAATAAGAATGGTGAATTATTATGCCAATTTGCAATAGCCAACAGTTTATTTATTGTGAGCACGCGGTTCCAACATAAAGACATCCACAAAGGTACATGGATCTCCCCTGATAGGTTAACAGTAAATCATATAGACCACATATTGGTTCCACAAAGCAAAAAAGAGTTAATAACTGACGTGAGAACAATGAGAGGACCTAATATTGATTTGGATCATTTTTTGGTAAAAACTCACCTACAGCAAGCACTACCCAAAATTTATAAGAAAAGAAAGACTCGGTGCATTAAATGGAGTACAATAAATATAGAAAATCCTCAAAAGGTTAAGGAATATAAAGAAGCAGTGAGCAAAAAGTTAATAGATATGACTGAAAGTGATAATGTCAATCAAGATTGGATAAACATTGACGAGGCAATAACTGACGTGGCAACAAAAACCATAGGCAAACAGGAGAAAGGTCTGAAAAATGAATGGTGGGATGCAGAATGTAGAAACAGAATTAAGAAAAAGAATGAAGCAAGAAAGCAAGCACTTCAAATAAAAACTAGAGCATGTTATGAAATCTATAGACATATAAGGAAAGAAGCAAATGAAGTCTGTAGGAATAAAAAGAAAGAATGGTTGAACGAAAAAATAAACCAAATGGAAAATAATTTTAAGAAAAATGAATGTAGGAAATTTTTTAATGAACTAAGAACTTTTAATAAGATGTCAATACTTCCTAGCTTGTGTAGGAAGAAAGAAGGAAACATTCCTATGCAACAAAATGCTGTTCTGGATAGATGGGAAAAATATTTTAGCGATGTGTTTAAGGAAAAGGGAATAACAGAACTTACCAATGAAATAAGTGTAAATGACAATGAGGAGCTGCAACCTCCAGATCTAAATGAAATAACATACATAATTAATAACTTACAAGCATACAAAGCAGGTGGTTCAGATAATATACCCCCTGAACTAATACAATACGGGGGCAGAAACTTAAAAAAGAGTTTACACAAACCATTGGTAAAAATATGGAATAACGAACAAATACCAAGTAAGGGAGTGAAGAAATTAATTTATCCAATATACAAAAAAGGTGATAGATTAGTGTTCTAACTATAGACCTATTACTCTATTGAACACAGGATATAAAATCTTTGCAATTGTATTGAATAACAGATTAACAGAAATTATTGAAAACAAATTAAATGACTGTCAGGCAGGTTTTAGACCAAGTCAGTCAACAATTGATAATATATTTATGGTGAGACAAATAATTGAAAAATGTTATGAGTATAACATCACCATATTTAACATATTTGTAGATTATGCACAAGCTTTTGACAAGGTTAACAGAAATAAAGTATTAGATTGTTTAAAAATGTATAACATGCCTGGAAAGCTAATAAGATTAATTGTGATAACTTTAGCTAATAATGTTGCAAGAGTGAAAACAAATAATCACCTAAGTGAACAATTCAATGTTGTAACAGGTGTGAATCAAGGAGATCCTTTGTTTGCCACACTATTTAATATTGTAATGGATTCAGTTTTGAATAAACTAGATTTGAGAGGTAACATTGTATACAGGTTAAAACAATGTATAGCTCATGCAGATGATATTCTTATTATTGCTAGAACAAAAAAGGCAGCAATAGAAACATTTCAAAGGTTACAGGAGGAGTCTGCCCAGTTCGGACTCTTGATAAACATGGAAAAAACAAAATTTCTAAAATGTTCTAAAGGACCAAATAAGTTGGAAGATTTAATAAACAACGTAATAAAATCTGTAAAATCATTTAAATACCTCGAGTCTGTAATAAATAACGATAACTCTATAGAGGAAGAGGTGAAAGAGCGAGTGATTCACGGTAATAAAGCATATTTCATGTATAATAATTTATTCAAAAGTAAACTTATAACTATAAGTGCAAAATTAAGAATTTATAACATTATCATAAAACCTATAGTCACATATGGCTCTGAAACATGGGTATTGAAAGAATCACAAAAGTAATAGTTATCAATATTTGAAAGAAAGATATTAAGAAGAATTTTTGGACCAATTAAAAACAAAGGACAATGAAGGACTCTGAGAAATGAAGAGTTAAATAAAAGAATAAAAAAACGAACAATTATTAATTTCATTACAGCACAGAGACTTAGATGGTTCGGACATTTGTACAGAATGTCAAATGAGAGAATAGTTAAAAAAATATACACATGGAAGCCTCTCGAATCTAGAAAAAGGGACAGACCTAAAAACAGATGGAGTGATGACATACACCATGATTTAAAAAATATGAAGGAAAGAAATTGGGTAAACCTGATAAAATATCGCATTGAATGGAAGAAAATTGTAGAGAAGGCCAAAACATTGTCAATGAAGTTGTAGTGCCTATTAAGAAGAACCAAGCACCCAAACTTTTAATCTGTAGTTATTTTATTATTCATGTCCTATTTAATAGTTTGAAACACATTAGAAACCAAATGTGTCAATTTTTGCTAATCTAGTTTAACACTACAGAAATAATGATTTACCAAATGTAAATGGCCGACATTAAAATGTCTTAAGTGCTTCTGCATTGCACAGAAGTATATGAATTATACAAATGAATGAACTAGTGAACAAATTAAAAAAAAAAAAACATCATTGGCTAAGTCATTGAGTTTATTTGCTAATGTTATCTCCAGATCATGACATATTCATCACCCATTGATTGTAAGAATAGCTGGTTGCCTGCATCAAAGCAGTCATGTTATGATTTGTAAAGTAAAAATGAGAAACCAAGGCTCTCTGCCCGGCTCTCTCTGAAAACCCAGGTTGGTTTGAGTTCAAATGTCCTGTAAGCAACATTGAGTGGTTCTTGAGTGACACTTCTGAAACATTAAGCCTATCTTACCAGTGAAATAATGAAACAAATAATGTGATGTCTAAGATTCACCCAGCATTCTCTACGTACATAATTTCATCTCACAGCTATTCTACAATTTGCTTACATGAAAGCTATTTTGTTAATGTCCTATTAATCAAGATAAATATTGACCAATTACTATTCAAATTATGTTATGCATGGACAATTTATTGTAAGTAGAACACTGAGATAATGGCTGAATATTTTTCAAAGCATTACTATTAGCTCTGAGTTCTTCAGAAATAAAAAAAATAGCCACTTAACATTTTAAAGTGTTCCACTTAATGGACAAATGTAAACTAATGAGTGAATATTCCACAAATCGTTAGTGCAACAAACATGTCTTAACATAGAGTACACATTTTAATCAGATTTGCAGTTTTACTGCACAGTTTTAATCTGATGTCCATTTTTCTGTTCCATTACATTTTATGAGCATGAAAGCAATTTTAGCCTAAATACATTGAATTCAAATGACACAGATGTTTTATTAGTCATACCAATATTTCAGATTGTAATATTTTCATTAAAGCTGTTTAAAGAATTGAAGGGCTAAGAACTATTGTGGGCCATCTCCATGCAAGGTCAAAGCTGGGTTGTTGCCATCTGTTGGTCTAGTTGATTATACATCACATACTGCAGTGGGCCATGTCCAGCATTTCCACAAACTGTATGGCATCAAAATATTGATCTAAATGAAACTACAAATTCTGTTAAGAGTCAGAATGATCCATATTTATATAGCAAATCATGCTACTGCATTTTGTTCTGTAAAGTGACCGATGAGAAAATATGACTGATAATGTATTAAGTAGTAGTGTAAACTTCTTCTTCTTTCCCTGATTACCCTCCCCTTATGTAGGACTTACAAGCCAGTGCCTAGGGTCAGATGCCTGTCGGGGAGCACAGGAGCCTATGGACCGGACAGAGTGAAGACCGGCAAGCAGGTGGTGAGCCAAGCACCAGGTATGAGAGTGAGGAAGATGATATGAAATGCAGGCGAAATGGATGATTGGAAAGGTGATAAAGGAGCAATTTGGTGGAATGAGTGGCGGGGGAAACCGGAGCACCCGGAGAAAACCCACCCTGGTGCTGCTTCGTCCACCACAAATACCATATGCGGGTCCCTGGGATCGAACCTGGGCTGCCTAGGTGGTAGGTGAGTGAGCTAACCGCTTGACCACAGCGCCGCCCAGTTGTATAAACAACAGTGGAAAATAATAAAAAAAGGAGCATAAATCATGAGAATTAGGTGAAAAATGTGAGAAAAAGAAAGAGAAACAGTGGTGAAGAATATACAAGTGTTAGTGGCAAGTCAGTAATAGGAAAACTGTATGTAGATATGGACTATAAATGCCCACTACATTGCCCAGGCAACTGTGAAGACCAGAAATATGTTCATGACTTATTTTGGAATCTAGGAGTTTTGGTGAACAAAATGTACATAATACTGTCCTGGTTCAGATTGTAAATATTAAACAATGTTAGGGAAGTAAAAATAACAAACCAAAGTAATAAACAGAATTCTAGGATTTACTGAATAAAATTGAAGGCAAGAGTTTTGTTTATGATTTTAATTTCTTTTTTTCTTTTAATGACACTGTCAATAAAACTACAGGGGTCATATATGCAGCCCTGATGTGTCAGAATTTCGTTCCGCAGTTAATTTACATGTCAGTAAATCTATGGACATGAGCTAACCAGATCACAGGTTTGAGGCTAAGTAACTGTTTATCTATATAGGCTATATTTGAAGTGCCGTGTTATTATACAGTGAATATTCTTTGAATAGGCATACTATAACAATGGAAGCATGTTTCTCTTGTTTGTTACAGGGAAAAAGTACTATTAGGGTGGTGTTAACTCCTCCGTGGCTATTCATGACAAATATGGAAAGCATATTCCAGGGACCAAGATACCAGATACCAATACAAAATTTGCTAACAATCACATTAAAGGTTTTCCATTAGAGATTAACCATTATAGCCTAAAGGACAAATATAAATGTTCATATTTGTTGCAAGATTTATCATTAATAGACCTCGGGTTTCAGGTTTTATGTCTATTTTTTCCTGAAGAAATAATCAAAACCCAATCATATATGTTCACGTTTCTTGCAAAAGTACACCTTCTGTGGAAGTTTTATTATACCTAAATGTGCCTATTTCATGGATTTTAAGCCTAAAACTTCCTAATTATAACAAACAGAAGTTATAAAATTACAATATATTATCAATTTAGATTGGAGCCAGAGTTTGAAGCACTGTACATCCCTAAATAAGAAATACCTGGACATACTTCGAGAACGAACCAGTAACTTTGGTAGTAAGGGTATTTTAAAATTGCCTTTCTAGAAGCTGACAGTCGGGCCAACAAGTTTCTGACCACAAGAAAGTGCAGCATTTTTGCACACAATGGGTGAATTCAAAACAGGGTTTAAAATGGGATAATGGGCTGAACTTGAGCATCAAACATGAATGAAATATCTTGGTCAACAGCTTGTGAATTTGTATAAGTTGTACAGTAAGGTATTCATAACGAGCTTTAGCTTGAAAATGATCATTTTTCTACTACCTTAATGCTCTAGAAGGGAGTTGTACTAATGACGGGCTAAGTCTTTAGAAACACTGTCACAGTCAGCCTTCACTGCACCTTTTTACTGTGAAATATGGAGCAGATTAGGTAGGTTACCAATTTCCTGCGGAATATAGGGCTATCACTTTCTACTTTCTATGTTTCAACTTAAAAGGAAAATCATAATAAAAGCAGCACTTTGTAATAACCGTTCTTAAAGCAATTTGCAAGAGGAAATCTCAAGAAGTCTCCCTGTGAAATCTGTTCGAAGACAAATGACAGCACGTCTGAATGCTGGTCAAAGAAAAAGAATTTAAAGAAACCTGAACACATCTTCATGGTAGAACAATGTTAAAATGATGGCCAATTCAAGAAATTTAGACAGCTCAGTATGGATTCTGGACTCAGGAAGCACTTCACACATATCTAATGATGAAAAGAAATTCATGAAACTGTCAGTATCGCCTGATCCTGATTCACTGAAACTAGCTACTAAAAATCACTCTACTTCAATTGATGGAAAAGGAATGGCAAAACTGAACACAGATGAAAGTGGAACTGTTAATCTACCAAATACTCTATATGCTTCAGATTTATCCGTAAATCTACTTTCTGTTTTAAAAATCACAGAAAAGGGTTACTCTGTTACGTTCAACAAAGAAGATGCCACTATCTCAGACCAAACTGAATGCCAAATAGTAAAAGCTATGAAATCCAATGGTTTACATTATATAAAACCTAAAGAAGACTACAAATCAAATGAAAAAACCTTCCTGTGTTCCGACATATATCGCTGGCATCAAAAGTTAGGAAATGTAAATGAAGCTGATCTAAAACTGGCTCTTCGTAAAGAAAAAGTAAATGGTTTAAACTTCAAGAGTGATGGATCTTTTGAATGTGAAGTTTGCCTTGCAGGAAAGTTTACAAGACCTTTATTTCCAACCAGACAAAATATCAGATCGAAAGAACCCCTAGAAATTGTCCATTCTGATGTCTGTGGACCTATGCAATTCGCATCACATGGTGGAGCAAAGTAGTTTGTTACCTTCACTACAGCAGATACTGTCGTGTATATTTTTTAAAGGTAAAAACTGAAGTTATCAACTACTTCAAAAAATTCAAGAACGAAGTGGAAACGTTCACTGGAAAGAAGATAAAAGCACTTCAATCTGATAATGAAATTTCAGAGTACTGCAACAAAGAATTAATTGAATATTTAAAAGCATGTGGCTTACAGAGAAGACTATCAACGACTTATACCCCACAACAAAACAGAATAAGTGAAAGGAAAAACAGGACCCTCACTGAAAAGGCCACATGCCTTCTCATCGATACTCATCTACCCACAACATTTTGGGCAGAAGCTGTAAATACAGCTAACTATCTTTGCAACAGATCACCTCTGAGAGCTATAAATCATGAAACGCCTTTCAGGAGATGGCTTGGACATGTACCTTCTGTTAGACATCTGCAGGTTTTTGGATCAAAAACCCAAGAAGAGGAAAACTGGAACCAAAAGCAAAACCAGGAATTTTTCTTGGCTACTCAGAAATCTCAAAAGCGTACAGAATCTGGATGCCTGATCAAAATAAAATAGTTGTGACAAGAGATGTAAAAGTCCTCAACAAAATGTTTCTTCAATAATTTTCAAATCTACAAAATGATGCTGTAGATGAAGATGAAGTATCTCGACTATATAATAGTACTGAAACATCAAACTGTTGAAAAGAAAACACAAAAAGAATCTGATGTCAACCAAGTGACACCAGTGCAAGATGACTCCCAGTTAGGAATAAATGAAGTCCCACCAACACTGAGATCACAACGGAGCAAAAAGATGCCGACTAGATTGAATGACTTTGTCTTGTCCATTAAATCAACATGTGATGAACCAGAATCACAGACACTCATGGATAGTGATACAAGTGACAGTGCAATGATTTGTGCTTTTGAAGAAGAATCTTCATCCAAAGAATCTAGCAGAAAATCCAATAATTGGTTCTCGTTCAAAACACATAAGTATCAAGGAACACTTCATAAGGGAAACCGTGATGCAAGGAGACATAAAGCTTGCCTACTGCAGAACAGAAGAGATGGATGCAGACATTCTCACCAAAGCCGTGCCTGCACCGAAGTTTGTCATGTGCAGAAACCATTTGGGACTTACATGGAGAAAGATTTTTTTTTTTTGTGAGGGGGAGTGTTGGCAAGTAAAGACTTATACTGTACCCTCTCAAGGACTCAGTGGTTAATTTTGTGTAACCTGTTTTGTAGTAAATAACTGACAAAAGGTTTCTTCATGTTATCAGGTTGCACATACTCAAAATTGTTGGCTTCACCACATCTGATTATTGTAACTTTTGTAATTAAATAGCAAATAAATACAACAGGCATACTTGGTCCATTATCCACACTTCAAATCAATAGACCAGGACCTCACAGGGTGCCTGTACTGGTGCAAGGTGCAAAATGTGACTACGAAAAGTTGATCTTGGTCATTCGCTCATTCCTTAAGCTTTGTCGCCTCACCCTTCCGCACTTTCAGAGCTGTTTCTGCCTCACTGCATAAAGTTTATGTGTGGTGCGCAGTGTTAAACTGGCTAATTTGATTTTTAATACCAAATCTGGTCTTTAGTTATGATGATTTGGAAAACACATGTACAAACCTCATTTTTGGATAAAGAATGCTTTTCTGCAAGATATAGCAACCACTTTAATTCTTCCTGCCTAGTGTACCCTATGATTTCACAATAAACATAGTGGAAGGTACTGTTTCGGGCACACATTAACCAGGGATTCTTCGTGATGAGTATAACAAATATGTCCAATACAGTTTTTGTCAATAAAGAACCGTTTCACCGAAAAAAAAATAATTTGTGTCAAACATTTGGAGCCATCTAGCTTCTTGACGAAAGAATATAAATGGTTTATTATTTCACTAATTGTCCCACAAACATTGTGTGAACAACGCTGTAATACATTTTATCTTAATTTGAATGAATTTAGCAACAATTTAATGCTAAAGTGTCATACAAAGTTTAATTTCTACACAAAATATGGCAACGTCATGGGCCATGCGAAACTTACTGGTTGCATGCTCTCACAACAAGTTCAGGTGCCTGGAAGTGGGGGCGGTATCGCTTGGCGTTTGGTGTGAAGATTGTCAGGAGAAACAACATTTAAAGTACAATTGTCTGCAATACAAAGGAATTTATCTTGCAGTCATGAGCTCGTTAACATAAAGGGGATACTCAGATATGGTGCTACTAATTTAAGGGGACAATTCGCCTTATGAATAAAAAATAAATAGATACAAAAATAAACAAAAAATAAAAATAAAATAAAAAACATAACATTGAGATTGTGTAAATAAAGGAAGATGTTTCCAGTCCCATCATCCCTTATCTAGCGAAATAAGCCACACTTTATCTCCAACTGTTCTTCTGTTTTCCCACTTTCAAAAAAAAAATAACAACAAAAAACAACATAAAATTAACGTCGTCTCTTGTGAGCTGAAATGCGACTCAATATTAAGCACTTTAAGTAATAATAAAACCTAAATAAACACCACATAATCGGCATAAACGACATACGTTTTCAGTATCTCTTGTTGTAAAGTGCCTATAGATGCATTTAGACAGGCATATGGAATTTATTTCAAAATGCTGACTGGTATTTGTGTTCCATGTTCAATAGTACTTGTAAACATAGCATTATCTTTTAGAGTACATTAACTGTGTTTTAATCCCATATTAGATACAAGTTTCGTTTCTCATATGTCTAGAGAAACTCCATATTATGTATACTTTATTTTAAGGATAGTATCACTGTCATGTTTACTTGTAGACTATTTCATTCTGCTTGTCTTATTTAGGCACTTTCGTGACTTATGTAATTTATGACGAGAGAATTATTTTTATTTCAGCCCGATAATCTACAGAACAGCACAACTGTTTTAGAAAAATGAAGGGGAAGACTTATTTACTTACGTATTAAAGGCAATTACTAATGTTTTAGCTTGTGACAGAAAACAATGATTATAATGATGATGATAATAATAACAATAATAGTAATAGTATTAATAGTACTGATAATAGTGATATGATGATGGTGATGATGATGAGGAGGAGGAGGAGAAGAAGAAGAAAAGAAGAAGAAGAAGAAGAAGAAGAAGAAGAAGAAGAAGAAGAAGAAAAAGAAGAAAGTCCACTATTGGGAAAATCTGTATCCCTTTATATCAGCATTGTTTTACCCTAAAATACGTGGTTTTGATCGATTCATTCTTCTGCTGTCTTAACTATGAAAAACTGCATCTTCATTATTATTTGAAGCAATGCATCATTTCAGTTATATTCACACCTTTCAGGCGTGACATATGGATTCTTGCTGATTCGCCCGAGATTGTGACAGCTTCACTGGTACGTAGACGAGTGTTTTGTTTATATCTGGTCGGGTTCAACACAAGTCGCTGGGGTGTGCACTGGGCCAGTGTTTTGTTGATGTCTTAGTGCAGTGCTTACACACACTGGTCGTGTTTTGTTTACAACGGTTGACCGCGAGACACACGCCAGTCAGGTGTTTTGTTTACATTCAGGCACTACTGGCTTGGAAACACGTGCCCCTCGGGTTCAACACAGGTCACTGGCGTGTGCGAATACAGCACAGTGTTGCCATTTACACTACCAAAAAACTTAAGTTTTTACAAAACTATGAAGCCTACCGAAATAAAACTTAGCATTTTATGTTTCTTAAGCCTGCATCTATTAGCCACATTATTCTGGCCGAAGCAGTACTTTCCACCCTGTATATGTATTTCTGGGTGTACTCTGTTATTGTGAATTTCAGGCATGGGCACAAGAGGAGAGGTAGCAACTGAACTTCCTTACCCACCCCACATTCTCTTGCCGAGTGATGAAGGCTGTTTGCATGTAACACATGCAGTGGTGTTTCCTTCCATCTGTGTGGTAGTAATCATTTCTATGCTGTTATAAGCTATTTTGTTTATATTAAACATATTTTGCACACAATAATTATTACTGTGATTAGGCAAATTACATAATTTTGAAGTTAACCTTCCTTTATCTTATGCACATAATATCCTTACGCTGCCTTATGATAAACATACTAAATTGTTTCTTTCACAATAACTAAAGCAGCAACGTTCCATTAGACATAAAAATATTTTTAAGTTATTTGATCAACACAATACTCTTTGGTTTTAAACTTAGTATTATGTTGAACGCCTCCATAGCGCAGTTGGCAGCGTGCCTGCCTCTGGCGAGGAGGACCAGGGTTCAATCCGGTACTGATATGGGACCTTTCCCCGGCTGGGAGGTCTGGTACGGGGTGCACTCAGCCTTGTTAGGTCCCTGAGGGACCAATTGAGGAGCTATCCTGATAGAAAGGCAGCATCCCAAAAAAGTAAAGTAGTCGCCTTATGGTCGGGGGAGTCGGCGTGCTGACCCCCGCCACCCCCAACCTGCACTCCTCCTTGGCCTTGGCTGCGGCTGGAGGACGCAGCGGCCGGGCGATGAGGGTAACCTCTGCAAAAGGGGAGACGCCCTAAGGATTATTATTCTGTTCAAACTTTGAAACACGAAATACAATACTTTATATTAAACTAATAAGAAACTTTACCCCTAAACATACATCATCCCTTTTATATGTTTACAAATACAGGTATTCAGAAAGTACCTTTCGAAATTGTAAATAAATATCTGAGTTTCATTTATGCTTCTGATCAAACTGGCATTTAATATTGTAATGCTTTATATTTGCAAATTGAAATCTGCATACTAAACAGCAAACGTTCCTGTTTTTGTAACTTATAACAAATTCCCTCTACCACTCTTCATGAAGCAGCCATACCCGCCATTGAATGAGGCATGTTGGAACCTGAACAGCAAGTTAGCGGAGGGTTGATAGGTGGAGTGAGGCAAGAATGTGTTTCAGTGGAGTGGCCCTGCTGAGCTGATTTTGCCCATGCCTGATGTATTTCAACAGATGATTTTCTCACATATGTAATTATTGTACCGCAGATGAGGCACTTGGTCTCTATCATAACGACTTTAAAAAAAAATAAGAAGATTCCCACTGTGATTTAAACTGACTTTTGGCATTCTTTGCTCTTTTTTTTTTCTGCAGCAAATTGCTACATAATTAGGTATTTTTATTGCTGATATCTATTTCACTGATAAGCAAGCCAACACAGGTTTCCCTGAGTGTTTGCTTCTTCGCTCTGCAGAGTGAGGGTTGTGCCGAGCTTAACTGAGTCACCATGATTCACTGTGCACTTTGGATTGCACCTGGTCTGATTTTATGCTTTGAGAGGTCCTGCAATAGACCATAAGTTTTTATAATCTGGTCATTCATTCTTACCAAATGATAAGAGACATCAGTTCTAAAGAACTAGCAAAACAAAAAGCTAAACCACTGTTCATAATAGATGACTATTATGATTTAATACAACAATGCTGAAAAAACAAGCGTTTCATAGTTACTAAAATGAAACAATCCCAGTTTGTCAACGTAAAGGTACTTCCAAATAAATTTTAGTAAGTAAAGGAATAACTGAGGGAATGAAAGTACAATGGCAAAAAATTAAATGGTTTTGATTTCAACACAATAATCCAATGAAATTCAAATGGAAGCATGGAATATTGTTGACCTTTCCACAACATGTAGAGTGGAGCCAGAATGGTCCAAAACCCAACAAAAGCAAACAACTCCAAATAAGTAACTGTAAAACCTAATGCTGCATTAAATGAGATTAATGCTAAGCTAGTATAAGTTAGCCAATATGTTCTAGATTACAGTGGCGATTATTATGTGCAAGGTGGTTCAATAAATTATGACAATGAAAAAGCTCTGACTTTCATATTCTCCACTTTTAAAAATGGCGCTTGACCCAATATGGTTCTCGACCCTTCAATTTTTTTGAGCAAACAACAACTAAATTGAACATTTTCCATATAAAGGACAATTTGACATAGAGGGTATTGCTAAACATTTTCACCTTTTAACCTTAAAATAAGCAGAAATTAAATATAAAGTTTGGTATTCATTCATCTATGAGGGTCATGCTAAAACTCACGAGCATCAGTTTTTAAATCTTTATGACAAACCAGGTATATTATCTTACTCTACAGACTCTTCAGTTACTTGTCACTTTTCAACATGTCTCCTTTTCTTTGCACATTTTTTCCATTGTTCTGGAAGTTAGAAAATACCCTTACGATAGAACTCTGTTCCAGATGCACGAAGACATTGGCACACTGCTTTAGAATATCCTTCACCATCTCATGGCATTAATGTGGCAGCTGTCCCTTCAGAACTGAAAAGATGGTAGTTGGAGGGTGCCAAGTCTGAACGTAGGGAGGATGTGGAAGTGGTTCCAACCAAATGTCCTGATCTTCTGCACAGTGACATGAGCAGTGTGAGGATGTGCATTATCCTGTTGCAGGATGATCTTTCATGCATGTTTATTGCGCATTGAACAATGGAAATGCAAAAGTGTCTGGATACAGCAGATAGCATTTATGGTTTGTCCATGCTCCAGAAAATCAACCACAATGCAAAACTGTACAACCCAGAAGACTGTCTGGAACTTTTCCAGCAGATGGCATTTTGTTTCAGGCTTGTAATGATGGTTTCAAAATCTCTGAAGAAGGTTTTGGACAACAGCTCTTCTCAGAAATTTGAGGTCTTCGATGAATAAATGTGGGACCTAATGGGCACAAACTTTTTGATAACCCAAGCTTTCAATCATTTCCTGCACTACATTATGTCCTACTGCAAGTTTCTTAGCAATTTCATCCATAGTGACACATCTGTCTTCTCTAATGAGCTCGTCTTGTTGGTTCCATGGAAGCAGTTCGAGGACAACCACTAAGAGGCTGATCTTGCATACTTGTGTTCCCATCTTCTAACACAGCTGGTATCTTCATAGGCATGTGAATTTCAGCAGCACATTTTTCCTCTTTAAGAAGACTTTCAATGATAGCATGCTGTCACAATGAAACATTGAGACCCAGCATTTTGGAAAATACTGCCTTTGGCCGCATGAGAGAAGCTAATGGTGTCCAATATGGCAAGATGTGACGTAAATTCTGTAGATTATGATCCTGCAGTCCTTTATGGCTAGTGTTGGAATTTGAATTTTAACAATGGGTTGCTCACTACATTCAGTATGGCACTCATATTGTTTATTTTTACCTTCTCTGCTATCTACCTAGTAAGTACAGAGTATTGTATATTGCATTCCACCCAAATTTGAGAGGTTGAGAATTCATTAGAATTGAGTAATAATTATTTTGTTGTTTAACGACGCTGTCAATTGCTAGTATCACACCAGTGTCGCCGGTGTGCCAGAATTTTGTCAGGGGTTCTTTTACATGCCAGTAAATCTACTGAAATGGAGCTGTCCTTTTTAAACACATTTAAAAACCATCGGTTTGGGCTAGATTTGAACCCACGACCTTGGGATCAGTAGACCGGCATCTAACCAACTGAGCCACCCAGACCGACATTTGAATTGAGGGCAGACATTGTGAACGAAGTCAATATCAATGGAAGTCACAGGCACATACTTAACATATTACCAAGTTCTACCTCTTCTTCCAAATCCTCAAAGGAGTCATTTTTCCCTGTCTGCATATCACTAATTGTTCAGTTACTTAAGGCTGACTTTGCCAAGTCTTTCCATTTTAATAAAAGGCCAATCATGTTGCTCCTGACAAATATAATACCTGGCAGTAATATACACAACATGTGATTTTATAACCCACTGATGCACTGAGATGTCAAATTAACAGATGACTTTTTTCACATAATAATTACAGGCATCCAACAGGTTGTTGCCTCTTTGGTGAGCACTGGAGCAGGCATAAGAAGAACACCAGAGTTTTTCTCTCGGATGTTTTTCATACAAGATGACGATTTCATAAATGTTTTCAATTTCTGACATGCCAATCCATGTCAGAAAATGTTTTATATTCGTAACTCTGTAAGAAGCATATGCCAAGCAGGTTACTCATACATGTACCATTTTTGAGAGTTCATTGCTTTAAGCATACTCAGTGCTGCATCAGTGAAACATACTAGCAAAAAATTATACTGGACACCATTAGGCAAGACCAATGTACTATCAAACAATTTGCTTACTGCAGAGGAGTCTGCTTTCTGCAAAACCTCTCAATTTAGAAGAAGCACTGTCACTACTGTTTTCTTCATTCATAACCCCAACAATCACATCCACAATATTGCAATCCATGGAATCTGTAGTCTCATTCCATCCACTGATGAGACTACAGATACTTCTCTGGTTCAGTTTTGTTCTTATACATCACTTAGTCTTGTAATAATGAGGTTCAAGATAATCCTTTATATTGTTGACTCATTTGGTAACTCTGTAAGAAGCATGTGCCAAGCAGGTTACTCATATATGTACCATTTTTGAGAGTTCATTGTTTTAAGCATACTCAGTGCCGAAGCCACATTCCTCCATAAAAGCTCCAAATACTCATAGTCATTGCGTCAACTAGTAGAAGTGGAGAAAGGGTTGAGATATAGGGTTATAAATACCTGATTATTGATAGCAGGCACAGATGTTGCCTCTCTGAGAACACAGGATCCTGTCATTCCGTTCATATAGACCTGGGGTGGGAAGAAAGGCACTCAAGGTGTAAATTTACCCTCCCTCTCGTCCCCACTACTCTCTTTCAACAACCAGGTAGAGCCAGCTAAACCGGTTGTTTCTGGCTATAGTCGTGTGGCAGTGTAAACAGAACAGTGGTGGCTGTACAAGCGACATGAATGAACGACAAAGGTTTAATCAGGACTGGGAGAACATTGTTCATTTTCCATTGTCATGGACGAAACCACTGATATTAAAGATCCATTTACATATGAATTTTTGGTGGCCCAAGATGAACTGCAAATGGAATTAATTAAGCTTCAAAGCAACACATTATAGCACAGTTCAGGAAAACTTGGTTTGGATTTGTACACATCACTGCCGAAAATATTAGCCAAGCTGCGCCTTTTTACAAGCAAATTACTGGCCATGTTTGGTACTACTTATCAATGTGAACAACTGTTTAGCATATTGACAATGACCAAGATCCTGCTATGGATAAACATTTTCAATGTGTTTTACATTTAAGTTCATCTAGTTTGCAGCCGGACATCGTAACACTAATATTTAAAAAGAAGCCAGCAAGGAAAACAACCGTGTAAACTAGGGGAGTATCATTATGACAATGCCACTATCTAATAAAATGTAAATTGTAAACAATTTCAATACACTTTATATATAAATTATAACGTTTATTTTTGAGAATACAGCATAGAAACTTATGTTTTTAGTAGTATAAGGAAACTGCATAATAACTATTGTATAACAAAACAAAGCTATAATCATGTTAATTCTATAGAACTGCTTTTGTCATTTGGCAAGACTCAGTAATGTGGTGAGAGAGCTGTTTGACACACAATGCCAATATGAGCAATCTAGCATTGTCTCTGTCTTTCATTCATATTCTCTAGTGTCATTAACTCTCTTCTGTTTTTCTAGCCAACTCTCAAGTTCAAAAGAATGCATTTGATAACGTTGCAAAAGACGTTTCACCCGAAACCGGAATGGCCACCACTGCAGCTCAGGTCACCCCTCTCTGTTTATCTGCCACAAAGGGAACAGGTAGGGGTGGTCGAATTTCACACTTCCAGTGCTTAACTTGCCTGCCCTGATAGACACATACTAACCCAGGTGTCTTAACCTAACAAGGGATAAATTTTGATAATACGGGAGCCTCTCATCCTGTTCGTATACACACACTAACCTAGGCTTCACAGTCTACACGATGTGGTCATCTCAGAATAGACAAAGTTTGATACATATATAATAGCTTTCCCCTATTTATTTTAAATTAGAACTAATAACACTATTACCTTTTAACTATCACTCACTTGAATTTTGGGAACCTCAGTGCTCTCATCCTCAGCAAATGTCCCAGTGATTTTTAATAGTGGTGGTGATATCAGCTTGTGATTGTTGGAAATGTGGTATTTTATCTCTACTAATAATTCTGTCCTGAAACACACTTTCAATCGTCATCAAAAGATTGGTCTTATGAATGAATTTTTTTTAGTTTTGTTTAAGGGCCCATCGACAGCTTGGTCATTAGGGTTATGAATGAATCTTGTTGAGTGAGTGAGTGAGTGAGTGAGTGAGCAGGGTTTAAGGACCTATCGACAGCTAGGTCATTAGAGCCCTGAGTACTGTTGACTCGAAAAAAATTGGCCCTATAACTCAGAACCTAATATTGTTCATGAAGGACCCCTTCATGATGAAAAAAAATTTATGTGTGGTATGCCATTGGCACAGAAAGGTTTCTCAGAGCTCCAATAAGCGATTTCTATCTCTGGGGTAACTTAAAACAAAGTGTACAAGACAAACGCACACAATCTGGAACAATTAAAACAAAATATCCGCCAGGAAATTTAAACATTTCTCAACATGAATTACGATGGGTGATGGATGGTTTCCTAAAGAGGTGCCAAAAATGTATGAGACGAAGGTGGCCAGTTTCAGCACCTCTGTTCATAAAGTTGGTAAGTAAAGATTTTAAAAGTAGATTTAAAAATATAGTTTAATACGCGCCTTTCTATGATAGCGGCAGACGGCAACGAGCGCCAAGGGCGCGGACAGGCAAAGCACCGTGCAGTCCGTTCGTAAGTTTTTGCTCTCCCATTATTTGCATATAGATAGCGGTGTTTTTTAGTTTCTTGTTGGCAGTTATGGCGCCAAAGCATGCAATAAAGGCAGAACAAGCTGACAGTGAAACTGACCCCCTTTACTAAAGATTACTGATTTAAAGAAGCAAAATAATGTAAGTATCGAATTTCTGCTAATTATTCTAAAATGTTCAATTACCTCATGTACATTTCCACCATTTTTATGCATATTTTGTTTTATGGTAACTGGGTAGGTTAGTTTAGGCCAGGTTACAGTTAGGATACATTTCACAGCTCATTTTCTAATGCCTTTGGAAAATCCAAGACAGAGAATAGTAAATCTGCGCGATCAAATTATGGGGCAGTGGGAATTACGCAATTGCCGCACTCATTCTGCAGGTACTTGCAGATTGCAAGTTATCTAACTTTGACATCACTTACAGCCTATGAGTAACCAATGAGGATACTAATACTGTACATTGATTCTATGAAATGTATCTAGCTAATTGATATTTCTCAACAGTGTAAAGCAAGTCAACTCGAAAATGTATAATAAAATAACCTATAATATTTATATTTGGAACCCTACCTAGTTTAATAAAGATGTCCTCTATGTAAATGTTACCAGCACCAGCTAACGACATATAAATATTTACAGAATTACTTAGCTAGTTCTAACGTAAAGTAGCTCACCTTTCGACTTTCTATTTAAACAAACCGCATGGTTTGTTTTGAACTAGCTCGGTACAAATTTTCCACGTTTGAAGTGGGGTTCAATGTTGCCAACCAGTGTCAGCTAAAAGTCGCAAAATCCTTATTTAAACGTCGTTAAAAGCCGCTAAGTCAAAAAGTGCTTATTTACAAGGTCTTTGTATAGTATTTAATAATTTTATAAGCTAAATTAACTTAAGCAATCAGAAGAAAAACAGCGCATCGTCCGATTGCTCCTCAGGCACCACCACAGCAGACAACGTAAATGGTTGCACTAAGGCGCTCTAAGGAGTGCGTGTCAGCCATTTTGATTCCATAGCAGGCGAACTCATTATGGACCTGTGCTATGGGCTTTATACAGCTTAACTGGGCGTCGACAGACTTTTTTCTAGGGGGCCACATGTTGGAAATTTGCAATCAGATAATATCAATTCATTATTTTGTTCTCAAAAGTTATACCATTTGTTGCAGATAACCATATTAATTTGTGCTCAATAAAAATTAGTCTTTATATCAAAATTAAAATAATAGTTTAATAGTCACTCATTTATTGCACATTAAGTTCATTAACTTCCAAGGAGGGGGTCTTGCCCCCCCCTTCACGACGCCCATGCTGCTAAATTGTGTTTCCTCGTGCTTTTTTTTTTTTTTTTTCAATAATAATTTCTCGAACAAAATTGTCAAATTACAAATATTACAATGAAATACTCAACAGCGCATTCTTGCATTCAAAAAGTTGACAACTTACTTTCAAACATAGAGAAGTCTCTGAAAACTAGAAGTTTGGTCCTTGCTTTCTTTGACAGAATACCTCCGGCTTGCAACAAAAGATTTCCTTATGAGGTAATCGAAATGACAGCAGCTGATTTCTATAACTATTACAGCCAGAACTGACTTTTTCAATACAGTAAAGTGCCAGGTGACACAATTGAAATTTGAAAGGAATGTCCCTCTTAGTGTTTACCTTAAGAAGAGTTATAGTCATCAGAGATGGAATAAAATTAGCATCTTAGAAAATAAAATTTAAGAAAGGAAGAACATCAGATCCGACTGCCAAAAGTAAAGCTCTCACATCGATTGAAAAAAATTATCAGAAGAAAGGATTGCAGATATCCAATCTATAAGGTGGATCCCCACTATTTATGCAAAGTTCTACAAAGCAAATTTTAACTGACATTAATATGTACTTTTCATCATATCCAGAGGTGCTTGGAACCAGAAGGTTCTATCTACATATAATTTTATATATGGTAGTATATGGCTTGGAACCAGAAGGTTCTATCTACATATAATTTTATATATGGTAGTAAATGTGCTCCTTTCGTAATATTGTAATAAATTTATTATGGAAGTAGTAAAGAGCTCGTTATTTGTTTAACGATATGTTTCACAAGAATATCGTTGTTCCCTAATCCTCTATTAGGTCCCAGACTTTGAATCCCTCTGCTGAAAATTCACTCAAATGCTGATAGAACCTTTTGGTTCTCACATCACGAATTGTGCACATGTGAAAAAGTAGACGAAAGATACATTCGTCGTAGTCAGCAACACAACGTTAGCAGGCTCATCATTACGGTTGATTCTGATAGTGATACAGAATCGGAATGAGACACCTCAGTATCATCTGTACGGGTATAATTATAGCACTGTGATAGCCGCAAATTTAAACGCGGTTCATAGTTGACTATTACTGTTATTTTTCCTGTTGCACAAATAAATGTTGTGGGTGCAAATGGTATATTTATCACCGGCTGTACAGCCTGATTTCACAGCGTGTTGAACTATACAATACTGTAAGGCGTGGAGGGCCTATGATTAAATTTTGCGTTGAGCCAAGCACCTTTAAATTCTGCGACAGCTGTGATCATAATTACGAAGGTGCCTACGTGTTAGCTTGCATTGCTGTTAACTTTTTTCGCTTATTTAAAGCCAATGGTTTAACAAGTTTGTATGCACATTGGATTATTACATCCCACAAAAACAAAATAGCATAACAACATTGATGATGATGATGATGATAATAATAATAATGATGATAATGATAGTAATAGTAATAACAATAACTGATGATAATGATGATAGTGATGGTGATAATTGTTATCATCAATTGAGAATAACACTCGAAACATCAAAGAAAAACAAATTTAGTATATCACATACCATACGAAAGAAAATGGGGTATCACTGATCACAAAAATAGATAGTTAAAAGAACTTGATGCCAGTGATTAAATAGTTAATGATGTATTAGACAGAACGCAATTCAGTTGTAGATTACCTCAGCCTAAAGCAACCTTTGGACCTGACAGGTTGTCAGTTCGCTTATTTCCAAGGACTACACCAGGGGAAGACAACTTCGGGCCGTGTGACGTATTTAAACGAAGAGCCAGCTTGTACGTTCGTGTGACGTCAGGCGAGAGCGGTATATTGCTGTGCTGTATAGATCAGCGGCGCTACTTGCACGAAACTGAATGAATATGAAAAATGTTATTTGGACAGAACCCTCTTGAGCCGAGTCTGCGGGTTTTTACTTGTTGTTTGAGGAATCTTAACGGCGTTAGTACGAATTTTGTTTTTATTTTGTGTTTTTGTTGACGTTGTGTAGTGTTGTGTGTAGTAGTTTTGTGTTTGTGTTCAGTTCCCCGCGTTTCACACCAGTTTGAGACCAGGCTTCAAGATGTAGAAACATTGTCAACTACGTTTCAGATCTTTGCGACCCCGTATTCATTGGATGTTAACAATGTTTCTGACAGGTAGCAGATTGAATTGATAATTTTACAGTGTGACGATTTGCTGAAGGACAACTATAAACACAAGGAAGACTTGGCTGATTTTTACAAGAATGTTCCTCAAACCAGATTTCTAAGGTTGTAGGCCCTTGTTGCACGGGTATTATGTATGTTTGGTTCTACGTATGTGTGCGAACGATTCTTTTCTGTTATGAAACTTTCTAAGTCAAAATTCCGAAGCATATTGTCAGATCACAATCTAACATGCAGTCTTCGGTTACAAATGTGCCATACATTACGCCCTAACATTGACAAATTAATTAAAGAAAAGCGAAACGGCATGTGTCGGAAAATGTCCACTTAATTGTTCTGTATAGCTCTCCTCTAGCTCAGGCAAAATAGTTATAATTTCTGTTCTATTGGCGTTATAACATGACTGTTCACGTAAACTAGAATTTATATATATGGCATAAAGCCGAAATGTAATTATTTATAATGTGTGACTATTCCGTAATTGAAACAGTCAGCATTAAAATTGCGATCTCGCGCACGCCTTTCCTCTTCCACGCTGTGACGTCAGACGTGTAACTGGCCGTCGTTGCGGGCATGTGAGCTGAGAGAGCTGACGTTAGAGCAACGGTACCAGTCTTCCCCTGGACTACACAATGTTGCCATGTGCCCATTCACTCAATTTCTAGACATGTGCCTTTATCCTGATTCTGCATTCCTGATAAAAAGCTCTGGAGAATTAAAGTCGCATGTTAATTTTCCATTTCAGAAAATAAGTGTGCAGGAGGTCAGGTTTGAACCACCGACATTCAGTACGTTCAATCCCTATGCACAACCACGCAACGACTGCGGCTATTTATGAATTGTCTAGTTTCCGCTCTATTCCTGTAATATTAAGCTACATTGTCTCATTAAGTTGGCAACAAATTTCCTTGGAAGACGGAAAGTTCGTAGCACCATTAACAAAGGTTTAAATTCTTTGCTTTTGTTTCTGGAAGTTCGTTTACACTTATTTAGGAATAGAAGAACATTGTCTAGAACAAACATGAGTATCACAGTGTTCAGTGTGGATGGTAAGATCCTTAAATGGGGCAACCTAATGACTTCAAATAAAATAAATCTATATAAAATAAAAATATCATTGTTAGTGTTTTCAGGGTTCTAGTACAGAAACCTTACGAGATCCTGTCATACAAAACTTCCAAATTAAGCAGTACCCGTCCCTATAGAACTAGAAATGTGCTGCAGATCCCTGTGCCACAGTAAATTTTCATTTGTCCTTGTCTTTTATTCTCTTAAATAGATTTCATCAAGACTTTGTTGTCCACATTTTGTAATATTCCTTAAAAGTGCACACCTTCCAATTTGCACCTGGTGGACCGCCACTTTTATTGCAAAATTTGTGTGTTAGCCCTAAGACCACTAGCAGGGGGATGGTGAACTCAAATGGTAGAGGAAATTGGCTGCTTAAGAAGGAACTTTTGCATCTTATACTGGGCAACATAACCACTCTACATATTATAAATATAAACTGCTACAAAATCATTATGAAGAAATATATACGAGTATGTGAAGCTATCATGAATTATTAGCCCTTTTGCAATTTAAAAAGTGCAAGAGGATTTAAATAAACTGAATTACATTACTTAATATTGTGACGCCGGCCAGTCGTGGCCATCAGAGACGCTTAAGGCCAAGCTACCTCACACCACTCGGCAGCCGTGCCCTTCAAAGGAGTTCGGGTAGGGTACCTCGCACCACTGTTTGTGAATACGTGACCGACGACAGTGAGTGGGGAAGAACAAAGCGCTTCTAAACGGCTCTAGAGACTTCCGACTGTTAGCTTATTGCCGAGAGGTTTAATAAAGGCTGAATTGCGAGAAACAGTCCGTGCTACGTCATTCTGGCGTATGTAAGCGAGGCAAGTTGGCGAGAGGAGCGAATTTTTGTGATGGAATCGTGAGTGTTGAACGACACAGCTGTCAGCAGGTGTGTGTGTGTGTGTGTGTGTGTGTGTGTGTGTGTGTGTGTGTGTGTGTGTGTGCGCGCGCGCGCGCAGTCCCGCTGAGAGAAATGTGAATGTATATCGACAAAGACAGTTTTGGGACATTTAATCGTCGCGTCGAAGTTGTTTGTCATGTAAATCAGCTTTAGTGTCATGGTCGAAGCCAGCTACTAGAGAGAAGTGAGACAACAAAGTATGTGTCACGGCTACGAGAGAACAGAACAGCTGTGAGTTGCAAAGTCAAGACGAATTCTAGCTCGTGTTAACGCTAATAGAGGACTGTATTTTGTGCTTCAGCTTTAGAAGAGAAATAGAGTGGAAGGAAAAATGGCAAGGCAATTCGTTTCTTCTCAGCTGCATGTGATGCATGCGCAAGAAGTAGATTTGAACTTAGCTTGTATCCGTTCTATTTCAAGCGTATTTATGTATTCCTGACCGATTAGAGTGTACTTAAAGTTTCTTTTTTCATGTTTCCATCATATGTATAACTTCCTAATGGATGTAATAATGCAAACGGTGTTGGAACTTAGAAAAACGATTTGCTGTATGTAAAGTAAAGAAGAGTCCAATTCAACGTTAGGTCTTTGTTATCATGGTATAAGCACCTTAACCTTAACGAGTTTAAAAATCCGTTCACAACCACCCAACAACGGCAACGAGAAGAAAGGCAGCACCCACTATTTTGCTTCACAGCAGCCCGGGAACGAGAACAAGATGCAATATCAATCAGCTTGTTGACAGAAAGTGAAGTTTGATATTGCGCATTGGGAATTCATTTGTTTCTATCTGACCAATATTTTTTCGCTTGCGACTACTACAGAGGGCTCTACCAGTTGTTTCATGGCACGGCCGCCTTGTAAAATATCTACAGCGAAAAGTCTAATACACACAATATGAATTAAACATGCCGTGCCCGGTAACGGGAACAGAAAATCAAAACTTGGCCAAGTCTTCTTTCCCGTTCCCAGGAAAGCTTCCCGTAGTCTGTAAATACTCCCATTTGAATACGTGTATTTCAACTTTGGTTATTGTTGACGTTGGTTGTGAAACATCATTTAAAGCTGCCGCCATATCACTCTTGTTTCAGCCGCATAGAAATGGTATGGACGAAGCTGAAGAGAAATGCAACACCTTCACTCAGTGCAAGCGCTCGCAACAATTCGTGAGGTGAGAACCAACATCAACATTTTGTCCATTGTTGTGCCCTAATGACCTAGTTGTCGACGGGCCCTTAAACCCAACTCACTCACTCACTCCATTGTTGTTGTTGCAAAATGTTTTTCATGTTAAGACAAATATGAATTTGTTCTCTTTTATTGTAGATCACAGGTTTATTCATACCATCTACCATTTGTGTGTAATGAGCAGATACATTTAGTTCTATCTAAAAATATTGGCAGGACTGAGAACCTGATAGTTGTATATAAATCCCCATCGTTTGTTTCTATTTCCTTCTGATTTCTTGTGTGGGCATTGTTGCTTTGGCATTATATACTGTCACACAAGATGGAAAATGAAGCATCTCCTCAAGAATGTGATACCAGTGGTGCAAAATGTATTCCACTAAACAGTCACAAAAAGAATGTTTAAACCCTAACTTAAACCTAAATCGAATGTATGATATGTATAAAGAGGAGCGAAGTTTGCACAATCTTGCATCTATGAAACTTTCAATGTATAGATTACTTTTTAATAATGAATACTAGGTGGAAGGGAACGTGTTACGTTCCTTTTAATATGTGCTTCATAAAAGCATTACAAACAAAACAGTCTAATGGCATTTTGTTCTTTGATCAGCCGATTTCGAAAAATTAAATGGTTTTTGTTCCAAATTGGATCCGTAATTCCACAAGGATGTACAAAGATAATAGTTTGTTACTTGTAGGATGCATAGAGTAACTTATTTCTGACATAGCTCCGCAGGATTTCGAAAGAGTTAAACGCTTGAAAGAATTAAAGGAATACTCCGAGCAGCCTTTTAAGATGTGAAGCAACTCGACAACGTTGCGTTGAGGTTGGTCATGGAATTGAACTGGTTTGGGGCTGTAAACAGGTTGGGCATTTCCCTGTAATGTTTTGGGGGTTAACACTTTGATTGGCCTACACTCACACAGTAAACACGGAAGGACAAGGCAGGGTATGTGTTTGTTCTCAAGATGCATCGTTGCGGCGTTTGTTTATATACTCAGATAGGGAAAGTGACACTCACACAATCTGCAGTGTTGTCAGCTTGTTTTCCACAAAAGTAAAATATCTCCGTAAGAAATGGTTAGAGACAAAAACATAAGATACAAAACGTGATCCAAATAGTGAGATCTATCACGGGTTTAAATTAATGTAATGACTTCCCTTCCATCCTGTATATTCTTGATCCCAAAGTCAGATCGATGTGATCTTCGTGAAGAGTTTAACGTAGCACAAAAGGAAAGAAGCATCAATGAAGTTCTCTGATAAGTATGACACACATTTAATAGAGAAATGGAGAAGTTTAATAGAGAAAGGAGTGTTGACAGACAAAATAATGTAATGGTACTTTGTTTTGGCCTCTAGAATGTGATTTCCTTACCCCGTGCAAATGTTAGTTCTTCCTTTTAGAAAAGAAAACTAAATTTTTATAATCTCACTGTTCAGGTTTCAAAGGCTAAAAAGGGCTTATGTGCCATTTGGCAAGAAGCATTATGTATAGCCTGATGAACTTCAAAATACAAAATACTTCTACACCTTGGCTGAAAAAAAATTAACGTGTTGATTAATTCAAGGAAATGCGTCTCACTACCTCTGTCTGGAAAGACACCAATTGGTACTAGGGACACCAAGTTCAAAGTTGGACATCAAGAAATGAAACAGCTAGTTTGACGAGTTCTTTGAAAAACCAGTTGAATTCCACATCACACCAAATTTCAAATAGACTAGCTGATCTGATGCTCACAACAAAGAAGGTTCTCCAGTCGAAGTTAGCTCCCTGGCAGAAGCTGGAGGCCCTCAAAACGTTTTTCTGTTCATCCCTCAACTTCCTGATTAGGACTGTCCAATTTTCAAAGGGTGATTGGGCCAAGAAGGATGATGTCTTAAGGGCGGAGAAAGTTCTCCACGTCCCACAGGGAGCAGCATCCGACTAAATTTATGGTCCTTCTAAGTTGGAATGCAATGGAATACCAGTAGCAGTAAGTGATTCTGATTTCCATCTAGTGGACAATGTATTCAAGCTCCTGTTCTACAAAGGTGTTCATACTGCGCAACTTGATCCTGCCAATCTACACAGCGTTGTGAATAAGAGGCTTGGAAGACATGATCATGATGACATTGCTGTCTATCTTACTGGAGAGAGTGAGGACGAGTTCAGGCGAATCACAAATACCTTCGACCTGTACTCAAGTACACAAATCTTCTGTCAGATGCGATGTGGAATGGTCCTTCGAAAATTACAAACCTGCTATCAAGGTTGACGAAAAGATCTTGTGAGCAGGTGGTGTGGTATTTTTGTATGTGTATATGGGATACTGTGTTTCTGGTCTACTTGGGAAGGTATAGGTCGGAAAGCGTCGGTGCTGTTGATTATTCCGGCTTTTTAAAGGTGTGAGTTTTGTTTGAGCACGGGATCTTTATCTCAGAGCTGTCCAGCTGAGGAGTGTCCAGGTAATCAATTGAAGTTGGGTTGCCTTCTATTCCTTTTAATGATTACTTTACATATGCCCCCTTCCGACACACTAGACCCGAAGTATCGTGATTAACGCAGACGCACACGTATGTCTATCCCCTTGAAGAACTACCAAGTAAGTGTCTTTCTCTCCCGAAGAACTGTATTCGTCGGCTTGGCCCTTCCGCTTAGCCAACTTCACCTTGCAATTAAGCACGTGCGTCTCTGAGCGTTGAGTTTTTGAACCCTATAATTCTCTTTCTTTCAAGGGTTGTTGCCCTTCTTGCCGTACCGTTTCTTGCCTGAGGTCATCACTGTAACCTCGGCCCACCAGTCAAGTTGTAATGTTGTTATATAACTTATTACGTAAGCGGGTATTAATTGGCGGGCGCGGGTTTCCGCTTCATATGCCCTTCGGAGGAATTTTCCGATTTCTTTAAACGAAAAATCGAAAATTTCTTGCACAGTCCCACTAGCAATTTGCGTACTAAGACGATAAACGTTCCCTAGATTTAATTGGTTTCCGTGCACATTATTTTTGTTTAAAGTTCGGGTTCTGTCTTGTGTGTCAAGTGAGAGATTCTAATTATGACATACATGTTATATTACAAAAATTTACCCTTGACACATTGTTTTAAGAATTCTCAAAATATACAAAACATCTTAACCTAGTATATTTAATGATGCATCAAATTGTACATGTAATTGAATTTACACAATATTACAATAACTAAACGCTAAAATTGTTACGCTTTTGTTTTATACGTATATGTAGATATTACTGCATATGTTTTTGGGGTACTGTTTTCTCCGACGCAATGACAGTTTTTGTGCACGAGGAATCTGCTGAGGGCACCTTGTTGTGATACACTCATGGCATTTCACTTTCAATCACACGAATATGGCCCTTCCACTACTTCGCACACTTCATGCCTATTCACACGCCTTAACTTAGACTTACACTATGTGTGGGTTTAACATACATTAGATATACATTTTCCACTGTATTACTATTATTTTATCCTATTATCCGTTTGTAGTAAAGTCACAGTCACTTTTGTCAACGCTGTTTGCTATACATTCTGCGTTGTTCCCTTAACATCCAATTGAGTGTTTTCTGACATCAATATAAATATATACAATTTCACTGTCTCCCTTGGGTTTACATAATATACTACCTCTTTTATATCATTCTTTTGCCTTTATATCTTATACTACTCGGGAGAGTGAGTTTGTTATTGTTGTCACTCGGAAATTCGATTTCTACTATGTACAATTATTTATGGTCTATTCAACGCAATCGTTAGCAGTGCTAATGGTTTGACCCAATCATGACAGCAGGTTTTATTATTAAGGTTAGGGAAACGGGATAGTACTGAGCTTGAGGTGTGACGTCACTGATATCCCACGATAGTGAGTATAATTACTTAAAATACTTTGATGAGGCGAGATCTTCGTTGCGTCATATAATGGATGCGTTTGTTGCATTATCCAGTTGTTTGAATGGTCACAGGAGCGCTAAATTATATCCGCCTATAACTTTCTCATATCTGCTACTTCGAACGATCGATCACTCAGCTCGTTAAATACCATTATTGGGCTTTGCACAATAGATGTCTAAGTGCAGGGTTTCATTCACCTTTCACTCGGTCTTTCTTCGCGTATGGTCACAGTCTTCAGGTAGCTGTTCAGTTGGAACAAAGGATTGTATTTTTATCTGTAGTTTGTTTTCTTTCCCTCGCGTTAAATGAACAGGTTTTCACCATGAGGGGTGTACTACTTGTTTCTACTTCTGTAAACATTTCCGCGTACCTCACATTTTCGGTTACACTTAAATTAAAAAATATATCCCTTTCGTCGTCTGCCTCATTCGCCTCCGTTACATGGAGTTGGGCCAAAATGTTCCCTATCTACCCGAAACATTTGAACAAACAATTGTTCTTTTTCCAACTAAAGTGCGCCTTCTGTCAGCTGTGCCCTTTCCACGGTTGGCTGAGTGAAAGGTACAGTGACCTCCCTATTACTACGCTCTACTGCGACTTGCTTATTATCGTAATTAATACGAGCTTGGAAAATGTGAAAGAAATCACTACCGATGAGTGTTTGTACGGCAAAGTGTGGGATGACTAGAAAAATTAATTCCATGTGCACTCCGCCCATTATAAATGCAATCATGACCTGTTTCTGAACCCTTTGTCTTTTTCTTCCTATGGCTAGCAACGCATATACGTTTTTAGCTGAAAGTATCTGTAACTTTAGACCTTCCGTTGTTAGATGTTTAAAGAATTGCTGGCTACACACTGATGCTGTTGCCCCCGTGTCTAGAGTAGCGAGGAAAGTTTCATTTTGGATTAGAATTTCTACTTGTGGTGTTTCCACGATTTCCTGAATTTTTTTCATTTCAACCTTGCCTCTTGCATTGTTGCGGTTGGTTTCTTCCGTGTTTTGTACGTTTAGCATTGGCACTGTGTTATTGTTCCCTTCATTGAAAATGTGTCTCGGCGTCGGAATCGGGAACCTCATCCAACCCGGTTTTAGTTTCCCAAATTGTTAAAAACTGTATTACCATTTTGCGCCATGGCTCCGTCACCTGACGTAGTATTCCCGGCCGGCACGAATGGTGGACCGTCAAACCATTTTTGTCGGCTTATGGCGCCTTGGCTGTGTGCGTGGGTTGCGGGCTGCTGCGGTCTATCCGTGGGGTTGTGCCAATGGGTGGCGTTATATTGTTCATTGTTGTTGCCTCCGTACATATTGGAATCTGCCATGTTATGCCTGTTTTCAGCGCCGTTGTATACATTATTCTGCCACTGGCATCCTGAGGAGTTTTCTTGGGACGGGCTATTCGTGTACTGCCTTTGGTGTGTGGTATGTCTGTTGTCTCTGTCCTGGTATCTGTCGGTGTCGTTTGTTCGTCGTCGCGGTCCCCGAATTTGCACATAATTAATGTGATGGTGCCGTTGTCCCTGGTATCTGTGATGGGGTTTTTCTCGCGGTGAACGCTGTTGGTGGAGACTGTGGTCATTTCGAGAATAGGATGAGGGTGCTTGTTGTCGGTAGCGTTCCCGGGGTGACCTTGGTCATATCGGCGCTCATTGTAGTTGGCTCTTCC
The DNA here is from genome assembly GCA_030765045.1 of Tenodera sinensis. Lineage (NCBI taxonomy): Eukaryota > Metazoa > Arthropoda > Insecta > Mantodea > Mantidae > Tenodera > Tenodera sinensis. The sequence goes on from CM060964.1 coordinate 167,498,233, forward strand.
CGTCGTCCAACTAAAAATGTGTTCGTTGTGTGGGACCTCATTTTGTGGGACCGGGTTCGATTCAGACATATCTGACGCTAATGCTGTTAATAAATCCAGCGGTGCGGTTATGCTGTTGGGTCGGGCAACAATGAGGTGGTTCTTCATCTGGTCCGGGAAATACCTTATGACAAGAGAAATGAATTCTTGTTCTTCCATTGGAGGATCCAGTAGTTGGCTCTGTTGGGCAAGGTCTAGGAAATAATCCACCATGGATTGTGCGCGTGCATCGAATTTTCCATTATTAATTTTTGTGCGTACCGCGTACTGAGTTGCACTATTCCAGTATTTGGCGAGGAAATGATGTTTAAAATCCGCCTATGTGGCATGGTCGCCTACCGCTAACCTAAACCAAGTGAGTGATCGTCCTTGTAGGCCTTTCTTCACTATTATCGTTTTAAATGATTTTGGGATAGCTTTTAGGTGGAAGTATGACTCGAGATCCATTACATACCGCTTAGCGTTGTCTTTCGCGTCATTAAAAGTGGGTACAGCAATTTCGTTTAATAGATGGTGGTGGTGGGGAAACCATGTGTCATGCGATGGGTATGCGTGCTCTCCGGACTTATACTACTACACGATTCTGCAGGTGATGTTGAAGACGCTGCAGAACGCGCGTTCAACATCCCCTGGCTCGCCGACGCACTAGAAGTGGCAGTATACGTTTGTTGAGGTTGGCTTCTCTTTGTTATGCTGAGAGCATTTATGGCTTATTTGAGCCCTGCCATTTCTTGTGCGTGGCGTTCTACCGATGTAAGTGTTGAGCGATGAGCCGCCGCTGCCTGTGTTATTATTTCTTGAATTTTGTGAGTTCATGTCTCTGTTCATTTTGTTGCATATGTACAACTTTTCTTAATTCAGAAAGCTCGACTTGCGTTCTTGCTTCGGCACTTTACTGCCGCTTTTCCATTGTCACACAGGTGGAGTGCAGCTCCTCACTCAATTGTGTATGCAACTTATTACTAGCAATCGAGACACGATTAACATGGTTTTTAACAATTTCCAATTCCTTTTGCGTAGCATGCACTTCTGTGCGTAGGTTTAGGAATTCTGCTTCTATTCTATTTTGACATAGGCAGATGCTATCCAGGGCTTGTTTTTGTTGTTATATATGTTTTTCTAATTTTTCCTGGTGCTGCCCTAATTGTGAATTCAGGTGTTGTAGGCTTTCCACAATTTTACTTTATAGATTGGTGCCCTGTTCTGTTAACCTACGTTGAAGTTCGCTCCTTAAGCGGCTATTTTGTTCTCTAACTGTGTACTCTGTTCGGTTAACCTACTTTTCAAATTCTGGAACTGCTGAAGCATCTGTTGCGTCACAGTTGTGAGGCTGGCTGCAGTTCTAGGAGAAATTTAATCTACGGTAATGTCTGTTTGTTGTTCTTGGGCCTTTTGTTCTGCCACGTCAACGCTTATTATTTTTACGTATATTAATTGGATAAAATTATATAATTAGTCTTGTACTGGCTGCCTATCCTGAGTCGGGATGTGTCACTGGAGTATAAAACGTGTACTTACTCGTTTTTGCTGTAATGAACAGTTTACCTCGTTTACGTGCTGGGTGTTGAGGATGATCTGTAATGATGTGTGTGGTGTCCTTCGGTGGGGTGCTTCCTGGGCGGTGTCGTTCTCTGCGTGGCGGCCTGCGTAGCGGTGAAATTTAGCTTGGACCAGATCGCTGCCGAAGTAGATGAGGTCTTCCTGGACGTAGTTGGATGGTGGTGTGGGTAGTTTATGACACGCTGGGTGCCATTTGGCTGCGTTATTTTTGTATGTGTATATGGGATACTGTGTTTCTGAGCTACTTGGGAAGGTATAGGTTGGGAAGGCGTCGGTATTGTTGGTTATTCCGGCTTTTTACAGGTGTGAGTTTTGTTTGAGCACGGGATCTTTATCTCAGGGTTGTCCAGCTGAGGAGTGTCCAGGTAATCAATTGAAGTCGGGTTGCCTTCTATTCCTTTTAAAGATTACTTTACTTTACATATGCCCCCTTCCTACACACAAGACCCGAAGTATCGTGATTAACGTAGACGCACACGTCTGTCTATCCCCTTGAAGAACTACCAAGCAAGTGTCCTTCTCTCCCGAAGAACTGTATTCCTCGGTTTGGACCTTCCGCTTGGCTAACTTCGCCTTGCAATTAAGCACGTACTATCTTTCACAAAAGTAAATACCCCCCTTCAGTGAGACCTGCATGAAGGGTCACCTAGTTCTCAGGCGCACCTAGACAGATGGTATGAGAATGAAAGCTGTCATATACGTATGCTTCCCTTACTGTTCAGAGGGGATGGCAGCCATTGCCTGATTTTGCAACTTTGAAAAGCGACATTTCAGCAATCATTCTAAATTAAAGTGTAAATTCAATGTTACTACGTCTGCAGAAAATATGTTACTATAGGGTTTTTATTAAACAGTGGACAAGAAGTTAAAAGCGATGGCAGTGTTGAGCTCTTTGTTTACCGAAGTAAGCTTCATAGTCCACACTCGATTCCTGTGTTCAGTGTTAGCCGAGAGCATTAGAACACCTTAACGTGTACCCAGAGTGGCCCCGTGAACGTGGATCGAATCCCACCCACCGCGAAATTTTTTCTCCCCTTCCTTTCTGTTTTAACGGGAACATCGTTATTTATATAACCTGAGCCAAATATATTAGTATACAATATTATCATATTCCTGAAATGCTATTGACATTTTAGAACTGAAAGCTTTAGAGGATATCCATTACAATCGCTGTAGACAACACTGGGAATACGCATACTTCAACTGTCAATCATTCTTCTACAAATTAAATCTAATATTTTCCTTTAAATAACCCACATTCAAAGGCATTTTTCTATAAATGTCGACAGATACTAACATATTAAAAAAATTACTTCCGTCGTGTACTGTCAATGCTTCGTTAGCTTATAATGGATATAATAAAGTATTATATCTTGTTCATGTTCGAAAATGCACGAAAAATAAAATGTTTCAGCTACAATAAAATAAAATAGTTTTAGAAAATTAAATTCCTTGGCATGATTACATTAATTTATACTTTTTGTGCAGTAATACGACACAAGTATCACACTATGTGATAATAACACTCAAATATCAAAGAAAAATGAATTTAATGTATCACATACAATACGAAATAAAATGGGGTATCACTGTCACAAAAATAGATAGTTAAAGAACTTGATGCCAGTGATTAAATAGTTAATGATGTATTAGACAGAACGCAGTTCAGTTGTAGATTACCTCAGCCTGAAGCAACCTTTAGACCTGACAGCGTTGTCAATTCGCTTATTTCCAAGGACTACACGATATTGCCATGTGCCCATTCACTCAATTTCTAGACGTGTGCCTTTATCCTGATTCTGCATTCCTGATAAAAAGCTCTGGAGAACTAAAGTCGCTTGTTAATTTTCCATTTCAGAAAATGAGTGTGCAGGAGGTCAGGTTTCAACCACCGACATTCAGTACTTTCAATCCCTGTGCACAACCACGACTTCGGCTATTTCTGAATCGTCTAGCTTCCGCTCTATTCCTGTAATATTAAGCTACATTGACTCATTAAGTTGGCAACAAATTTCGTTGGAAGACGGAAAGTTCGTAGCGCTATTAACAAAGGTTTAAGTACTTTGCTTTTGTTTCCGGATGTTCATTCACACTTATTTAGGAATAGAAGAACATTGTCTAGAACAAACATGGGTATCACAGCGTTCAGTGTGGATGGTAAGATTCTTAAGTTGTTTAATTGACGACAAACAGATGAGACGATTATAATATGGATATACGTTCTCGTTGATAAACATTTGAAAATACTGCTCTTGAAATTCACGTCCATACGTGATGGGGGATTGATTTAGTAATGCAATACATTTAAAATATGATAGGTATTATAGTTCAACGATTCTAACTTCATAAACAAACCCTACACCTTGTGTTACTGTAGACACCTGGTCTGGTTTTCTAAAATAATACCTATTTATTTTCTTGTGCCTGAAACCTCTTAGCTTTCGTGCATGTTGGTATTTTCTAACATAAACTAGATATAATGATTTCTTATATCCATTGTAGGCTAACTAAGCATTGCCAGTGTACGACGGAAGAAAATTCTTTAACATGGAAATAATCTTCGATATTTATAGAGAGACGCCTTTGAATGCTGGTATTCCAAGGATAATATTAGGAATTGACTTCTGGAAGAATGATTGACCGATGAAGTAGGCATACCGCTCTCGCCTGACGTCACAAGAACGTACAAGCTGGCTCTTCGTTTAAATACGTCACACGGCCCGAAGTTGTCTTCCCCTGGTGTAGTCCTTGGAAATAAGCGAATTGTCAACCTGTCAGGTCCAAAGGTTGCTTCAGGCTGAGGTAATCTACAACCGAATTGCGTTCTGTCTAATACATCATTAACTATTTAATCACTGGCATCAAGTTCTTTTAACTATCTATTTTTGTGATTAGTGATACCCCATTTTCTTTCGTATGGTATGTGGTATACTAAATTTGTTTTTCTTTGATGTTTCGAGTGTTATTCTCAATTGATGATAACAATTATCACCCTCACCATCATCATTATCATCATCAAGATTATCCCAGGGACCCGCATGTGGTATTTGTGGTGGACGAAGCGGCGTCAGGGCGGGTTTTCTCCGGGTACTCCGGTTTCCCCCGCCATCTCATTCCACCGGTGCTCCATCTTCATTCCATGTATCATCAGTGTCACCGCCTGCGGTGCCGTAGTAGTAAAAGCGGGCGTTAAACGCTACAAACAACAACAATCAAGATTGTCATTATCATTATCCTTATCGTTATGGTTATTATGATTATGATGATGATCATCATCATCATCATCATTATTATTATTATTATTATTATTATTATTATTATTATTATTATTATTATTATTATTATTATTATTATTATTATTATTATTATTATTATTATTATTATTATTATTATTATTATTATTATTATTATTATTATTATTATTATTATTATTATTATTATTATTATTATTATTATTATTATTATTATTATTATTATTATTATTATTATTATTATTATTATTATTATTATTATTATTATTATTATTATTATTATTATTATTATTATTATTATATTTTCTAACATAAACTAGATATAATGATTTCTTATATCCATTGTAGGCTAACCAAGCATTGCCAGTGTACGACGGAAGAAAATTTTTTAACATGGAAATAATCTTCGATATTTATAGAGAGACGCCTTTGAATGTCTACAGCAATTGTAATCAATACCTTCTAAATATCAGTTCTAGAATTTCAATCGCATTGCAGGTATATAATAATACTGTATAATGGTGTTATTTAAATAATTATATTCCCGTTAAGGTAGAAAGAAAGGGGTAAAAATTATGCGGTGGGAGGGATTCGATCCATGTTCACGGGCTTATTCTGGGTTCGGTTTAGTGCGTTTTAACGCTCTTGACTAATACTGAGTACAGGAATTCAGTGTGGATTATTAAGCTTGCTCTGGTAAGCAACGAGCTCAACATTGACATCGTTTTTTACTTCTGGTCCACTATTTAATAAAAACCAAAATTGCAAACAGATTCGATTATAACATCAAGTTTGTGGAGCAGGTGTCTACTACAACACAAAATGGAGGGTTTGACTATGAAGTTAGTGTCACTGAACTATAATATATATCTATTAGGCATATCATATTTTAAATGCATTACATCACTAAATCAATCCACCGTTAGATATGACATTACATTGGAGGACGTTAATTTAAAATATGTATATAACTTTAATCGTCTCATCTTTGTTTACGGTTAATAACAACTTAAGATTTTGGATTTGGTTTAAGGGCGCTCAACTTCTAGATCATCAGCGGTAACAACTTAAGAAGTGGCTTGGTGCTAGAAATGCATTTTAGGATAATTATTGAAATCTCTGTATTTATGAGTTTGCCTGAGCTTTATAATTCTGAAAATCAAAATACTTCTCATTTCATAAATGTTGTGACACTTTGCAATATTAGGCAATTCATTCATAGCTGAAATGTGCATAGTGTATACCATTATGCACTACATTATTTTTAACTTTTATAGATTTATTTTATTTGAAGTCATTAGGTTGCCCCATTTAAGAAGTGGCTTGGTGCTAGAAATGCATTTTAGGATAATTGTTGGAATCTCTGTATTTATGAGTTTGCCTGAGCTTTATAATTCTGAAAATCAAAATACTTCTCATTTCATAAATGTTGTGACACTTTGCAATATTAGGCAATTCATTCATAGCTGAAATGTGCATAGTGTATACCATTATGCCCTACATTATCTTTAACTTTTATATTTGTTGATAGTATTATGCAGGATGGAAGTGAAATGATCCGCCAGACTTTAACAGTGAGTTTCCTATGTTGTGAATAACAAGAAAGTCTAATACCAAAATGTTGAAAAGTTTATAGTTTTCTAGAAAAAAATACTTTTATAAAAAAATGTATCATCGTCTGGCTGAATTATTATTGATTGAAGGTTTTTGATTTATGGCTATATTCATAGAAAATTGAATAAACTACAACTTTTTCCTTTGGCATATTTCAATAGATTCAAAGGTTTTTGTGTAAATTAAATTTAAAGGAACCCACAATTTGTTGCCTTTTTGTTGTAATAAATTGTGGGTTTTTTAAATTCAATTTACACAAAAACCTTTAAATCTATTTAAATATGCCAAAGGAGAAGTTGTAGTTTATTCAATTTTCTATGAATATAGCCATAAATCAAAAACCTTCAATCAATAATAATTCAGCCAGGCGATTATACATTTTCTTGATAAAAGTATTTTTTCTGTAAAACTATAAACTTTTCAACATTTTGGTATTAGACTTTCTTGTTGTTCACAACATGAGAAATATGCCATTAAAGTTTGATGGATCATTTCACTTCCACCTGTATATCAGAAGAACAACCATAAAATTTAAAGGCGTCATCTAGGAATGGGCAAATCATTTCCAAATGTTAAGTGAATTATGTGAACTATAAACAGTTTATCTTTCTCTTAGTAGCAACTATATGTAATAAGTTCAGTACCTAAGTAATTTCAGAATAAATAAAAACAAATTTAATAACACCTACCTATTTTTCTCTGTCAAGTAGGTCTTCCATCCTGATGAACTTAATGTGCATAACCCTACAGTGCATACATACATGTTAAGCACATTACTGCATGCATGTGGTGCCATGGAACTCCATTACATTTTCTTTAATATAATTACTTAATTTGAATTTCTTGCACAACTATGTATTAACCCAGGCCTTTCCAACGGAGGTGGCGCTGGGGTCCCGGCTGACACCTTCAGTAGCACCAGTGCTGTGCTAGGCACTGGAGAGGTGAGAGAAGTTGAGGCGGCAGAAGCAGAACGAGCAGAACCAAGAAGGTAATGTGGTAGCGGAGGTCAAAGTACCTGCGATGGGGCGAATGTTGCACTGACTGTTGAATGGGATAGGTCTAATCAGTGTGCAGCTTACCAAAACAATTATTATTGACAATTTTGTGAACACACCAGCACAGTATTTATTCTCTACATGTAATATTTTGGTTACCCTTGTATACATTTACAATTTGGATAGATTTTTGACATCGTTTTGCGTCAACTAATTTATGAATATTCGGTACAATAGATTTGGTAGTAGAAATTCATAGTATCACTCTAAGACAGCAAGTAAGTAAGCTTTTACTATTATTTGAATTCATAACTGAAAACATCTGTTTGCATGCATAGGTTGTGTGACGGTATGTCCGTCACTGTCGATATATATCGGTTCCACCAAGCGCTTGGAGGTAAATTTAATGCCAGCAGATTGTCATATGCCAGCGTTTCCCTTCCCCGCCCCTCTTTCCAACCAGTATATAAGGCGGACCGCCGTAAAAGAGCTTCGTTCTCCCTGAGTGATTACCAGATTTTGGCAAGGTACCTCAAGGAAAAAGGCATACAGCATTACTTGCTCACCCAGCCCCAGGAATGAACAGCCCGCTACGTTGTGAAAGGAAGACCTGGCACTATGCGGGTTCCAGGCTATTAGTGCCGTACAAATGAGAAGGCGCACTCATGATAGGCCCCCCTGCCCATGTTTTTAATTGAACTGCAGGACACCCCGAGAATAGGAAGATCTTAGATCTTAAGTTCCTGGAACATTTCAGAATCCACGTAGAAGAGTATAGGGCGGCCACAACACCTAAACAATGCTCACGCTGCCAACAGTTCTGGCACGTGAAAAGAGACTGTGCAAAATGTACAGGGCCTCACTATTCTGGCACGTGCACCGTTCCACCTCTGGAACGAACATGCGTACGTTGCGGCGCCAAGGGCCATGGTGCAACCTGGCGGGGTTGCACCGCTTGGTACGCAGCGTGTAACAAGATGGGTAAACCATCTTCCCGTGCGCAGCCTCCCAAAACCCAAGATCACAGAACGCACCAAACTTACTCACAGGCTGCAGCACCAACGGAGTGGCTCACCAGGAATCGTAAAGGCCGGTCGCGTCCAGCCCCAGTAGAGGAACCCTCCGTGGTTGGGCAACCTCGGGTCGCTCCTGAGGACCGCCCAACGAGAAGCGAGCGACACCCTCGACAACCAGAAACTCTCCCGTCCCAGGCAGGCCCCTCTCAGACAGCTAGGCCTCACCAAGCTGCAAAGTTGCTCCAGCCCCTCAAGCAGCGTGATCCCTCAAAGGCGTTGAGATCACTAGTACAAGTACTAGGTATGTCAGCACACAGAGTGCCTCTTCACCTTCTTGAGGATGACCTGCGATTTCTAAGTGGCATCAGCATACAACCCGGGACAGACATAATACAGACCGCACACCACATAGCCGAACTAATTAACAGCATTCGCCAATACGGTCATGGGTAATTCCGACACCATTAGAATTATCACCTGGAATTGCAACGGCATTCGAAAAAGAATTAAAGAGCTTGCAGATTTCCTCCAAACGTACTCAATACAAATCGCGTTACTTAATGAAACACATCTAAAACAAAATCACCGTTTTTCTATTCCCGGATACCAAGTATATAGAAATGACAGAGACCGCAGAGGAGGCGGCACGGCCATAGTCATTCAGGCAAACATTAACCATTATAGAATCAACTCCCCTAACTTAATTCGCGCCGAAACCACGGCTATAAAACTCAACATCCACAACACGGATATAGTCATAGCCGCCGTCTACAACCCCCCTGGGGATATAGACACAAGCGATATAAACAAAATAATGAATCTAGGACCCAGAGTACTTGCTGCAGGAGACTATAACTGTAAGCACTACCTCTGGAACTGCGTAAATCCAAACCCACAAGGGACGAAATTACTGAACTTTATAAACAACACCAACTTTCTCATCGCTGACCCGGATGAACCAACATTCACTCCGCACATGCCAAATCACGCGCCGGACGTCCTAGATATCGCCCTGCTAAATAACATACCGTTCAACACTGACTTTAAAGTCCTACAGGAGCTTACATCGGACCACCTGCCGGTCTTGATATCAATCAATGCTCCTATCGCGTTTAAACCAGCCACTTTAACACGCAACTATAACCAAGTAGACTGGGAAGCATTCAAAGATACGGTAGACTACTACCTGCCAGAGGTGCAAGTAACCTTTGCAGCAGAGCAGGACGTAGCTATAAACAAACTAGAAATGGCAATAAAGATAGCCACCACGGCCTGCGTGCCCTTAAGGCAACCACAGGTTAGAAACGCTAGATTTCCACATGATATAAAGATGCTACAGAAAGCACGAAACAAAGCCAGACGCAAATGGCAGAAAACAAGGAATATAATACACCGAACTGAATACTACGAAGCCAGGGATTTAGCCAACGAACGCGCACGAACGTTCATCCAAAACCAATGGAACGACACATTGGAAAACCTAAATCCCCAACAAAACACAATATGGCGAATAGTCAAATGCCTAACGCAAATGCGCACAAGTATTCCCCCCTTCAACACAACCATACTATAGCCGAAACACCACAGGCAAAGGCTGAAGCTTTTGCGGTCACACTAGAAAACGTGTTCTCCCCCAACCAGGTAATCAGGCAAAACTACTTCACACGAGAATTAGAAGACGAAGCCGAAAATGTAGGCCAAACACAAACACATAACAAACTGCGAAAAACTAACCCAGGCGAAATAGGATGGACTATTAGGCATCTGCCTACCAGAAAAGCGCCTGGGCCAGACAAAATACCAAATGTGGTACTAAAGAATCTCCTGCATAGAGCCCTCAAGCTTTTAGCGGACATATTTAACTACACGTTACAAAATGGCAGGTTTCCTCCAAGTTGGAAAGAAGCCAAAATACTTCTATTCCCTAAAGCAAACAAAAATCTGGCACTTCCAATAAATTACAGGCCAATTAGCTTACTAAACACCATGAGTAAAGTGCTAGAAAAAGCTATACTCAAAAGAATCAACAAACACATACATAAACATAACATACTTATTCCCGAACAGTTCGGGTTCAGAGCCCAACACTCTACCACACTACAGCTACTGCGAATGACTGAACAAATAACGAATGGCTATAACACGAATAAATCAACAGGCGCCCTTTATTTGGATATAGAACGCACTTTTGATAAAGATTGGCACGCGGGACTAATTAAGAAACTAAAAGACTACGCCTTCCCCGATACGGCAATAGCTCTAATTAGGGATTACCTCACTGAGCGACGTTTTCGCACTACGGTAGAGGAAGCAGTATCGAGCTTGAAGCAGATTAGAGCCGGTGTCCCACAAGGAAGTTTGTTGGAGCCAACACTATTCAACCTTTACATTAATGACATGCCCAACTTAATAAGAACGGACAAATACATCTACGCAGATGAATCTGCCCTAGTAACACAGTCCACCCAACCACGCATTATCCATCAACGGCTCCAAAATGCCTTAAATACGCCTGAGCCCTGGTTCTCCAAATGGAGAATAAAAGTAAGCGCTCGAAAAACTCAAGCAATAATTTTCACCAAAAGAATCCTACATAGGAAGAATCAGCGTGTCCTCCAGACGCTAATGTACCAAGGCGAAGGTATCGACTGGAAGGACCAAGTGACCTACTTAGGTCTAGTTATGGACCAAGGCCTTACTTGGAGCAAGCACATCTCCAAGATCAGAGCCAAGGCAAACGCTCAGCTAAATAGACTATACCCAATAATCAACATAAATAGCCAACTCGAAATAAACATGGGTCTTACTTTATACAAAACGCTCCTAAGATCAATAATAACGTACGCAGCCCAGGTATGGGGATATGCTGCCAAAACGCACGTAAACAAATTACAAACGCTCCAAAACAGAATTATAAGAATAATAGCGAAACAACCGCCGGTAGCACCGGCCTATCTCTTACACAAAGATTTAAAACTGCACACCATCGAAGAATTTATAAAAAGCTTAAGCTTTAACGTATACAAGCGTAAAGACAAAAACGGCAATGCCCTAATCCAGCGATTGGGCAACTACGAAACATTCCATAATAAATACAAAAGACCGCTGTCGTTATTCGACAGAACCTTCAGCCTGGGGGACCCCGAAATTAACATTCAAGAATATCTCGAAGCACTAATAAGACTTCCATAGAAGCAACATTACTACCCATTACTTGAGGCACGACTTGACGTTGGCAGTCTAGCAGTCCCTGCACCTAGTCAAGGCGGCCCAAGGGGGACGCAACCCCCCAATAATATTGACACTAGCTAAGAACTTCTGGACATGATTTACAAACAAAATTAATATAAATATAAACCCAAACAATTTGTGTAAAACTTAAGCACTAAAATAATAAGACGCAGCTATAGCGCAGACTATACTAAAAACTCAAGTAGGAATACAATTGACGGACGCAACTATTTGCGACACTAATCACTAAACTATTTCTATATATTCTATATATACTAGTGTACATTGACTGACGCATACACATGCGCCCATTAATACAATTCAATAAGACGCCTTCGCCTATTGGAGGTCAGATTAAAAACAAAGAATACTGCTAAGTTTAAGTCTCTCAAAATTAATTCTGACTATGTCCTCATGTTTCAGGATGTAACACACCACGACAGCGTTCCCATCCGGAAACGAACCTTAATCCTTAACTAATCCCACACCATGACTTCGCCAGGGCGTAGACAGGGCCTCGGTCATGTTTATGTCCGGCCACCCAATTTCACCCGGCGACGGCCACACGGGCAGCCAACACATATTCTCCTTTGAATCCGCAGGTGCGATTCGCGGTACTGCCGGATATCCTTCCTTGAATTCTCTCCGGTGGAGGTTTTTTAGTGTGTAGTACCTTCGGGTGAAGCTCACAGTCCCCACTGTGCCTCCCAGTACAGTGGAACTCCATAAATGGATTTTTCCTCCACTCGAAGACAAAAAAAAAAAAAAAAAAAAAAAAAAAGCTTCGAGTCATCATCGGGCCGAGCTGGCCGCAGTTTTTTTTCGAGCTGGTCGTAGTAACTCTGTTCGACATCAGTTTGTAGGAAATATTCGCCGAGTAACTTCAGTTCTACATAGCTGTAACTAAGGAGCAGAGGTGCTCACCGTCGGAGTTATTTTCTGCAACATTTACCGTCAGACATAGTAGGCTCATAGTTCATCATATTGCTTGTTGAGAGGCAATGGCCTCATGCAGTCATCAGTTTCCGACGTAGTGGCTACCCCGGTTCACCGTCGCCATATCGGGAAGCGTGCTATTCCAAGCACGCGCTTTGTCCTCGGAATACTCGGCAAGGAATTACACGACGGCCCCCATCGAAACCATCTATTTGCTCCGCTTCTAGAATTTACCGGACCGCCCGTGGAGAAAAGCTTTGTAAGGCATTTACGGCGCCGAAGTTTAAGGAAAGGATTGCATTTCCCTAGCACACCACGGACATTTGGGTGAGGATATTCAACTGTTTTTCATTTTATGTATGTAAATGTTTATTCTGGTTTTAGGGACATTTCAGGTTAGGGTCAATGTGACATTTGATCATGTTTAGTGTACGAGCTTGAAAGGCCCAAGTGAACCTTTTCTATGAAAGACTGATATCCAAAGACGAAAGGGTCAAGGGGGTTAGCTTTGTTTACACCAATGTGGTTTGGTGAGCTATCTCCACTGCCCGCAGTATAGTAAAATGGAAGTAGTGTATAGTCTAATGGAATAGGTCATTTTTAAGGAGTTTTGTAATTGTTTGCCCAATTTTGAATATTGTTCTTTAATTCTTTTATACATTCCTATTTTGTTCATACTTCACATAACGTTATTATAAAATATATATTAAGTCAATGTTTCTTAATTAGTTGGATCTTTTAGTTAACTTGTAATTCATTATAAATTAAATATATTCAAGGAAAAGCATTTTAAGGTGTGTGCAACTTCAAACCTACCCCACCGGTCCATTTCCAGTACACTTCTACAAAATAGATGTTCACTTTCCTCCGCTAAGCCATGTTAAGTGGGGTAAAGGAAAATTATGTGTTGCATGGCCTAGCATGTGAATACTGATAAAGCGACAGCAAATGGTACCAGTTAAGCAAGAAAAGTGGGAAAGTGGAACAGCAAGTGGTAGCAGAGCTGGTTAGGATATAATTTTGCAGTTGAGAATAATTAACAATTTTATTCCCAGTAAAACCTTCTAGATAAGCTGAAATACACAAATGCATTCTTGAATATATTTCATATTGTAACTTGATTTGTGCATTCTTGTCTCACTACAGGTTGTGTATGATAGAAAATAAGGAGTTACCTTTCCAACCTGAGTTGTTAAATAGAGGTGAACTCGAAGATGAGTTGCATACTATTAAGGTAGATTTTGATGTAAAGAGTTCTGTTACTAATTTGCAACAGTTACTGCGAGGACAGTTAATACAGGAACCACATATCATTGGTGCCAGATTACCGTGTATAGATGTGTTCTGGGCTCGTGACCTCCGCGGGGTGAGGTGTGGGGAGAGAGGGGAAAAGTTGTCATCTTACCCAGCGAGTGAGTAATCTGCAGAAAGTCACGTAGCCTGCTTGCGTAACAAGATGCAGAACTAGTTCAGTGCAGAATTGGCACGGCCGCTTGTGTATTAACATAGGCTGCGTGTTATCTTCCCAGCGTTTCTATCTGTCGGCGACTCGGATATCATTACGTTACCTCATCTGTACGTGTGTGTACGTGCAGTGAACGCATTCCTTTCAGAGTTCATAAGGCCAGAACATAACTATAATGAATCGCCTGAATATCAGTATTGTGAGCGTGTGTCTCAATCACTTGGTGATTTAGTAGAAGAATATATAAAGGTAGGATGTACTCAGTCACAATTGCGAAGGATTAAAGATCGTGTCAAGTACTGGCAATATAGAACATAACGTTTGCAAAGGTTAGCTACAGAAAGGTTGAAACCTGAAGTTAATAAGATTTTGGAGTTTTGGTTGAAGATAGTTGATATGTTTCCGGATTTAAAAATTACTAAACAAATTAGTGAATCTGGGGAAGCAAATGTTGTAATGCCTTTGGTAGAGCAAAACCCACATAGTCAAATCGGGAATGTAGATAATGCGATGGGAGTCACGTTAGCTAAATTAAAATTACCTCATGCATGTCAGAGCATACTAGGTAATATCAAGGCAATTCAAGTTAACACGCCAGTACAGATTTTGGAATTTCTTGTTATTTTAATTAAGTCTCAATATCAAGCTAAGGCATACTCTTTGAGCGATCAAATAATTTTGCAATTTTTTCATGTGCATGTGGAAAACCCAGTCCTAGACATTTTGTTGAGAGCAATTACACAACGTCACAGTATTTTACAATTTCAGAAAGAAACTATTAGAGTTCTTTTGTCTCCACTGGATTACAATCAGTTACTTAGTTCCAATTATTTTCGCAGACAAAGAAATACAGATAACTTTTCTGAATTTGTGGAGGACATAAAATGTATGGTGAAGGCATTATGTATAAACTATACTGAACGAGAAATTGTCCAGAATATAATTTCCAACTCCCGACACGTGGAAATACGCGCGTTAGCTTTAGGTTAAAACTTACATCCATACCAACAACTTGATGACTTGGTTATCATCAGGGCTCGGAAGTTCATGCCCTAAAAAACACTGAAATATGCGTACAAATATGCTCTTAAAAACTTGAAAATATGCCAAGAAATATGCACTATTGAATTAAAACAATGCCCCTTCGCAGTAGACAAGGCGAGTTTGTATAAATAATAAATGAAGTTACCTTATTCCTTAGAGGTTGAAGCAGAAGTGGTCTCACCACTAGCATTAGCTGCTAAATTGCAGTTCACAACCAACACTTTGCACAAATTTTCAACTGTAAAACATCGTCTGTTGTCTCGCAAAACACTTTTGTAACGTGAAAAACTTCTCTCCACGTCATAAGATGTTATCGGGGCATATTTAAATGATGTTAACTGCCTCACAGAGAGTCAAGTCTCTTGGTGTGGTAGATGATTTTCTTTCAAGGATGTCTCGAATATCGCACATCTGTTTATAACCAGAATTTTTTTAAATTACATAATTCACTTTCTCTTTCACTTTTTGTCCTATGCTACCAGGAACCGAACTTAGATCACATATTGTTTTTTCAAAGACAGTAAGTGATTCATGGAAAGGAGATCCTACAGCTTCCAATGCCGTTATGGCTGTTGGTAAGAAAGAGAAATGGGCAGATATGAAACTAAGACCCTCTTTTAACCCAGTGCCTGACAGAATATTTTGCACAGTTTCTATTGATGAAGCATCTTTCGAGTCCAATGAATTAACAACCTCTTCGACTATTTCTATGTGCTCAGCATAATATAAAACTGCATCGTCCCATGTTCCCCATCGAGTTAACACTGGTGCAGGAGGAAGTCTGATATTAAGTGCTGTTGATCTAAACAACTTAACTCTTTTAGGAGATTTAACAAAAATTCTCTTTGTACAGGACACAAATCTATCTACCAATGGGAAAGAATCGCATATTGTCTCAGAAATGCGATGATGAGCGTGTGCCAAACAACTTATATCAATTAAGTTAGGAAAAATACCTTTCAGGGTTTGTCCTGATTTTACCATATAAGGACCTGCATCAGTAACAAATAAAAGTACCCGGTCGTATTTGATTCCACGTGGCCATAATAATTTCAAAGAGTCCATCACAAACTGTGTTACAGTTACATTGTCAGTGGCCGACAATTCGCACACATTAAGAAGATAAGGTGTCGTCTTTTGTTCATTATTTGAGGCACCCACGATTATATTAGTAATAGAACGGCGCTCAGAATCAGGGATTTCATCAACAGATAACCATACAAACTGATCCGCTAATTCATTTTGTATAATTGACAATACGTTATTGTAACAATGTCTTACATAAGTCTTACGCAGTGTACTTTCTTCAGGCACATGTTGTCGAGTGCACTTGACAAGAAAGTTTTTAAATGTCGGATTATTGATTTTGAACAAGGGAATATCAGCAGCTAAAAATGCTTGGCACAGGTCATAGGAAAATTCAGTAACCCTACTTCCTAAACACTCTACTGGCTGTTTTTGAACAGGTTCTTTGTTTGCGAGTTTTCTGATTAAATTCTCCTTATGTTTTGCAGTGTTTATGTGCTGAACTATTTGAAATCTTTTCTCACCCCCTATATTTTTCTCACACGCTCCATAATACAGCACCCTATTATCTGTAGATATTAAATCACTCGAAAACTCGTTCTGTAATTTATTTAATCTAGCACTCGAAATTGGTTTTATTTTCAGCATTTGAAGAGCTTTTTAACATTTTACACGCCTAATTTAATTTGGTGGGAACCGGTTCACAACACTGTTACGTTAGAAGACCATGGCACAACTATTGGAGAGCAGGGAAGTGTTGTGATAATCGTGCTGCTCAAAATATTGACCTGCACTTTATCTTTGTTAATATAAACCTCTCAGATAACGCACTGATTATTCTCTACACACAAACACATAATGAAGCGATGGAAACAGGGGGTTCACTGCATGACAACATGACTCACTTCGCGAGTTGCATTAACATGTGCAATACTACCAATATGAAAAGTATTATACACATGGAAAAAAAATAATAAAAACCATAAAAATCATTAAAATATGCAATATAGGGGCTATAATATTGAAATAATATGTATTTATAAAAAATCAAGAATATATGCAGTTATATGCACCATAAAAGTATGTCCAAATAACTGAAAATTCCATAATTCGTGCACATAATGTAAAAGCATACGTTTTCAACCCCTATGAAAAAACATGCAAAAGCATGAACTGCCTAGCCCTAGTTATCATATTTCGACATTTGCCCTTTGAAGATAATATCCCCGAAAGGAAAACAGAAAATGTCAAATCGGGTTCAGGAAGCGAAAGAATTCCAGTGTGTTGGACTTGTAAACACACAGTTCACGTTAAGTATAGCTGTCCGGAAAACAAGGAACGTTCACATTTCAACTCAGGATCCCGAGCCAAAGGAAAGAACAGCTGACATCAGGTTATGCCAGTCTATTCGGATAATACTGTAGTAAATAAAAATATTTAGGCAGTTTTAGACTTTACAATGCCATATCTTAGCGTCGAAATGGACAAAATTCCGGTTTTAGGATTGATAGACTCTGGTAACACTGTGTCTTTAGTGAATAACAGATGGTTTAGCAAGTTGAGTGGTAATTTAAAGGTAAGCAATCTTAAAATAATTTCAGCGAATTTAGAACCAATTGAAGTTTTGGGAGAAAGAAGTACTATTATGAGTGGGCATAGCAAGGTTTCGTTGGAAAATCCAATTTCACGTGGTTCAGAAATTACCAGTACGGATTATTTTGGGAAATGATTTTATTGCTCATACGAGTTTAATATTGGACAGTTCAAATAGAAACTTATATTTCAAATTTTGTCCTTCATTGAAGATACCATTTAAGGCCTTGGGCAATATTCCTGTGATGACGTCATGTACCGGTGTAGGTATGCCTAGTGAAGAACAACCCCTTTCTAATTTTAATTCAGATCATTTAGTCCACGAACAGAGGCATGTGATGCAGAATCTATTATTTCAATTTCCAGATGTACTCACGAATCAGCTAGGTTGCACAAATTTAATAACGTACAAAATAGTTACATGAACAACCTGTTCTGTTACCTCCATATCGTTTACCACCTCAGAGACTTCATATGTTAAGAGAAAGGGTAAATCGTATGTTGGAGCAATGTCTAATGCATGTCTAATGTCTAATTATTCAAGTCCGGTTTTTCTTGTACCCAAAGCTGATGACGATGCTAGGATGGTAGTAGACTACAGGGTTTTAAATCACAGAACACCCTAGTAGGAAGAACGGAAACTACGTGTTAAAATGTGTCAACAAAAAGCGCTCCAAGTGGGGCAGTACTGAACTAAAGTATGAGAAATCGCGCTCCCGAATCCTCACGCTACCGGTAGCTCTTACGGCTGTATTTTTCATACCTGCTCACCTGTCAGCCTCGGCTGATCATATGCCCTAACGCCATAATCAATCAATCAATTTATTTGTCCAAGATCATAAATATATAAGAATAGGACATTGTCACATATACATATATAAATTAATACTCAAAAGGAGTATAGTCATTAAAATCATAACCAGGATCATAATTATACAAAGTTTAGACATTGCCAATAACTAAAAACATACATGCATATATAAATTAATATTCAATTGCAGCATAGTCTTTAAAATCACTAATAGAATAAAATGGCCTTGCAACTAGCCAATTATAAAGCTTTCTTTTAAAAACACTCATGCTCAATGATCTATATTTAATATCTAATTTATTATAAAATTCTACACCTTTGAAATAAGTCTCCTTCGTCAGAGTAAGTCTACAATTTAGTATATTTAGTTTATGTTTATTTCTAGTGTCAATACTGTGGGTGTCTAGTCTTAAATCATATAGATGCAGGTGAGTATGGACATATACCAAAACATAAAATATGAATAAATTAAAAAGAGTGAGCATCTTCAAATGTAAAAATAGTGGTTTGCAATGTTCATCTGGTTTCTTGCTTAGCATGTTCTTAATAACTCTTTTTTGACACAACAGTATTTCCTTGACATGGGGGCTATTGCCCCATTAATGTATCCCATATGTAATATGACTTTGAAACAGTGAGAAGTATATATTTCTTAATCCTTCCAGAGATATACAAGACTTTAACTTTCTTATTAGATAAGTGGCTCGTGACAGCTTACAGCATACATTATGAACATGAGCTTTCCATGAAAGCTTCGAGTCAAGTACAAAACCTAACAGATTTACAGTTGTCCTCTCTTCATCTGGAATCTTTAATCCTAGCTTCATTATTTGTGTTTTATCCTGATTTAACAAAAAGCCATTTACATGCAACCAGTCCTTAGCAGCTGTAAAATTAGCATAAGATAAATTATTCAATACCTCCACATTTTTGTTTCTGGTTCTCAAAGTAGTGTCATCCGCATACAGAATTTGCACATCTGGTAGAGCATGTACAAGATCATTAATCATTATTATAAACAAAAGAGGACCTGATATCGAGCCTTGGGGCACCCCATGAGTTAATTCCATTAAATGTGAACTGCTGTTATTTAAAGAGACATATTGCTTTCTTCCTGTCAGATAAGAATGTAATATTTTCAAACTGTTATTATCCAAACCATAATATTTTAACTTATAAATAAGTAATTCTGATATTACACTATGAAAAGCTTTAGTAAGATCACATAAGATAAGTGACACAAATGCTTTGGTCTCAAAGGCCTCTAAAACATAATCTACTACATCTTGTAATGCTAAAATAGTGGACTTCTTTTTCCTAAAACCAAATTGTGTAGCTGCCAATAAATTATTATTTTCAAAATATAATACTGCTTATGTAATATGTACTCAAAAACCTTTGAACTTATGGGAACTAATGACACAGGGCGATAATTTTTCAAATTTGTTACATCACCTTTTTTATACAGAGGAATAACTTTTGCAATTTTCAAACAATCATGGAATATTCCTTGTTGGAGGCATCTGTTAAACATAACCATCAAAGGTAAAGAGATCACTGGAATTACTTTCTTATAAACTTATTTGAAAACCCATGAACATCACAACTGTTGGATTGGGATAAGCTGTTTGCTGCTTCTATCACATTTTCATCTGTAATACTATTCCAGCTAAAAAGTATTATTTTGTAATTTAACGTTCTTACAGTTTAACGCTTTATCTAAGTTATACTGTACAACTGATGTGATATCGCTTACTGACTGCACGCAGTAATTATTAAAGTCATCAGGTATTATGTCCGAGTTGGAATTCATTTTGACATTTCGTTCTCTATCAATAAGTTTCCATGTAGCTTTACACTTATTATCAGATTGATAATGCTACACTGGCGCGTCAAGTTTAACACGTGAGCTTCCTTAGTTGTCATTAGTTTTTAAGATTGCTGCATATTAAAGCTCACGCAAATTAACCTTTGCTTTAATAAATGCGGCACTCTTAAAAACTGCAAAACATCTAAACATACAATAAACACAAACACATAAAATAAAAACACCCACATACACCTAACACATAAACACACACATACAAACATGAAAAAGTTACCGATGAGCTGTTACAGTAGACATAAAAACCCAATAAAAATCCAGCGAGAAAAACATTTTCTTCTTGGGTAGAGGACGTGCCACGCAGCTAGGGATGATAGAACACACACTATCTTCATCCAACACCAACACACATACACACATACGCCAAAGACATCCGCCACACAACCATCCAATCAAAAACACAAAATCTAGGCTGAAGAGGGGCGTCCCTGAACAGCCAGGGCATGTTGAAAAACATGCCCGAATAACATTTTCATTCATTTATTCATAAAAACTGCAATGACAGCCATGGAAGCTCGCGTATTAAACTTTGGGCGTCATCGGAAGCAATATGGCATTAGGACATATGATCAGCTAAGACTGACAGGTAAGCAGGTATATAAACAGTTTATTTGTTATAACTCCCTTTTATTAAAATTGTCCAATAGTCTGTATATCAATAGCTTTTATGAAATATTAATGAGTTCTTAATTGTTGCAGGTTCAAATGACTAGTTTTCTTAATAGTAACAACAAAATGTCTCTTTCAGTTCTGACGCGGCCACTAATTACTCTGCATGGCATAAAGTAAAATATTTTATACTTTAATGAGCTGCCACGAATTGTTTGTGTGAACTTGTAACCAAACATTAGGATGTGGTATTTGACAGGGAAATGGGAACAATTACACATGTTTGACACTTTTATTTATTCCTTCTAGCATTCCGATAGCATAACACAATTTGACATATTTGCGTAACAAGCACAAATAACCTCACAAAGAGGTTTCTGCATACATTATATACAACACTGTGTTGCTCCATATGCGAACACCTGTTTTGTCATTCACTAGATCATTATTAGCCTGACAACAAAGTCCTCTTAACAGTTTCACTTAATTTAACACTTTCACACCATTTCACTCTATATTCAGCACCTGCACTGGACACCAAAAAGGCACAGCTTGCGAAGTTATACACCCACAATCACAGGAATACCTTTAACTCCAACTTTCCACCATACATATCCTAGAAATAAACAAACAAACGAATAGCAACATTTATGTATAACTAAAGTCTAAGTAATGAAAGTTACCTGTGTAAAGAAGGGCTAGGCCATTATCGTATTTACATTTAAAATATAGATAATTTTAGATGGATTATAATTAGGCTTAGTAGTCGAGCTACATTCAAGATGAATCAAGTTATCGGCATTTGTAGACATGTGACAGAGTGCACAGTGTGCGGAACCAGTTCTGTCTGCTGTTCAGACAAAACGTGCACAAATTCATTCTTTTTGTAGCTCACCTACTAAGCTTAGTTATAAATAAATTCAGCAGTTGTAAATATGATTATCTAGCAAGTAATAAAATTTCTATCAAAAGTCGCAGGTTTGCAATCTTAACACTCTCGTGACAACTTTAGCCAATATTATTATATCAATATGCTCTATTAAACGCATAATTCGGTTAACGGTTTGGCAAATACCACTTTAGAGTTACATATCAAGAGTATGATTATCTTGTTCTATAGGCCTTCATTAAAATATCAATCATATGTTAATATACTTGTATGTTAATGTGCATATAAATTCATTTCTGTAAATTTGGTTCGGTTCGGCAAATAACAGAACACTCAACTCTTGAAGGCAATGTCAATGACTGTTCATTGTTTCATATGACAATTCTGTATTTGTTGAAATAGGTTATGATGAGCACGATTTTTACTATCCACAGTTTGTTGCATCCATTTGTATTTTCTGATGTGGTTGTGTTATTGCTGCATTTGCTTATTAATATAATTTAAAATATGTGAAGTGGTGAGAACTGAAGAATATAAAGAAAAGGGTATTATATTTATTAGAAAATGTTTAATGTACAAATACTGGTATGAATTAAGCCTTGTTAACAACCACATGGCAATGGTAATCGGAATGGAAACCGGAACATATATTATCGATCAGCATATCGTTAGCAAAGTGGAGGTTCATATTGTGCATTGGATTTCATTTGTTTCTAATGGACCAGTAATATATTTTCTAGGTTGCATCCCTGTTCTCATGCTATTTCATGCATTTATACACTACTTCGCTATTGCTTGAACGCTCTATACCATTCCTTGACTTCTCGTCTAATCGAATAGACAGTATACATATTTCACAAAACCTCATCTTAGTCAAAACATCATGTGCTTATTACTTTGCACAACAACCAATGTGTAATTTTTTTAAATATACATTTCTTATAATATCCTGCAATTTTGATTACTATTCCACATCTAAGGGAAGGTCAATTATGTATTTTACAACTTGTGCAACAAATGGATGCAAGTAACTGCCACATGTGCGCGAAAAGCTACCTTCATCCAATATCACTGGTACAGTAAGCAGCTCTTAAAACTTATTGAACATAAATAACGTACCTTCAGATTCTAACTTTAGTTTCCACTGGAGATTTACACCGCAATGCTGCAAGGAATATATCGTATGCGTATCCCACTTTCTGCGTAGCTGAAAATTAAATACAAATGAATACAATTATCAATAAAATACAATATGTTAGCACTTCCACTAACAATAATCTGTTGAAAGCATCTTACACCTAATTGCTACGTATTTCAGCAACATTAATAGAAAATACCAATATTAAACACACATTAAGTAGAAATAATGCAAATGTTTCATTACCTCTCTGTCGAAGATCATTTTGCGACGAAAAACTTATTTTACCAACATGCAACATGGCTTAGGCTTCCATAACGCTTGTTTTCGTCACAAAACTTCAAAACTTGAATCTGCCAATCAGATTTTCCTTCAGGTCTAGCAGTGCCACCAGCGTCATCTCTTGGTGGGGCAGGAGACTACTACTACTGCTGACTCGTGTTTCCAATTCCGCAATCCAAGTGCGACCGGTGTGGTTTTAAATAGTAAAATTGAAATTGATCAAGTACCACTTCCTCACGTACATCTGAATTATCATTGGTTTGCTAATGCAAAATACTTTACTAGTATTGATTTAAACCAGGCCTACTATCAGATCTCATTAGAAGAAGAATCGAAAAGGTTAACTGCATTTATCACTGATTTTAATTTGTATGCATTTAATCGCTTACCATTTGGCATAGCGGTAGGAGCCCAAGTCTTGTCACTTTCGTTATAAAATTTCAATATTTATATAATTATTTGGATGACTTGTGTGTTCATTCTGCGACCTTTGACGACCACGTAAGACATGTGCATGAAGTGTTGCATAGACTTCGCCAAGCAGGATTGACCGTCAGCCCAAATAAGGTCAAGTTCGCCACCCACAACCTAACGTTTATAGGGCACATAATTTCTGGCAATAATGTAACCATTGATCCGCAAAGGAGTAGTAAGATTAGGGAATATCCTGTACCCAAAACGGTTAAGCAGATATCTCGATTCTTGTGAATGGTGAACTACATCTCGAAATTTATTCCCGACTATGCCGAGCAGGCATCTCATTTAAATCTTTTACGGAGAAAAGGGTGTAAAATTTAAATTGGGTGAGGAGCAGAATGGAGCATTTTTGAGGCTTAAAGAAGCTTTGATTTCCCCTCCAGCTTTGGCAGTACCTGACTTTTCGCTGCCATTTATCTTGCAGACCGATGCCTGTGGCTCAGCCGTAGCTGCAGTCTTACTTCAGGAACACCCTGAAGGCAGACGAGTCGTATCGTACGCGTCTCGTATGTTCAATGAGCAAGAAAGAAAATACTCTATGTATGAGTTGGAAGCTTTAGCCGTATTATACGGGATAGAACGGTTTAGGTTTTACCTTGAGCGTGTTGAATTCTTACTTGACACTGACAACCAGGCTCTTTCTTGGGTTATGGCGAGACCCAGGAAATGTGGTCGAATTGTTAGGTGGGCTCTGCGCATTTCTGCATTTAAATTTAAGGTTCATCATATACGTGGCAGATTTAATTGTGTTACAGATGCTCTCTCTCGAATGTACGGTGAGAAAACATATGAGGAAGTTGACTCAACTACGTCTCATACCCCAGTATTAACGGTGTTAGGCAATTTTCCTTTTGCTTATGAAGATCTTAGAGACCATCAGATGAAATATGAAAATTTAGCTTCCATTATAACAGCTTTGCAGTAAGGTATTTAAAAACGAGGTGTTCTTTGTTGTAAGGACCGAAAAGGGGAAAATAAAACCGTGGTGCCAGACCAACTAAAAATATTATTTCAATATTATCACAATAGCCCTTGTGGAGGACATTTAGGTGTATTTAAAACCAGGAATACAATAAGAGACCAGTTTATATGGAAAGGAATGGACGAAGAGATTCGGTTACAGGTCAAAACGTGTCACCGGTCCAAAATGTCTAAACCTGCGCAGAGTACCCATTTGGGATTCTTGACATCCACTATTGCAGAACGACCGATGCAGAAATTATTTGTAGACTATTGGAGCATTTCCTAGAAGTAAACAGGGGAATAGGTTTGTGCTGGTGATCGTTGACGCCTTTACTAAGTATGTGTGGCTATTGGCCACACGGGACGCCAACGCAGCTAACGCGGTCCAAGGTTTAAAGACAGTGATTTCTTGTTTTGAGGTCCCCAAGATTGTTAGTGACAATGCTTCATACTTCCAGTCTAATTTATTTAAAACCTTTTGTTTCAGAACGGGATTCAAACATATTACCACTATTCCGTATGATCCTCGACCATCATTAAGCGGAAGAGTAAATAGAAATTTGAAAAATGCTTTAATAGCTTATCACTATCAGGATCACACTAAGTGGGATGAAACACTAAATTGGCTAGCATTCGCTTTAAATAGTGCTAGGCATGAATCTCGTGGAGAATGCCCATTCAATTTAATGTTTGCGTTTCCACCAAATTCTCCCTTAGCAAATATGGGGAATCTACGTGATATACTTCCAAATAAGGCAGTGCAAAGTGATGTTAGAGATACATGGAATAGGGTACGGCGAAATTTAATGCGTTCCCAATTGAAAAGTCGTAGGAATTATGATAAAAGCAGACAATCACATAACTTTAAGGTTGGAGACATAGTCTATGTTAAGCATTATCCAAGGAGTAAAGCGGTAGATAAATATTCAGCTACACTTGCTCCAAGGTATGTGGGTCTTTATAGAATACAGAAATGTTATTCCGATGTCTCAGTGTTAGTAAAACATACGTATAGTAATAGACCAATTAGGGCTAATGTGAGCCAGCTTAAGTTATAAGATGTTTGTGTTATTTCTTAATGTGTTAGTGTCCTTAAGTGTCCTGGTGTGCAGGAAATGTCCTGAAATTGCAAGCAGACATATCTCTTCTCATTGCATTAATTCGTATTTAGGGAAAATAAGACTGTTGCCTTTTATTTTAAATTGGCCCGGGGAGTCTGTGACGGCATGTCCGTCACTGTCGATATATATATCGATTCCGCCAAGCGCTTGGAGGTAAATTTAGTGCCGGCAGATTGTCACATGCCAGCCTTTCCCTTCCCCTCCCCTCTTTCCAACCAGTATATAAGGTGGGCAGCCGTATACCAGTCAGTCAGCCAACCAGACACCCAGCGTTCCAGTCGCCAGTTGAGTGGAAGCAGCGGTGGAAGCTAGACCGGGAACAGCTCTCCCCAGGACCACACACAACAGTAGACTGCACGGGTAAGGCAACACGACCGCAGCCAACAGCTATCCATAGCTGGAATCTAGGCGCCTGAAAGGGTTTGGTCCTCTGTTGCCTGCGTCTCTTGGCGCCCGGTAGCTATTCTTTCTCTCATACTATCTTTCTTCTTTCCTCTATATCTGTCTAGCTTGTAAGCCCCCTTTTTAGGATTTAAAGGGACAAACAGAAACTACCATGGTTGGGCGTACGCGCCAAACCACCGCTGTCAGCGAAGCTCCTCCTTCAGAGGAACCCATACCGAAGAAAAGCAAGGGGAAAACCCCTAAAAGCAAAGTTGTGCAAACCCCTCAGGAAGAGCCATCCACGAGTGAAGGACTTCATCAACTCTTAGTTGATCTTGAGGTCAGCAATGACAGCACTGATGTTGCTGCAACCACAGCAGGAGAAAGCCCTGCTGTGTCGAGCGCTGACCCCGTGAGGGAGCCAGGAAATCCCCCCCTGACATAGCACCAGAGTTTTTAAAAAGAACCCGACAAAACCTGGCCAAAGTTTTCGTTGCAGACTACTGCACAAAAAGCCTGCACGCGATCACAACCGAGTTTGACCGCGTGTATCGCCCAAAAGCGTACACGGCAACCTACCGGAATAGATACCATGGGTTTCAGTTTATAACACTTTAAGACCACAAGAACTTTATCCAATACTGCCGAAGAGAAAAGCTCCCCTTCCACGTCACCCAACAGGTGGAGGAATGAACCTATAAGGTTGTAATAAAGGGGCTCTACTCGAATATGACCGAGCTAGAAGTTCAGCAAGCTCTTCAGGAACTCGGCCTGGAGATCTTGAAAGTGAACAAGCTTTTCTCGAGGCGAACAAGAACCCACATCCCCATCTTCTTAGTCCACATGCCCAACGAAGTAGACTCCGCCGCCATTAAACAGTTGAGGGACATAGCCCACTGTAAAATCAAAGTGGAAGATTATCACCCACCCAATGGCCCCCCACAATGCGGAAGATGCCTGAGATACGGGCATCTGACCAAAAATTGCGAGGCAGCCCAAGTCTGCAGCAAATGTGCGGGGCGCCACCATTCGAGTCAGTGCAAAAGCCCTCATTGGCAGTGCGCACTATGCAATTCCACTGAACACGGCGCCAGATGGCGTGGTTGCCGTGTCTTTCAGCGACTTGCATACCCCAATAAAAATTTCCAAACACCAAGCAACCCCAGACATTGGCAGGTGACTAACCCGCAGAGAGGGACCTATGCACGCATAGCCAACGGCTATCAAGCGCATGCCGCAACGGCGCCAAGCCTGAGGGCTCACCCCCAGGAGCGCGGGCACAACAATATGCCCCCCAACACCCGCCACCACACAGAAGCGCCGCAACAACAGCCACCCACCCGCCAACGCTCCAACCTGGACCCAAGGAGGCCAGCTGCCCCTCCCTCCCTGAAACAACCATCTCAACCACAGCAGGCCCAATTTCACCTCCTCAGTCAACAAGACCATCTCAGCCTGCCCCAGCAAGGAGCTATCCTGAGCACTACACTCACGATGCTCAAGGCGCGCCCAGGCTTAACTTTGATGCAAACACTAAGAGGTTCCTCCTTAAAAGAGGCCATGGAAACATGAACACTGGATACCACGAGATGCTGGACATATATGCTGTCCTTTTCTACGGCTTGCAACTGAGCGGCAACTCAGCCGACAATAACAGAGCCTTCATAGAGATGGTTGCACAGTTTGCACAACACCGCAACGCGGCAATGTCTAATTAGACCAAGCTCACCCTCTCCCGAGCCAACACATCGACATAATGGCAAATAACCAACCCCATATTAAAATTCTCCTCTGGAATACCAGAGGCGCCCGCAGTAAGCTACATGAGTTAAAGCACTATCTATACAACAATAACATAACCATAGCACTCCTCACTGAAACCTTCTTAAACAGCAAAGCACGCTTTTCAATCCCAGGCTACAGGATGTACCGTACTGATAGGCCGGGTGCTAGAGCGAGAGGTGGAACCGCCATTGCTGTCCTTGAGACCGCCGAACACAAGCAAAAACACATTAGCACACTTGCCAACATGGAGGCTACAGCAGTCACCATACCCATTAATAACCAACAGGTTACTATTGCCAGTGCATACAGTCCTCCGTCACAACTAAACATCAAAGACGTCGAAACTCTATTAGACCTAGATGATAAGGTAATAGCAGCAGGAGATTTTAATGCAACCCACCAATCCTGGGGAAATGCCACATCCAACCCAGCAGGGAATGCCCTATACAACCATATGACACACAATGATTACATAATCACATATCCCGACGAACCAACATACATGCCCGAACGAGCACATCACACACCCCATACACTAGACATTGCCCTACTAAAGAACACCACCTTTAGACACTCCATCAGGGCAATCCCCGCTCTAGCATCAGACCATATCGCGATACAAATTGATATAGACGCCACCCCTAAATGCCACCCAAAACCGCCGCGCAGGGATTATAACGCAACCCACTGGCCCATATTCGCCCGCAACCTAGACGAAAAGCTCCAGCCCACCATGCCCTTGCAAAATCAGCAGGACGTGGACCAAATGGCGACAATATTGGAAAAAGCAATACAAACCGCACTTGAAGCTGCAGTACCATACAAGCAGCCGCCCAAACATGAAATAACTTTCCCCCCGGACGTCCGTCAACTCATCCGCGAACGCGACCACGAAAGACGCAAATGGCAGCGCACAAGAAATATCGTGCACAGAGTCAACATGGCAACACTAAATAGTGATATAAAAACACGCATAGGCCAACTGGCACGGCGTCAATGGGAAGATAAGATATCCCAGTTACAACCCGGTGGCCAAACAATATGGCAACTAACGCGCAACTTGCTCAGGGAGCCGTTGACTATCCCGCCACTGCGCAAGCCAGACAACACGCACGCAGAAAGCGAGGCAGACAAAGCTAATACACTAGCCGAAGCTCTGGAGCAGATATGTACCCCCAACGACGGCCCAATTGACCAAACGTCATGCCTTGAAATGGAAAGAGAAATGAGCGAGATTCTCGAAGGTCCAATGCACAATAAGAACAGGCAAACCAATCCAGGAGAACTGCGCTGGATAATTAAGCACCTGCCATTGCGGAAAGCTCCAGGACCAGATCAAATACCAAATTTGGTACTCAAACATCTTACGGATAAAGCCCTACGCTGCCTTACCGAAATTTGCAACTACTGCCTGCAGCAAGGCTACTTCCCAAACTGCTGGAAGAGCGCAAATGTGCTCATGTTCCCAAAACCCGGGAAAGAGCGGTCAGACCCCAAAAACTACAGGCCCATTAGCCTCTTAAAAACAACTAGCAAGGTCGCAGAGAAAGTAATCCTGAAACGCATAACCACTCACATAGTAAAAAACAACTTACTTATTGACGAGCAATTCGGCTTTAGAGCTCAACATTCGAGCACCCTTCAGGTGACTCGGACCGTAGAACACATAACTCGGGGTTTCAACCAAAATCGATCAACAGGTGTCATCTTTCTTGATGTCCAGCGGGCGTTTGATACAGTGTACCACCCCGCACTTATCAGGAAACTTAAGGAAATGAGGTTCAATGACTCAATGGTCCGGCTAGTGGCCCATTATCTTACAAACAGAACATTCACCGTCTCCATTAGGGACACAACCTCCCCCAGTCGAATAATAAGAGCCGGTGTACCCCAAGGTAGTTTACTGGGCCCGGTTCTCTTTAACTTATACATTAATGACATTCCCAAATGTGAAAATACACACCTGTCCATCTATGCTGATGATACTGCCATAGCAGCACAGTCGTGGAAACCCGAATTAATAGCCCAGAGGCTACAGACAGCCCTATCAACCCTTGAGCCGTGGCTAACAAAATGGCGTATAAAAGTTAACCCTCTGAAAACCAAGGCAGTGCTCTTCTCCAGACGGCCAAAGCACACGAATCGGGCCGCCCCCCTCAAACTATATGGCACAGACATAACCTGGTCTGATAGCACCAAGTACCTCGGGGTGACACTGGACTCCAAGCTCACCTTTGCTGAACATGCAGCCACAGTAAGGCAAAGAGCAAATGCCCAACTGGGCCGCCTATACCCATTGTTAAACCGAAGATCGGCCCTTAGCATGCCGATGGGCCTAACCCTATACAAGTCACTGATTAGACCCATCTTCACATACGCAGCCCCAGCATGGGGACACTGCGCAAAAACACACCTTCAAAAACTACAACTGCTCCAAAACAAGGTGCTCAGAATCATCACAAAATCTCCCAGAACAGTCCCATTGGACTTATTGCATTAAGACCTGCGTATGGACACAGTACACGAGTTTATTAAACGACTAGCCTATAATATGTACAAAGCAACTGAGAACCACCACAACCCTCTCATACAGCAACTTGGTAACTACGAAACCAACAATGATAAGCACAAGCGCCCTCTCTCCCTATTTGACCGCACCATGCCAGTTAACAAACACGACACTGTCACCAATCAGGAAATACAACAATACTTACAAAGCCTAGTCCCACTATAGACAACACCTTAATATAACTAACAGGCTCGGGAACCCCCCCCCCCAGGATGACCATATGACGACCCAGCAATCCCAAGGATACACCACAGAACCTAATGAACCCTCTTTTTATGATTTTTGTGATTTTAGGACCAGCAGCACTGCTGCAATCAGCACAATCTCCAGCTGAAGCCACAGGACACGGTATAGTATCAACCATCTTTTAAGCATGTACCTCACCCCGCATCCTGCCTTATGCATGTACACCTCTACTGACACCTAGGTACTGGTCTGGGCGCCCACGTCAAGATCAGTACCTAACCCCACTCTCAGTCTGTCTACTCTCTTGTAGGCAGGCCCTCTTTTTAGTAATCACCCACTAACATCAGGTTTGCTTCGGCGGTACCTGACTCCACTTTACCCACTCCTCCCCCTCCATTGTAGCGTAGTTAGTGCATGGTAGGGGAGGCGATGTATATCCCTTTCGGATGATCGTCACCAGGTGTGGCGGAGGCGGAGCCACACCTATTAATTAAAAAAAAAATCTAGATCGACTGCAGCTGTTTTGAAGAGCCCTCCTAGCTTGTTTAAGCGCGAAGAAAGGGAATCCGAGAGATCTTCTTATCCTGCGAGCGTAGTACGCAGGCCGCTACTCACGCTC
This sequence comes from Tenodera sinensis, assembly GCA_030765045.1. Classification (NCBI taxonomy): domain Eukaryota; kingdom Metazoa; phylum Arthropoda; class Insecta; order Mantodea; family Mantidae; genus Tenodera; species Tenodera sinensis. The sequence continues at coordinate 167,529,724 of CM060964.1, forward strand.
TCAGACGCCCGGCGATAGCAGCTTCAGTTCCCGCCAGCCAGCTCCAGAACCCGCTTGTGCAGGCACACTAACAGTCTAGCTGGGTAGAAGTCTGTAGCCAACAGTCACCTGACTGGAATCTAGGCGCCTTAGGGCAGGACCTCTGCACTTCGGGCTTTTCAGGGCCCACTAACTGCTCTTTCTCTACTACTTATCTATTTTCCTCTTTTCTAAATAACTTTAAGCTCTCCGTTAGGTCCCCTATAGGCTTTTATTTCTTCTTCTCTTCTGAAACTCTTCCGAGGTTAAGTTAGGGCTTGTATAGGACATATATTATATTTATTTGTTGTTTCCACTTGTATTAATCCATCTCTCCTTCCAATTATGACCAAGTCCAAAAAGTCGTCAGTGAAGCGCTCTCTTGGCGAGATGCGCACGACCCATGGAAGGGTCACTAAGCGACTATTGGATGTTGGTGGCCTCTCAGCCCCTGAATCTCCCCCACCTAACCTCATCCCTCCTTCCCACCCCGTGACTCCATCCGCGAGCCCCCCAGTCGCAGCCCAGGCGGCAAACGGCACTACCGCGACGCCTGAGCTCGGCCGGACTCCCATTCCGAATCCGTCTGCCCTCAATACCCCCATCCCCAGCTCCGGCTCCTCTTCCGCCGCGTCAGTCCCATCTCTGCCCCCTACCCCGCCTCCTCTCGTCACCCCTCCTGGCTCTAACCACTCCACCCCTCCACCTCAGTCAAACCAACAACCTACTCCCTTGGCGCCTTCCGTGAGCCCCGTAGCCGGCTCCTCCTCCAGACCAGACCCGGCTATGGATCCTGCCCCCACTGTCGCCCCCCAAGCACCCAGGATGCAAGTGCCAATTTATGTTAATAAACACCATGTCACACTGTTTCAGACCCTGCTAGAATTTGACTCCCTTCATGCCGATGAGGGCTACACTGTCACCAGGGCCCCGCTTTCGCGGGATTTCCTGGTGCGCATGACGTCCCCCGTGGACTATGCACACATGTGTCTTTCTGCGGCAGAAGGGGATCAGCTTCCAACTGTCGAGGCAGGACGAACAGCAAACCCTCCGTGCCGTGATAAAGCACGTTTACTAAGAGTATGATGCGGCGGAAGAGGCCATTAAGGTTGAGTTGCACGCCGCGCACTTTTCAGCGCTGCGAGTGGCGCAACTTAGGTGTTACGACTAGGCCCGAACACCTCTTCCCTTCTATCTGGTGAACCTGGCGACGGCGGACGACCTGGACCGTTTAAGGCAGGTCGAATGTGTGCTCCACTTTCGAGTGAAGGTGGAGTTATATAGGCGACCGGTCATACCAGTCCAGTGTAGCAGGTGCCAGCAACTCAGGCACACGGAGGCGAGATGCACGGCGGCGGTTAGGGTATGCTCTAAGTGCACTAGCGACCACGACTCTCGTGGCTGTGAGGTTCCACCCCCCTCCCCAGAGAACGTATGCATTATGCCTGCGCCAGGGCCACGGTCCAGATACCGGGCTTGTCCTGAGTACCAGCGCCATGTGGCGGCGGCACGTAACCTCCAGGGGTCGGGCGGACCCATGGCTGTGGCAGCTGGGAGCCGGGCGCGGGGAGTAATGCTCGTACGGGCCCCACCTGTGCCTAGTGTGGCTGGGGTGGTGGCGCAGGCTCCTGTCGCTGTGGAACGGTCAGGCTCTAGGACGCCCCGCCAGCCTCGCAGAGTGCCGCGCACGGCGCGGAGGGACCGACCAGACCTGCAAAGACGACCCCGAGACCCAAGACTGCACCACCAAAGACGGATGTACCGGCGCGTCTCTAACACCGGCATGGAAGACAGCGACCCGAGGTACTCAGCGGGACACATCCTTGGGTTGCTGATGGAAGTGGAATTGTCGGAGTTCCGCTCTATACTGGCGTCTTACAGGGACTTCTTCCAGCTGCTGGTGACACCTGGTTTCCTCTAAGTATCAAGATGGACCATACAAACTATATCAACATCATGACATGGACCGCTGGAGGACTTAGACATAAAAATACAGAGTTCAAGGAATTCCTCACCCGTAACAATATACATATTGCGCTTATCACAGAAACTCTCCTTAAAGACAACCGTAGATTTAACATTCCGGGATACATGACTCACCGAACAGATAAAGACAGGTGTGGGGGTGGCACCGCGGTCATTATTAAACACGTTATATAACACGACCCCCCACCCCGGTGCAACTCCAAAATTTGGAAACCACCAGCGTTCTAATTACACTCGATAACAACAAAGTGCTCATAGCGGCGACCTATGCCCCTTCCGGTACTTTAATCACATCCGATATAACTGACCTAGTGCAGCAGCACAATAGGGCCTTAGTTGCGGGTGATCTCAATGCTAAACGCCAAATTTGGGGATGCAACGAGACAAACAAGGAGGAACCAGCATTATTTCACCTCGAAAACAACTGGGACTTCTTAATCCACTCTCCTGAGGTACATGCTTACGTTCCCTATTGCAGGACACACAGATCTGATATGCTAGATCTAGCCCTGTCCAAAAACGTAACACGCGGAACACATCTTAAAGTCATGAATGAGCTGTCATTTGACCATCTGCCCTCATAATCACCCTAGAGGGCAATGCAGTTCTAGTCCCGCCAATTAAAGGCCCAAATTATAACAGAGCGAACTGGGCAAAATTTGCAGATACTGTAAGCAAAAACTTGTCCACTGTCCCACTAAAAACTAACGAAAGCACCAACGAAGCGGTCATCCAATTGGAAAAGGCCACCAAAATAGAAACGGCAGCCTCTGTGCCAATGACCCAGCCTAGGCAACATCAAACTAAACTGCCACAAGACATTACCTCTCTAACAGCCGAAAGAAACAGAGCCAGACGCAAATGGCAAAACACGCGGCATCTAACAGACCTCGAGTACGTTAAATACCTAAATAACTTAGTAGGCGAGATTATCTCAAATCACGTCTCGAGGCAATGGCAGAACACACTGGAGAATCTCGATTATGAACGACACTCCGTGTGGAAAGTAGCTCGCTGCCTAACACGTGATAAAGTACAAATCCCTCCACTCCATAATAACGGGACCATAGCCACCACCGATCAAGAAAAAGCGAATGCGCTCGCGGACGCGCTACAAGAAACATTAACACCAAACATCACTCCCTCTTGTCCACAATTCACCGCCGAAACCGAGGAAGAAACGCGCGAATATAAAGACCAAACAACTCGCAATAAAATCAGAAAAACATGTCCCAGTGAAATCAAATGGCTCATTAAACATCTACCGAAACGAAAGGCCCCTGGGCCAGACAGCATTCCGACGGTAGCCTTAACTAACCTACCCGAAGATGCTATCAAACTACTCTCCAAAATCTTCAACTATGTGCTAGAGAAAGGGTACTACACTGACAGATGGAAGTCAGCAATAGTCATACACTTTCCCAAGAAGGGCAAGGATCTCTCAAACCCACAGAACTACAGACCAATTAGTCTACTAAGCGTTCTTGGAAAACTACTTGAAAAAGTAATACTAAAACGTCTAAACGCACAGTTAATCAAACAGAACATAACTATACCCGAACAATTCGGATTCCGTGCACGCCACTCCACAACCCTGCAACTTCTGAGAGCCACAGAACACATCACGCATGGGTTTAACTTCCGAAAATCGACAGGCGCACTCCTACTTGATGTAGAACGCACTTTCGACAGAGTTTGGCACGCGGGCCTGCTCAAGAAACCGAAAACACTTAATATACACGACTCACTAATAAAACTAATCGCCAATTACCTCCACAATCGGACATTCCAGTTCAGAGCAAGTAACCATCTCTCTTCACCCCCGCCCTATAAAAACGGGAGTCCCACTAGGAAGTATATTGGGGCCGAATGTCTTTAATATAACAATGAACGATATCCCGAAAAAACACAACACGAACTTATTCATTTACGCAGATGACATAGCAATTGTAACGCAATCGGGAAAAACCGAGTTCATTCACAGAAGGTTATAAAACACCCTTAACGTGCTACAGGATTGGTTCACCAAATGACGAATTAAGGTGAATGCCAGGAAAACGCAGGCTATCATATTCACCAAAATAATCAACCATAGACTAGGTAAACGCCAGCTTCCACCACTCACTATATTTGGAGAGAATATTGAGTGGAAAAGCACAGTCACCTGGTTAGGGCTTCAAATGGACCAGGGACTCACTTGGAAGCAGCATATATTCTAAATAAGGGGAAAAGCGAACGCCCAATTAGGCAAACTCTATCCCCTTATAAACATGAACTCGCAACTAAAACTCAAAGTGGGACTAACATTATACAAGACGCTTATCCGCCCTATACCCACATACGCTGCCCCGGTCTGGGGTTATGCCGCAAATACACACACCATGCACCTACAAAGACTGCAAAACAAAATTCTACGACTGGTAGCAAAAGTGCCTTACACTGCGCTAGCGGACTTATTACACGACGGATTAAAAATGCACACGATAGAGCAATCCATTAAAAAAACTCTCACACGACACGTATAAACACCTGCATAAACATCATAACCCTTTAGTAACGAACCTAGGCAAATATACAATGGAAATCTATAAACATGCTAGACCGCTAGCGCTTTTCGACAGAAATCTAACTCCAAAGAACACGTTAGTAGAGGAGTTCTTGAACAATCTACTACACGACTGAAACAGACATTAACACAGGACTGTTCCCTTCTCTCTCACACAACTAAACCTTCCTTTTCCCTGTTTCAGACCGCAGCCTGCCACAGAGCCCCACAAGCCCTCGGCGGACCGGGAGTACTAGGGCCTCCCACTAGTGTCCTACGTGCGCGGTGAAAGCGGGCCACCGTATGTTAAAATAGGACACTCCGACGAGCAGGCAAATCTAGGGCTAACCTGCTGGTCTCAGGCAGACGAAGTAGAACTCCAGCGCAATACCGTACACTAAGCACGTATATAATTACTAACCAATAGCTGATACTAACGACTTGCAGGTACATACCTGTGCAACACTATATATAAGCTCAAATATTGTACGAATAACATCATTTTACGCTAACACTAACATTAGCACATATCATAACGACTTGCAGGATTATACATGTGCAACACTAGTGAAACCTTAAAGAATGCACGAATAATACATCTTTTCACATAGAGAATAATCATCTACAGTAGCATGTAGCACGACGACTTGCAGGGCTATCCCTGTGCAACAATACAATAACTTATGTAAAGCTAATAACGTAGTCACGACTAACGGGCCTATGCCTGTGCAACTTTAATCATAAGTAAGCACAAATAGCGTCTTCATATTAACACCAAGTTAACACAACGCATGTATTCTCTTGGTCCTGTCCAGGTTTATGGGCATTACCAAAAAGCAACTTCTGACTCGCTCACATGTACTACACGCCAGCTTAAAGCTTTCAATTACTAACCGGGGTGCTATGTGGGACCCGACTAACGCACGATGATGCGCGATAAAATTAGCGTTGCACGAACTAACACGTGGAGGGTTTTTTTTAGTGATTAACCCTCCCCCTTCAGGGCGCAGGGACCCCTCACACTGTTGGCCTCAGCATGTCGGCCTTCGCCTGTAACGGGGTTTTCCCCTCCATGGTAAGAGAGAGAGAGAGAGAGAGAGAGAGAGAGAGAGAGAGAGAGAGAGAGAGAGAGAGAGAGATTCGAGTCCTCATCGGGCCGAGCTGGCCGTAGTAACTCTGTTCGACAACATCAGTTTGTAGGAAATATTCGCCGAGTAACTTCAGTTCTAAATAGCTGTAACTACGGAGCAGAGGTGCTCACCGTCAGTTATTTTCTGCAACATTTACCGTCAGACATATTAGGCTCATAGTTCATCATATTGCTTGTTGAGAGGCAATGGCCTCATGCAGTCATCAGTTTCCGGCGTAGTGGCTACCCCGGTTCACCGTCGCCACATCGAGAAGCGTGCTATTCCAAGCACGCGCTTTGTCCCCGGAATACTCGGCAAGGAATTACACGACGGCCCCCATCGAAACCATCTATTTGCTCCGCTTCTAGAATTTACCGGACCGCCCGTGGAGAAAAGCTTTGTAAAGACAGGCTCACACTTGGACGCGCAGAGGAGAAGCGCGGCGCGCCGAAAAATATCTTTTCCATGTTAATAAATGGAACGGCTCTCACCTATGCGGGACGCGACGCGTAGAATTTCAGGCTTCCCTTGGCTTCCGCTCACAGAGAATACTTCTTCTTCCGCGGGTGAGATTTCACAATCGGTATCAATCGTGTCTCTGTCGGGAGTCTTCGTGCTGATCAAGGTCATCTCTAATGCTGTGACATTTGTACCAGTAGCAGTAAATCATTCATATATCTGCAGCAATAGATGAGGAAAACTTACCAGCTTGGTTCAACAATAGATATACCTTTTTGTTCGATAAATGCCACAAATTATACAGTAATAACAATATAAGGGATAAGCTTCGGAACAAATACCTGCGGAAATTGGAAACATTCTAAGAAAATTAATATAAACGCTATAATTTAAGGAAGAGCTGCATGGAATTACTACATATTTGATGTTATATTGCACGTTCTTATTAAATAGTAATACAAGAAAAACTATAATCATACCAGAACAAGCTTCGTAAGGGCTTGTGCAGTGTCTTGGTCATACACACACACGTGTAAAAATTATTATAGTCAAATTCATTTCTTATGGTAAAATGGATGCGAGATCTGAACTTGAAAATAGTTTACAACTCTCTAAGGTAAAATAAAACACTTTCTGCGAATATACATCCACTGTTGCTCACTGTAAATATTTATCTTCCTCCATTAACAACTCCGTGCGGTACTTTTTGCTATGGATAGCTTTTCCTAGGCTTAAAGCCCTATAAAAGAAATGGATACCCATGATGAACAAATATTATATATAATTTAATTTCCATATATGGTGTGGTCTGGATCATTTACAAATAATACTAAGCTGATACATGACTGACAATGGTCATCAAAAGTATACCTTCCAAGTTAAAATTTGATAGTCTATAGTTATACTTTATTTTTTAATATAGACAACAACCTCTGAATCGTCGTAAATGCTGCTTTTTATTATGGTAACCGCCAAAGAATAAAACATAAGCCTAGATGAATATGTAATATTACATAAATAAAACTTTACTTTGAGTCTAATAATTTTTACACCTCTGTAATTTTAAATCACTTTATAATGAATGAACAAAACGTTTAAGAAGTATCTAAGTGTGTTTATTTAATTGGCCATCCAGTTAAAAAAATAAGAATAGCTAATTTATCTACTATGGTTTAAAATAGCGTTATTGTTTCAAATCATCACAATATATTAATGCCAAATAATAATAATAATGATGATGATGATGATGATGATTATAATTAGTGGTGGTAGTGGGGGTGGTACAAAATATCTTGTGAGGGAAACAATGGTTAACCTTTCTAACAATACGAGTAATACACGCATACTTGAATTTGGAAAATGGTCATATAAAATTGTAGTTTAACATGAAATGTATTGTATTGTAATGCAGTAAGATGAAATATCTGCTGAAACTTCGTTACGCTCATTCTAAAGTACACTTTCATTTTTTTTTTTTTATTTTGTTGTTTAACAAGACTGTCAATTGCCAGGATCACATCAGCGTCACCGGTGTGCCGGAATTTTGTCCCGCAGGAGTTCTTTTACATGCCAGTAAATCTACTGACATGGAGCTGTCGTTTTTAAGCATACTTAAAAAACATCGGTCTGGGCCGGATTTGAACCCGAGACCTTGGGATCAGCACACTTTGAACTTATCTTCACGCAACAGGCAAACAGGGTAAAAAAAATCATGCTTTATATTTCTGGATAACTTTATATCATGCACCAAGAATCTTCTGTTTTGCCTAAGCTCCTCTTTTTCTGCTTGTTCGCAAATTAGCGCTAGTACAGCCAAGCGATCCATTGTGCTGACTGACAATGACTGACCTTGGCACATCAACTCTTCAGCGTGTCTTGCTTCCGATAGGTGTGAGCGAGCTGGTTCTGTTCGGCGCACCGCGCTTCGCTTCTGCGCGTCCAAGTGTGAGCCTGCCTTAAGGCATTTACGGCGCCGAAGTTTAAGGAAAGGATTCCATTTCCCTAGCACACCACGGACATTTGGGTGAGGATATTCAACTATGTTTTTCATGTTATGTATGTAAATGTTTATTCTGGTTTTAGGGACATTTCAGGTTAGGTCAATGTGATATTTGATCATGTTTGGTGTACGAGCCTGAAAGGCCCAAGTGAACCTTTTCTATGAAAGGCTGATATCCAAAGACGAAAGGGTCAAGTGGGTTAGCTTTGTTTATACCAATGTGGTTTGGTGAGCTATCTCCACTGCCCGCAGTATAGTCAAATGGAAGTAGTGTATAGTCTAATAGAATAGGTCATTTTTTAAGGAGTTTTGTAATTGTTTGCCCAATTTTGAATATTGTTCTTTAATTCTTTTATACATTCCTATTTTGTTCATACTTCACATCACATTATTATAAAATATTTATCAAGTCAATGTTTCTTGATTAGTTGGATCTTTTAGTTAACTTGTAATTCATTATAAATTAAATATATTCAAGGAAAAGCATTTTAAGGTGTATTCAACTGCAAACCTACCGCACCAGTCCATTTCCAGTACACTTCTACAAAATAGATGTTCACTTTCCTCCGCTAAGCCATGTTAAGTGGGGTAAAGGAAAATTATGTGTTGCATGGCCTAGCATGTGAATACTGATAAAGCGACAGCAAATGGTAGCAGTTAAGCAAGAAAAGTGGGAAAGTGTCCTTTGGTACTGGCAACAAAATATACATCTTCCCATGAAGAAATAAATAACACTTTGTAATGAAGGAGAGGTCATAATAACTGCTCTGCTATCTGCTATAGCCTATTTAACACTACATCTGCACAGAGAAGAGAGTGAAAGAAAGAGAGACGATATGTTACTCTTAAGTGTCTGTTGTACACATGTGGTCACAGTAGCTGCTATGTGAGGAAGGCACCGGGGCCACTGAGCGCTGAATCGGCACACCCCAGCACTAAGTGCTCAAGCTGGAAAGGAGACAATCAAGCTAGAGGCCTGTTACCCATCACCAGTGTAAAGTGCCACAGGTTTTTGTGTTGAAAATCATTATTGCAAAAAATTGTGTATAAGTAATTATGTCCAACGGATAAAGCAGTAAAACTGGTTTTAAACCAGGCCCATTTAGTACGATTTCCATCTGTAATATAAAGAGTTTGGATAACCCCTCAAAAGTTTCTAAATATAGCATTAAAGGTAAAGATTTTGCAAAGAAAGGTTTGTCTTTGTACTTTCAGCTTAAAAATGCACATCAAGGGTTTAAGGGCACTCAACTTCTAGGTCATCAGCGATGCACATCAAATAGTATGATCTATATAAAATGAAAGAGTGAGCGAGTGGGAATGACTGGGAGTGAGTAAGTGAGTAAGCAAGCAAATGAGTGAGTGTAGTTTAAGGGCCCATCAACAGCTAGATCGTTTGAGCCCATAAAATGAAAGAATAATGCCTTTGAACAAAACAGTAATTTAGTAACTTTAGTAGAATTATATGCTCTAAAGAATGAGGTGCAGAAGTATGGTTTAGATACATTTTTCTAGACACTCAGCTATAAAATGAAGTAAAGATTTACCATAGTAGAGCAGGCATACTATAATAGTTGCTAAATATTCTGCTGAAATACAAAGTGTTGTTCCTATACAGCTGTTATTAACCTATCTCCTATTAAACACTATTGATAATAATTAATGAAGCTAAGTTGGGAGGGGGGGCATACCCGGGATGATGTCACAAAAATAGATGTTGCTCTCTGATGAAAGCTCATCTGCATTTACCTCACACCAATCAAAATATTCTAAAGCTTTTCGTCATCTACGCCTGTTGCATAACCCTCGCAAGAACTACTTACCATTTTTTCCAAAGGAAATACACTTCATATAAACATGGACTGAAGGGTTGTTTAATGTTATGAGAGCCAGAATTACCATTATAAACCCACCTTTGGAAGGCCAAAGAGTGTATTCTGCCAAGGGTTTGCATTCTGTCAACACAGAATGTCACAAAATTATCTTTACAATATATTTTTCAAGCTGATATAATTGGTTTGAGCACTGAGACAGCCCTACTTCCAAAGCCATTTACATTGGCTCTGATGCTTTAATGCCTGGTAGCCACTGGACCACTTGGCTCTAAGAGGATTAAAGAAACTGTATATTTTACGTAAGTATTCACATACAGTTCACACAGATACTGTTTTCAGTAAAAACCTAAAAAGGACCTTATCTTAGTGTCAAGATAATGTCTGGGGGCAGTGACCTAAAATCAGAAGCATGAAATGCCTACCTTGTTCTTGCATCATTGGAACTGAAGTGCACAGTTTTCATACCTAGAAGTTTTGAGAAAGTGATAGGTAGGTGTTAGAGGATCTAAACTAACTCTTTAATCATTTGAGGATGGCATATTTAAAATGTATAAACGTCTAGTCTATGGAGTTAAATCCTTTATTACTCAGTTCAGAGGTTCACTCCGTAACTTCCACAATTGTCCCACATGAAGGGTAATTTGGTACATTGATATAAAGTACTTGCATTAGTAAGTCACCATTGGGGTAATTGTCTCTGATGTGAGACTGCCTCTGTGGTTTACTGGGAGAAATACGAACTGGTGTGAGAATTAAATGTCATTCTGGCAGGTTATCACAGTAGCTTAATGCCTGCCTCAGTAGCGTGATGGTTAGCATGTCTGCCTCGCATCCAAGAGGTCGCGAGTTTGAATCTCGCTTAGGGTAAGTCATCTGGGTAAGGAAGGTTTTTTTTCAAGGTTTTCCCTTATCCTGAGAAGATGAATGTCAGGTAACTTAAAGCTCCATGAACCTCAGGCTCATTTGAGCATCATTTCACCCGTTTCATTCATTCACATTGGAGGACGTTAATGGGAAGAAAAAAAACAGTTGCTTAATGGTTAGAGTGCCCACCTGGTAAGCAGAGGGTCTGTGGTACAAATCCCAGCTGTGGCATTGAATTTTTAAGTTCCAGTTCTACCTCGTAAAACAAATAGAGAAATATAACAGATAGCTTATTCTTGCAGGAATTGCACAATATAACACTTGAGGGTATATCACTTGTGACCGAAACAGACTGGCAGGATTTTGAAAACACATAGAAAGGGTAGAAAATGATCAGTAGGAGAAAGACGGAGCAGTTGAAAATATTGTTTATGTTGTATAAGATAAATATACTGCATGAACTAAAAATACCATTTAAGTTCTTCTATTTTGAGTGATTTGTTTGCTTTGACCTAGCGTGAATACTCATTCCAAGGTTGGTACTATCACAAGAGCGACTAGAAGTACAAAATATATCTGTTTATCTGGAATTGTTTACCAACATACTAGGTCGCTGCATTCCTGCTAGGGACCATGAGCTGGTGAACAAACTGTACAAATTACAATTATTCTTCACTAGTAAAAAATATAAAAAATAGTAATATATGTATAGAGGGGTGCCTGCCAGAGAACCTCATAATTGTAATTACTTGTGTATTATAATTATTATAGTGAAAGAAAGAATTATTAAACATGGTTGTCTGCAATAATGTCTACTTACATAATTGCTCAAAACACACTGGCACATGGGGCAGGTGTACCAACATACTACTGTTGCCAACTGAAGCTTCATACCACTACTGGGGTGCTGTAACACTCCTGTAAGCAATCTGGGATTAAGTAACAATGTCATTCCATGTCTTATGAGTAAATTCTCATTTACTACTGAAAGCATGTTACTGTGAAATTTCAACTGCACATGCTCCTGGGCTTTCCTTCTTGCCAGCTCTGATTCTGCCATGATTCATGTAACCACTCCGAGTGGAGCATTAGTTTTAGGCTTCTGTGGTATGCAGTGGATTTTGTTTTCTTTTGTTTTTTGAAAGTCTGCATCAAGCCTGATGAACTGCACTTACCAAGTATGAAGACATTCTCCTATTTCCCCTTCCTTTTTGACCATGAAGGTGGGAAACCAAAGGGAAAACTGGTTCGTTCTAATGTGTGTGTATGTAAGCTACTGCAGTTAAGGAGGGGAGGGACTACTCTGTTCACATCTTCGGAGTAAGGTTCATCAGGCCTGGTCTGCATATGATGATAGTTGTCTACACTTTTGGTTAAATATAAATGTATAGAATTTAGATATTTGGGACATAATTTATTAAAGTCCAGACATGCGATTTCCTGTTTGCATACATGAAAGTAATTTCCTGTAAGATCACGTTGCATGGTTAAGTCATGCTCTGGTCCTACATGTGCAATCAACTTTGCTGACACATGCTGACAAATTATTGGCAAAGCTATTTTGTCAGCAAGTTTTGTGTATTCAAACCCCAAATTTTGACCAAGTGGAGGCCAACCCCATGTGCTAAGATGAACCTGTGTCACTTTGATCTTTGAAGGCTTCTTTAAAGATGAAAATTGGTCGCCAGGAATCTCTGCCAAGGTAATACAAACAGTTGTCCAACTCTGGCCACTATTTCATCTCCTAGCTTTATAATGTAAATCAATAACTTTATTTATACAAATTAAACCTTCTTGAAACTAGAATTACATGTTGACTGCTGGGATATATCCTTCACCACATTTCCAGCCACCGTCAGGAAATAACACCTCTGAGCTAACCCTCCTGTATGTCCCCTCCAGCGTGGTAGGTTATCCTTCAGTGAAGATGCCCAGTGTCCATTTTAACATGATATCTGGTAGAGATGCAAAGCAATGTTCGCTCTTGAACATTATATCTGGTGATAGGCTCCTAGGGACCTGTGAAAACTTGGTAGATGTGTCCATTTACCATGATGTTTCCCTCTTTAACATGACAACTGGGTGGCAATGTTGTCATCACAATTTTATGTGAGGTCCTCTGTCATACTTGGTGGGGCTGCCAAGGTCCTTGCCACATCTGGCAGAGGGGCCAAAGGTATAAGAATAAATTTACTATGAAAGTGTATTAAAACACATGGATCTACAGGTATGACGCTCGGAATGTGCCTTTTACTTTCCATGTTAGTCATTTAGAAACAGTGATGCTTGAGGTAGATGGATAGTGACAGGTCTTAGGTCCATGAATGCATTAATAATGATATATAGTGTAAATAATCAGCATATAAACTTGATCTTAGTGCATTAGATAACAGAATATTACAATACAACTAAGGCACACCTATCATGACAACACAATCACAAGAAAAAGGGGAACAAAAAGGATCACTGTCTATTTGATTATATCAAATTTTGTGGTGCTTTCAAGTTGGCTTTCAGAGGGCATGACAAGACAAGCTTTAAACAATCCAGGTGTCCTTTTATTTTGGTACATCAAACTTCTGATATAGACAGTGCAGTGAAAGAACATGTAGTAGGTGGCCAGGTTTCTAAGGGGATTTGAATATTCATTTGACATGACCTGCTGGATTGTGTGTTGGAAACTTGTAAATATATGCCAGAAAAAGTAAATATTGTAACACATTGGTACATTTTAGCATGAATTGCCACTGGATTCTCATTAATAAAGGAAGTTCAAGAACTCTGCATGAATGTGTAAAATTAGTTATAATAATGTATTTCAAGGTTTATTTTAAAAATAATTGTACTTATGAAAAGCGTTATAGCACTTAGTCTTCTTAAACAGTTCCAACTAAACCTGTAATACTTAATTCAAATTATCACTCATACTGTTAATACTGTACTTCAGTACTTTCCTAGAATAATACATATCCTTTAACTTGTTTTACACCATTATACACTCAAGAGCTGAAGTACATGTTCTTGTGCGCAAGGGCAGACTCACTCTCAATATTTCATATTTATACACAGACACACATGGCAAAGTTATGTACAATTTGGGTGCTCACACCCTTGATACATGTAGTGAACCAGTTCCAAGAGTATGTCTTGATGTTGCAAGCACATTCAATCTAGGTTTGCAACGAGGTGCTGCTGAAAATAGTTTACTCCAGGCACGACATGTCTTTCCAGACCACACCCACATACCAGAGGTGACTCCAACAACAAGTGAAAGGAAGAGACGAAGTAGGGCTACTTCAACTCCTGCCGCTTGATAAGATGAATCAGGAGTGCACGAAGGCTCAATACGGCAGTCCAATGCTGCAAGAAGTGCTAGACTTCGCCAGCGGGGACGATGCCATGCTTCATAGAGAATGCAAGCCAAAGATCCTAGTACTGGAAGAACATACAGCATGGCAAATACACCAAGTCTAGTCATGAGACATTCAAGCTTGGTAGTGCTCCTTCCAGTCAGTTTCATGGCCCGTCGTACCTATGGAACAGAAAAAGCACTTCATTATATAAACAGTTACATATTATAATTTATATATAAATATATATAAAATATACCTAAATATTTTGAACCGAACAATAACAAATGGGCAAAATAACAACCAAGTAAAAATACTGTTAACAAGTCAGACAATGTCCATGAGGATAGTAGAGATGTCAGAACAAAATATACTACCAGAAATTGATAGACTTAGGCTTAAAATATCAGTTAGTTTTGATGAAATATCAAACAAAATTATAAAACATGTTAAAACAGAGATTGCTCAAGTTCTGACACACATTACAAACATTCTGAATATGATACATCTCTTAATTTAGGTACCTATTGAAGATGAGTGCCAGACCTCCCAGCGGAAGTAAATCCCTACACTGATATCAGGGATTGTCTCCATGCCAGAGGCAGGCACGCTACTTGATATGTATATTTATAATTTTAGATAACTATTGCCAAGAATTAATAAATCTTTAGACAGTGCCAATTTGATTGATGGTTATCCAGCATGGAAAATGGATGAAAAAAGGAATCTCATGGGAGAGAGTGAATTCTCTAAAACACATAAATATGGGTGAACGATCATTAAAATATATTGAAAACTATAATAGAATATCTAGATTAGTGTGTGACTGTACAAAGATGAGGTATAATCTGGGATTTCCATTAAAGGCAGAAAACAAATATAGTAAACAAGATGTTAAACAATTTGAAAATATGATAATCAAAGGAAATGATAGAGAAATAAAATAAAGACCAAATGAGATGTGCATTGATTTTAACAATATAAATGATATAATATAAATGAGTCATGGAAGAGAACATGTGCAAAAGTAAATACTCATCTAGGACTTAGAAGATCTAATGTAGCATGGTCAATGTTACAGGGACTCAGACAAGTAAATAAGTCTAAAGCTAACCTCCAACTGATCAAATAGGAGAATGGGAAGAATATTTCAAGCAACTACTATAGAAAGATAGAACAGGATGTGTAGAAGAAAAAACAGGGAATGAATTTACAGGAGTTGATTTGCAAATTTTGGAGGGGGAAGTGAAGGAAGCCGTAATAAGTGGAAAAAATGGAAAATCACCTGGACTAGAGGAAATTAATTTGGAAATGATTAGGTATGGTGGTCATAAGGTCATGAAAGTAATAACGAAACTTATGAATAAGACATTATGCAGTGATAAACTGCATGAGGATATGAAATCCAATTCCAATGTTCAAAAAAGGAGATAGGAAAAAGCAGGAACAACTACCAAAGAATCTGTTACAAACACACTTATGAAAATCTTTGGGAAAATAATAAAAAATAAATTGAAACCTATGTTTTTACCTCAAGAACAGTGTGGATTTACCACAGGTCTTGTACATACCATATCTTCATGCCGCGACAACTCTTGGAGAAAAGCAATGAAAAAGGAGTAAATATCGCATTGGTTTTCATAGACCATGAAAAAGCCTATGACTCTGTACCTAGGAAAATGCTCTGGATGGCATTAAACATGGCCACCATAGATAATCCTTTAATTTGAATAATACAAGAAATCTACAGTTATAACTTTTGTCAGATAAAAATAGGGACAAATGTATCAACAAATTTGGAAGAAGCAAAGGATTACTCCAAGGATCTCCCATGTTGCCAACACTTCTTAAAATTCATATTGATGCCAGCCTACGAGTATGGACTGTTGCTGCTTGCAGGCGACCAGATGATAATTGCACAAGATGGAGATGACACTAATTATATATGTAACCTTTAATCGATAGAATATAAAAAGTGGGGCCTGAGGATTAACTACAATAAAACAGAGTATCTGACGAATGATTTAGACAATTTATACATTGATGGGAAAAAGATTGAAAAAGTTGGCAACTTTCGTTACTTAGGCTCAATTTTAGGAAAAGTGGGAACATCAAACATGGATATCAACTTAAAAATTAGCAATGGGAAGACAGTGATTGGAGTATTAAATTCAGTTTTATTGAGTACAAACATTATTAATAATATAAAAATGAAACATGGACTTTATATCAAAAACACAACAAGAAGTTGAATGCACTCGAGATGGACTTCTGGACAAGGTCAGCCAGAATCTCCAGGAAAGACAAAATAAGGAACATGGAAATACGATGACCAATGGAAGTGGAAGAAGATAGTTGTGTTACAATTGAAAGGAAAAGACTTGTGTACGTAAAATGGAAGTAGGAAGAATACCCAAAATCGTGTAGGAATGGGAAATTAAAAAGAACAGAAGAAGAGGACAACCTGCTATTTCTTGTTTACAAAATGTAAACATGTGGGGAGATTTGGTGCAACTGAAGAGGATGTACCTGACAGAGATAAATGACGTATTGTCGCCCATCGCATTATTGTCAGCACTACTGCAAAGGAGGCAAAGGGAAGAGACAGAGAATGGCCGCATTGTTGGGGCGCTTGCCGAAAGAGAGAAAGGGATAGATACTTCTGGAATTTTCTGCTTTGTATTTCACCGCAATAATAACTGAACTTTCCTGAAGTTTCCAGAATAGTGCCTGGGAGATATAAATAGCGGTAAAGTGTGAGAAGGGACAGTTTTTGTGTTACGAATTCAGAGCCGTGCTGTTGGTGAATCGGAAAAGACTTTCTTGCTGTTGCAACGAGTGTACAAAGTTACTGTTTACGGAAATAAAAGTGTTTCTTTATCTTGACTACATCTGTCTTCTTTACTTGACACCCACCAAAGTCACACTGGTGTCAGAAGTGGGATACGACGATGGAGGCTACATTGGTGAGCTTTTTACAAGAGCTGAAAGCAGAGATGAAGACGGCAAACGACAACCTCGCTGCCGAGCTGAAAGAGATGAAGACGGAGCTATCGACGAAAATTGACGAGCAACTGGCTGGCGTGAGGAAGGATGTGAAAGAGCTCGGTGGAAAGGTGGAAGAGCTCGGTGGAAAGATGGAGGACCTCGGCCAACGCGTTGACGCCCTGGAGAATGTCGGGGAACGGCTTAGCGTTCTCGAAGACAGGGCCGAGGGTAGCACCAAGGAGCTAAATGCAATGGTGGAAGGGATGCTTAGTGAAAAGCTCAAGGACTACAAGGCCGAGGCTCCAGCACGCGACAACACATCGACGCGCGCCAAACCACCGAAGTACGATGGCACGTCAACGTTTGAGGTCTTCCGCCGTCAATTCGACACAGTGGCCAAGCACAACAAATGGTCGCCAGAAGAAGAGGCCGCGCAGCTGATAGCCAGCCTCCAGGGACGAGCCGCAGAGGTGCTGAACGCAGTCCAGACAGCGGCGGCGCCCAAGGACATCTGGGAGGCCCTGGAGAACCGGTTCGGAAACCACCGCTTAGCCGCAGCCTACCGCAGCCAACTGAAATCTAGGATGCAACTGCCAGTGGAGACGCTGCAGGAGTTCGCCCTGGCAATCGAACAGCTGGCCAGCAAAGCCTTGGTCGACCGCCCCTCCGAATTCGTATCCCGAGAAGCCGCCTATACCTTCGTCGACGGGGTACGCGATGCCGAGATACGTGAACGCCTGATGCTCGGCGACTACAAGACCATCCACGAGGCACTAACGGCCGCATTAAGGATGGAAGCGGCCAAAGTGACGGCTACCCCGACCTCGAAGACAAGGAGTGTCCGCTACGATGAAGACCGCAGACCAGTCCAGGGACGCCGACGAAGACCAGGTGGCGTGTGTTGGGGGTGTGGCCAGCCGGGACACCTGATGAGAGACTGCCGGCACCAAGAAGAGCAGCCGGAAAACGAGTAATGGCCGGCGTGGCGAGGGGCACGTCGGCGCCATCACCATCATCCCCACGAGTGACACTGCGCGCCGTCAGCCGACGGATGGATGACAGCCTCATCGCGGACGGTTGGGTGAGAGGGAAGCCGTGCCGCGTGACACTGGAGCAGCCGTGACTGTCATCAGACCTGAAGTAGCCAGGGGCTTGCCGTCGAGAAAACCGAGCCGACCGTACCAACTAGTGACGGCATCGGGTAACACCTTGCCTGTGGAGAGGGAGGCCCTGCTGCAGTTGACCTTGGGGCGAAGTGTCTTGCGTTTGTGGGTGTTCGTCGCGGAGGTGGCTGAGGAGGTGATACTGGGACTGGATGCCCTCAGGAGCCACGAGGTGACGGTCGACATCGGCAAGAAGGTTCTGCGGCTTAAGGGAGAGGAAGTAATGCTCCGGCACCCCGAAGAACGCCTTGGAATCTGCAGGGTCATTCTCAGGGAAGACGTAGTTGTCCCCGCGAGAAGCGAGATGGTAGTGACGGCTCGACTGGAAGGCCAGCGCAAGAAGAACATGCTGCTGGACCGGAAGACGCATGTGCACGGGCTCTGTGTAGCCGGGACATTGTTGCCGTGCCGAGAGGAGGTGCCGGTGAGACTGCTCAACCCAA
Source organism: Tenodera sinensis (assembly GCA_030765045.1). Lineage (NCBI taxonomy): Eukaryota > Metazoa > Arthropoda > Insecta > Mantodea > Mantidae > Tenodera > Tenodera sinensis. The sequence continues at coordinate 167,548,504 of CM060964.1, forward strand.
CAGACACCGATCACGACGTCCAGGCCGGGACGGAGTTGGGGGCGTGCGAGCCCGTGGTCAGCGTAACACCAATAGACAAGACCCAGGAGCCGGTGCCGACGCAACACCTGGGGCCCCGGCTGGAAGGCTTACTGGAGAGGGCGGCCGACCACCTGACCGCTGAACAGAGAGAGAAGGTCCAACAACTGCTGAGACGATATCAGCGCGTCTTCAGCCAAGGCAGCAGCGATTACGGCCGCACGGACCGAGTGCTTCACCACATCGACACCGGAGACGCCCGGCCTATTCGGCAACCACCTAGACGCGTTCCGTTGGCTAAACAAGCGGCGGTACGAGACATGCTGGAGGACATGAGAACCAAGGGAGTGATCGAAGAGTCTGACAGTCCTTGGTGTTCCCCTGTAGTTCTGGTGAAGAAGAAGAATGGCGAGCTACGCTTCTGCGTAGATTACAGGAAGCTGAACGCTGTCACCAGGAAGGACTGCTTCCCCTTACCCCGGATTGACGACACCCTGGACACGCTTGCTGGTGTGCAGTGGTTCTCAAACCTGGACCTGAAATCGGGTTACTGGCAGGTGGCTCTAGACCCGAGAGACAAGGAGAAGACCGCATTCTCGACAGGCCAAGGGCTTTGGCAGTTCACAGTTATGTCCTTTGGTCTCTGCAACGCACCAGCTACCTTCCAACGCCTCATGGAGTCAGTAATGAGAGGATTGACTTATGACGCCTGCCTGTTATACCTGGACGACATCATCATCGTCGGCAAGACATTCGAAGACCATCTTGACAAACTGGGCAAGGTGATACAGAGACTGCAGGCGACCGGCTTGAAGCTGAACGCCAAGAAGTGCCAGCTCTTCCGCAGGGAAGTCAACTACTTGGGCCACATAGTCTCACCAACCGGAGTGGCCACGGATCCGGAGAAGACACAGGCCGTGAGAGATTGGCCTCGCCCAAAGGATAAGTGAGAACTGCGCAGTTTCCTTGGATTGTGCAGTTATAACCGCCGCTTCATAAAGGGTTTCTCCAGCATCGCCAAACCCCTCACTCGCCTGACGGAAGAACATCGACTTTATGTGTGGACGGAGGACGCCGAAGGCGCTTTCCGGCAGCTGAAGAGCAGGCTCTGCAGTGCTCCTATTTTGGGATTCCCACAACCAGGCGACGCCTTCTTTGTGGACACCGACGCCAGCGACCATTGCATTGGAGGCGTCCTATCCCAAGTCCAGAACGGCCACGAGCGGGTGATAGCCTACTACAGCAAGACGTTGTCCAAGGCAGAGAAGAACTACTGTGTCACCCGACGAGAGCTACTGGCGGTAGTGAAGACCTTGGGCACTTCCACAAGTACCTGTACGGTCAGCCATTCCACCTGAGGACAGACCACTCCGCCCTAACCTGGCTACTTAGCTTTAGAAACCTGGAGGGCCAGACAGCCCGTTGGGTCCAGAGGTTGCAGGAGTACGACTTCACCTCCGAACATCGCAGAGGGAAGAGCCACGGCAACGCAGACGCCATGTCCCGAAGACCCTGCCCAGAAGAGTGCGGCCAATGCGCAAGAGTGGAAGAGAAGGAGCGTACCGCAGCTGTCAGAGTGGTCACGGCAGTGCCTGCGGATGGATGGGATAGCGCGGGCCTGAGGAGGGAGCAGCTGGCGGACGCCGACTTGGGGCCACTCTTGAGAGAAGTGCAGGCAGGGACGAGACCAACCTGGGAGGACATCGCACCCAGAAGCGCTACATACAAGTCGTACTGGGTCCAATGGGACTCGTTGAAGACCAAAGATGGTGTGCTGTTCCGGGTATGGGAATCACCTGATGTGAAGACCCAGAAAGAGCAGTTGGTACTTCCCCGAAGTAAGGTCCCGGAAGTCTTGGAGGAAGTGCACGCCGGTACCTCGGGTGGACACCTAGGAGCAAACCGGACGATCGACAAACTCCGACAGCGCTACTACTGGCTGAGGCTCCGAGCAGACGCTGAGAACTGGTGCCGTCAATGTCACGTGTGCGCGGCGAGTCGCGGCCCCCAGACTAGGAGCCGGGGTCGCATGCAGCAGTACAACGTCGGAGCGCCCTTCGAACGCATCGCCGTCAACATAGCTGGACCATTCCCAGTGTCCGATCGAGGCAACAAGTACCGGATGGTAGCTGTGGACTACTTCACCAAGTGGCCGGAGGTGTATGCCATCCCGAACCAAGAGGCGAAGACGATTACAGACTGCCTCGTGGAACAGTTGTTCTGCCGTTTTGGGGTCCCGTTAGAGCTCCACAGCGACCAGGGCACCAATTTTGAGTCGCACCTAATGAAGGAGGCATTGGAAAGACTTGGGGTGAATAAGACCCGCACAACACCCCTACATCCACAATCGGACGGCATGGTCGAGAGATACATCAAGACCCTAGAGGAGCACCTGAGGAAGGTCATGGCCAGCCATCAGCGAGACTGGGACCTCAAGGTACCACTGTTCTTGCTGGCCTACCGTTCGTCGACACACGACACCACCGGGATGACACCAGCAAGCCTAATGTTCGGCCGAGAGCTACGCCTCCCTTGTGACCTGGCTTTTGGGAGCCCCCCGGAAGCGAAACAGCCGGCAACCGAGTATGTGGAGAATCTAGTAGACCATCTCCACGACATGCACGAGATGGCTCGTCAGAACATCCAGATGGCGAGCGACCGCATGAAGACCCGGTACGACAGGCAAGCCAACAGCCGAGGATTCCAGCAAGGTGACATGGTCTGGTTGTACCGCCCTACCCGGACCAAGGGACGCTGCCCAAAACTTCAACAACCGTGGCAAGGACCGTACCGAGTGGTAAAGAGGATTAACGACGTAGTCTACCGCATCCAGAAGGTGCCCCGAGGAAAGATGTTAGTGGTACACCTGGATCGTCTGGCCCGTTACGATGGTGCTGTTCGGGACGACCAGCCTTGAGGAGGGAGCAGTGTCGCCCATCGCATTATTGTCGGCACTACCGCAAAGGAGCCGAAGGGAAGAGACAGAGAATAGCCGCATTGTTGGGGCGCTTGCCAAAAGAGAGAAAGGGATAGAGACTTCTGGAATTTTCTGCTTTGTATTTCACCGCAATAATAACTGAACTTACCTGAAGTTTCCAGAATAGTGCCTGGGAGATATAAATAGCGGTAAAGTGTGAGAAGGGACAGTTTTTGTGTTATGAATTCGGAGCCGTGCTGTTGGTGACTCGGAAAAGACTTTCTTGCTGTTGCAACGAGTGTACAAAGTTACTGTTTACGGAAATAAAAGTGTTTCTTTATCTCGACTACATCTGTCTTCTTTACTTTACACCCACCAAAGTCACAGTATTATACAAACACAGTGATGAGTTCTATGGTAGAATTTAATCTACAAATTTATTTTGTTTATATGGTTATAAAGAGTGATCCAAAAGACTCCAAACCGGCTGCACTGTGTTTTTCCCATCGCGTCTTTGGCGCTTGTTGTGACTGCTGCTATCATAGAACAGCGCGGATGAAACCATACAACCTATGATTTGAAGCTTTCCTGATGAACATATTCAAGATGTTCTCGGGCTTCGAGCCAGGTGTAGTGATGAAGAGCCATCGACGTTTCAGGGTGTACATCTCTCCCATCATCAGGATGATGAATGACTAGCAAGAGTGAAGGAACCAGTATATGTACTGCCTGCTAGTACGTACCTAGTAGAAAACACCCAGTCTAATGTGGACGTGGTTCAGCGCTCCATTGGAATATGTGTTTTCTGAGCCGGTCGATTTCCAACTTTAAGGCTGGTTTCCAGGAGGGACTGAACTGTAATCCAGCGTCCCGGTTCAGTGTGCTCTTCTCGGAGGAGATGGACAGAGCCTCCTTAACCCTCCATTCCCAGACACCGCTACATTTTGCCACAATGGTCGTTTCTTTGAAGTTAGCTCTGTGGTCTTTTTCAAAGCAGTGCTCCGCCAGCCCTGACTTGTCAGGCTCCATTAAGCGTATGGACCGTTCGTGCTCCTTGACTCTGGTGGAAATGGTCCTGCCGGTTTACCCTATGTATGGCATCCCGCATTCACAGGGGATACGGTATACCCCTGGTACATTAAGGTCCAGTTTGTCCTTTACCGGTCTCACTAGGTGTTTGATCTTCAAAGGCGGTTTGTGGATGGTTCTGATGTTGTGTTTTGTGAGAATTCTACTGATTCTGCCAGATAGATTGCCAGTATATGGGATGCAGGCAGTGGTTGTCGGCTTGTCTGGTGTTTGCTGAGATTGTGGTTTTCCTCTCTTGGCCTTGGAGATTGAGGCTTCAATATCGTCTACGGAGTAGCCGTTTGGGCGGAAAGTGTGCCTCGGGTGCTGTAGTTCTTGCACGATGCAGTCCTGACAGCGCCATAAATGACGCCACCATTAGAAACGGACATTTCAGTGCCGTGGCCATTGTCATTGAATTCTATCTCCTAGAATACTGCTTGAGGAGGCTCAATGTCTGTGACCTTCCGTCGTGAAGGCCACCAGGATCCAGGGACTCCAAGATCCGTCTCCTCTAGTGCGTGTTGTTTTTCAATATAGGGCGCATTACACGGCAGCCGTAGTCATCGGCTTGGTTTCCCTTGGGCGGGATGTCCGATTGAGCCAAGACATATCTCATAGACACCTTTGTTGCTTTTAGGGTCACTCGACAGCCCAATACCCTGCACCTCCTTGCTACCACTGTTATGGAACGCCCTCACTGACGTCCGCCTGCACACAGCACTAGCCCTTGTGCCGTCGAAAGTACTGTGCCACGTGCTGCAGGACAGACCTTTTCACGGAGTAGGTCAGCTGCCCACTGTGCTGACGTAGAATGTTACCACAAAGCGCACATCCGCCACCGTCTCGACCAGCTCCGTCTCAACTGCACCAAACTCAACAGCCGCCAGCTCATCACAGCCACAGCTGCACTTCCCTACACAACACACTTCACCTGCACCGGTTCATCATCAGCCTTCCTCCCCATCGCCATGACATTGGACCTTCAGGACGCCGTTGAGGACATCAAAGCAAATCTCCGGGACATTGGCCTTCGCCTCGTAGTGCTGCAGTGGGTAACCAATAGAGGTCAAGCAATGCTCCCCATTCGGCTCTTTGCAGCTCACCGAAGTTCCGCCAAGCAGCACAGGATGATCGCAGCATGGAGTTGCTCGCATTGTGTCAGTGCAAGCTGATACGTCTCGGGTACTACCCCACGGAACAGGACAACCTAGATGGCAGCGACTGCGACGACCTAACCATGTGGCTGAGTGTCCTTGAGGCCTCAGTCGCCGGACATCGAGAGTAGCACAATCATCCATCACTGCCAAACTACAGTAGTTTCAGAACTACCACCATTAACTACAGGAAGGCCACATGCGCATTCGTAACTTCATGGAAGCATATGTGCTTCCGCTTTCTCCCCCCTCAGATCAATGCAAACACAGATGAAAGAACGAACTAATAAATAAATAAATATAGTAAAGAAAGAACCCTTGCCATCCTTTACTCTGAGCCCTGGGTGGGACTTGCGCCATTGTTGTGGTCCCGGCCAATAGTTTACCACTCCCAGTGATGCACTGGCAGTTAGCACCAACTTTTACTAATGGAAGTACTGTGGTACTCCTCACCCTTATATCCTCAATACCCCCAAAAATCAAATAAAAAGAAGTACGTGAAATGCATCTTTCCAAAACCCTAGAGCAGGGGTGTCAAACAGCACTCACCAGGCTTGAAAAATTTTCCCCTATTTTCCCTCCCTCCGTGATGATCAAATCGGAAAACGGGAAAAACAAAGCGAAAACCGGTTCTACTAGTGCGTGCTACTGTAGTTAAGGAGGGGTAGACCCCTCTCTTCACACCCTCGGAGTGACGTTTGACATGCCTGCCCTAGAGTATTTATTTATCTTGATCTCCAAATAATACCTATTTCATTGTATTCGAAGATATTTCTTATGTTATTCATCCATTTTCTATCGCTTAAAGACAATTTTTGAAAGTTAAATTATTCTTATCTAATCCCCATAGTTAAATATTTTGTTGCTACTGGTCCCATTTCTACTTGAGCTACCTCTTTCACTGCTGTCATTGATAAGTCAAGAGTTTCTCTGAAGAATGATTTGTGCGCTAAGTCTAGGATTTACCATTTATTGCCAAGTTCTCCTAATTTAGCATCATATAACATTTATACTTCTGCCATTGTATTGTATACTTTTTCTAATCATTTTTTTCCTAACTGTGGCACTTTGTACAAACATCCTTTAAGAATTGATGTATTTGTTTCTTCTTTTTCAGGTGAAAATTTATTTTGTTTCTTCCATCAACCTCCCAATCCACTTTAATCCTTAAACAAATATAGTTACCTACCAACTTATACTTCTGGCGATCTCTGTTTCATTTCTTGTATTTATTTGGTTTTCTCCGTTCTTACATTTAAAGTTGAAGTTTGCTCTGAGGTCACCTTTAGACCACCTACTGATCAACAATTATCCTCTTCTTGTGAAATTGGTTTTAAACCAATTACTATAATACAAAAAACTACCAAATCATCAGCAAATTAGTTATTATTAGTTTTTATTTATAACTTTCATAAAAATTCTTTTTCCTTTATATTTTTCAAGATGTCCTTAATAAACAAGTTAAACAGAATTGTGCTCAACTTACAACCCTGTTTTAGACCATTCTCCTATGTTGCTTCATTGGTTATTGCTTTCTTCAAAGTAAATATATAGATAATTTCATTATATAAATCTTTCAAAACATCATATGATACTAAACCCCTTATTTGAAATTTGACACCATAATAACTATCACTCAATTGAAACAAAGTTTTCTTCTATATCCACAAAAGCCAAATATTACTTGCTTCCTTGTATGCTTCAAATATTTATCTACCAGTGCTCTATAATAAGACATCAACTGTTTTTCCTTTGCAAAATTCCATTCAGTTTTTTGCTGGTATGTTGAATGAGTTTGGCCATTTTTGTAATATGCCAGTAAAGATTTTTCTTGCATTGGAGAGTATCTACTGTGCTTTTCAAATGGGAAGAGTTCTGATCTGCAGCCAATGCAACATTTACGTGCACAGCATTGCAAGCTCATTACCCCCACTCTTCATATTTCTGGGTGTGCATCAAGCCTCACTTAAGGGGAAAGCAATATGACAACACAGCAGGACTCCGATTGGTTACTGGCCTGCAGACGCTCAAGGACAAACTCCTTCCCATTTGAAAACCACAGTAGTTCACATTACCTTTGCCTTTGTATGTTATGTATATGACTGCTTTTCTCCAATCCTTTGTGACATAACCTTTAACTTTTGTTGAATTAAGTAAGAATATTAATAACTTTAACTTCATTCCCTCTAATTCACCACTCTTAAGAATTCTGTTTAGGCCATCTATTCCAGTTGCTTTGCTTTTTCTCCCTTGTTTTCCCAGTAAAGCGGCATTTTATTTCATTGTCTGAAAGCTTTATGAAGTTATTTCTTACTTCTCTGATATTTTTAATTTTCATAGAATTGATCCCATATACAATTTCACAATAATTATCTCATTGTTTCTTTTCACTTATACTGTATGTAGTGACATCTAAGTTGTGTGTTGATGATATCATCTTCCATATTATGTTTATGTAATTTCATTGATCATATGTATTAAACTATGTAATGTATTGATACCGAAATTTAGATTTCCAATCGAATGGGCTTGATAAAGACACGTTTTAATTTAATTGCTGGATGTGAAATTTGCGATAAGTGTTGAGTAATAACATATGTAGATAATAGAGTAGGAAGTGTTGTAAGGTGAGCAAGATATGAGTAAATAATAGTCGTTAAATTTGTAGGATAAACGCATTATTGGTTTGAAATTAACGAGTCATGACGTCATACTACATAGTTTGAAATCAGTCAAAATTCAGGTCTGCCAACCTTAAAAATCGCGCAATATATTTAATAAAATATAAAGAAAACATCGTTTAATCATAAAAAGGTAACTAGATATTCGGAATTCAAAAAAGAACATGTTATAATAGAAAGGGACATTTCTAAATTGCGGGAAAAGGAAATAGCATTTTGGATACGAGGCTTTCTTTTGGATGACGTCATGACATTTAAAATTGGAGAGAACGTTTTCCTAGCGTGGGTAAGCCAGAAAGCGTCACTACTCAGCCCCGACCAGCATTGCACGTTGTAGTGTGCAGACGTGAGTGCGATTCCTCTGCGTATAGAAAATCGGCATAACTCCCGAAAGTATATAAGAAGTAATAAACAATATACAAAAGTTTTTTTCTTGGGCAATCTATAACACCTACGCATACCCGAGATAAAGAAAGAGATCTCATCCTGAGCTAGCCGGAACGAACCAAATCAAAGGGCGAAACAACGTAACCAACGACATTTACGCATCAAATGGTGATCCAACGAGAACTGAACGACAATCTGCCACAGTATTTTTCATCTTACTTTCCTTTTTCTTATTTTCTGTTATTTCACTATAGTGGTTTTTACTGTGTATTTAAAATGTATTTGGAAACATTATCTCCTGATCCTCATCATTTACCTAAACTTTACTTAATTTGCATTCCTTATTGAAAACAACCCCTTCCTGTTTTTGTGTCGTCTTTTATCATTTTCTCACCTGCCCATTGCAGGTCTTTTCTACCACATTTTCTTTTCCATGTTTATTTACAATATTCATCACCCCATATTGACATATTGTGTTATGTCTGAGTCCAAAGTTTGTAGAATTTACTATTTCATGTTTTTCTTGGTTTAAATCTAGTACATTCAAGTTTACATTCTTTGTGTTTCATTTTGTGTATATCCAAATGATCAGGCTTAGTCCTTATCTATTTACTCTCCTACATTTGTGGTAATTGAAGCTTAAGTTTAAATTTTAAAGTTTTGTAACTACAACTAATAGGGAATTACTATTCATAAATATAAAGTCTCTGTTTTCATCTTCTCTGCATATTTTCCATTCAAAATTTCAGAACAGTCTACTTTACAAAACTTGCATTTCTCACAACCTCTTTCTGTATCCCTATCTTTACTATAACTGGGATTTTTACTTCTAACTGATACTTCCTGACTTTCACATATCTGAATTACCTGTACCTCAGTTACCTAATGTCTTACATTAAAGTCTCCCAAATACATGTATAGTTTCCTTAAGTATTCTAAGTCCCTTTCCAATTCATGAACAATTCCAAGTTATAAAATGTGGGGTGGGATTATGGGGGATTACAAGTTGTCCCTATAAATATCATACTGTTTTATAGTTATTCATCCTCCATTATCACCCAAAAGAGTTATTTGTACTTAGACCAAGTCCTGTTAAGGATTTACCTCAGTGACATCTAATGGTATGCTTGAGTGCAAGTGCGTACTTTGGAGATTAGCATGCCCACGCTGCCTGTAACAGCAGCATCTGCTTGAGACACTGTTAATTTGGGCTGTACTACGTGCATACCATAGGAAAAGTGAAGCCTATTCCACTGTTGCAGTCTTTTAAGATACAGAAATTAATAAGTACTGTTATATATTGGATGAACTCTTAAAGGAGTTTTTTGGAAGCTTTCAGATTTAGAAGCTCTCAATCCTAAACTGGATCTCTTTTCCTTGCCCTATTCTATTAATCCCGAGAGTGTTCCAGCTGAACATGAACTAGAACCTACTAATTTATACTGTCATTCAGATCTTAAAAAGGTGTGTAGTGATAATAATGTCAGTTTTATCAAGACCTTGATCCACAAACATAGCCAGAATTTTGTAAATTTGCTGCAGTAATTATGTGTATGTTTGCCAGTACATCTGCAAATAATTTTTTTGCTAAGAGCAAAATTGACAATAACCTTATGCCTGCCTTGAGACTTGCTTTTGTAACTAATGTTTCTCCAAATATTAAGATGGTAGAAAAGCATAAACTGGGCACAATAAATGTGTAATTAGGTTCAAAGTGTGACCACAAGTAGAGGTTTCAATATGAAGTTGTTTTTATTTAATGTTACAGGAGCTATGTTTCCTTGTTATATAAATATTCCTAATGTTTTGTTTTTTGGAATATTAAGTTGTTTTTTGATAATTATGTTACTACTGTAATTCATATTAAATCCTATGTAAATTAATACTTTTAAACCAAACAGAAATAAACACAATAACATAAGGAGTGGACTTCATTTACCCTTCAAACTTTGTACACCCATGTTTTTCTATATTTTGCCTAATGCCGCTGCCACCTGTGTGTATACCAGTCTTTCTCGGAGCGCTTTATGCCCACAAGTACTGCCAAGGTCACGAAATTGTACTTTGCTTGACATCGCTGATTTACTGAATTAGGTCCTTACACATACTTCTAATCCTCCTGATCTTGCTTTCTTTGTGATCATTTTCCATTTCCTTCACACATAAAGAGAAACCTTTACTTCAGTGTCATTGTCTTTTAACCACCAAAATGTTCATTTTCATTAATATAAATAGTATAATTATGTTGACAATTTTTTTCATTAACTTTTCACGATTCATATTTAAAGAAGAAGAAACGTCCCAAGAACATATTCAAACCTGTGAAGCAGTATTTGCTGAATCAATCTCAGGGAGATATTGGTGAACAGGAATGCTAATGGCTTCACTGCCAGAGCTATTGAGAACCCACCATGCTACAAAATCTATTTAGCCACATTGTGCTTCTTAATTTAATTCCCTCCTCATTCTCAGCTGGCATTTTATTTAAAACTAAAATGCTTCCATGTTGAGATGATAAAATGTTCTCTTCTTCTCCTCCTGTATTCTCTCTGCTACTCACTTACCACACCTTCTTGGACTAGGTTATGTACTGAATCCATCTCCTGTCTCCTTGCTAACATTCTTGGATGACGTCATACCTTAAGTCCCCTGACATATCTCTTGACGTATTGCTGATGTTGACACTTTCCTCTTGCTCCAATGCTCTGGGTGTTCCTCATGCAGTGTTCGTGTTTGTGGAAACAAGCTGTGTTCTGGTAATCTGGTATACAGATTACTTGTACCCTCAAAGAAGAAATATTTCACATACTATCTTATGTTTCCCCAGTGCACCATTTCTTTTAAGGAAATTTAACAATCCATCGTGTAGTAACATTCTAATCCATATTCTTCTGCAAATGTTCACTATCGCCAACAAAAAGTAGATCTACTTTTAAATTAGATAGTCAACACACAATACCATTAAGTTGTTTTGTTCTGACATTGCTATCTGCTCTTCTATAAAAGCCTCATATTTTAAGGCAACTTTCAATCTCATTTTCTCTATACCCGTTTTACAAGCTGGCTTTTACAAGATGATGACTTTTGTGTTCATGGTCTTATACAGGCTATCCTCAACCTTTATCGTGAAAGTTATACATGTGATAGAGACTTCTAAACTGAGCATTTTGGCATAAAGAACCTGTGGTTGGAAATGAATATTTTGGAGATCACCAGCTGGTTTAATTTTCATAACAAACTGCCTGAAAATTTCATTTATCGTTTGTTTCGTGTGAAAAACTCTCTGGCACTTTCATTTCTTATTTAGTTTGTTTACATTGCCTGACTGACTGTCAAAGGTGAAGCATTACTCTTCACGGAACTTGCTGACATACATTTTAAGTATTTCTGGGCACAGAACGTAGTGCCCAGAGAGCCGAACGAATGTATCAAGACAAGTTTCCCAACAAGCATCATCCGAATTGGAAGAAATTTATTGCTGTGGATAGGAACGTAAGAGAGACTGGCACATTAAAGTCACAGAGGGCTGGTCAGGGAGCAAAACAGAGCTGTTTTGACACCAGAACTTGGGGGGATGGTGTTGGATCATGTGGCAGAGTAGCTATAAATAAGTACCCATCGACTTGCCTGTGAATTCTGTGTGGAAAGTGCTAAAGGAGCATCAATTGCACACCTATCACAGCCTACTGTGCAAGCACTGAGGCCAAATGATTTTCCACCCAGAGTGCAGTTCTGTAAAGAATTATTCAGTGTTGTGTTGTAGTACCAAACTTTCTACAGCTTGTGTTGTTCACGATGTGACCATTTCCACCTGTCTGCAATAGCCATATCTGGAGTGACAATCCACATGTCATGCATGTGTCTGCTCACCAGCAGAGATTTACTGGTATTAACATGCAGGTAAAAGTTCGATGGAATCACCTCTTCTTCTTTCTTCTTATTTTCCTTATTACCCTCCCCTTATGTAGGACTTAAACCCCCTAGGACTTGCAAACAGTGCCTAGGGTCAGATGCCTGTTGGGAAGCAGAGGAATCTCTGAATCGTGCAGAGTGAAGACCTGGAAGCAGGTGGTCAGCCAAGCACCAGATATGATAGTGAGGAAGAGCATGATATGAAATGCAGGCAAAATCGATGATTAGAAAGGTGATAATGGAACAATTGGTGGAATGAGTGGCGGCGGAAACTGGAGAACCCAGAGAAAACCCACCCAGATGCCGCTTCGTCCACCATGAATACCGCATGTGGGTCCCTGGGATCGAACCCAGGCCAGGTGGTAGGCGAGCAGTGGAATCACCTCATAGGACTTTATTTCCTGCTGTTAAGTTTGAATGGTCAGAGCTACCTCGTATTTCTAAGAGATGTGCTGCCACTGTTATAGGACACTCTACCACATGAAAGGATGTGGCTCCAGCATGATGAGACTCCTGCCCACTTTAAGCATGACATTTGCACTCATCTGAACAATGGCTTTCCTAATCGCTGGAATGGAAGAGGAGGTCCTGTACCTATCACAGCCCAATCACCTGATCCCTATTCTCTGGAATTTCTCTTACGGGATCACATGCACACGTTAGTGTATTAAACTTCAATAGAAACTGAAAAGGAACTGCTTCCTAGGGTCCTAGTTGCTGCCGTCATTATGCAATGGACTCCAGGGATTTTGGGGAGGATGTGACAAAATGTAATGCATCATTGTAATGCATGTACTGAGGCAGGTGGTCACCACTTTGAACACCTGCTGAGAGCTCTAGGTTGTTTATGAGTATCAAAATGAAGCAACTTAAAAAACTGAACTTCTAGTTCATGTGGCATCCAAAATATTCACTTCCGACCAATGGTTCCTTATGTCAGAATGCTCAGTATAGAAGTCTTTATCATCTGTATAATTTTGATCTCAAAGTTTAAGGACAGTCTGTATATAGAAGTAATATATTTATTCTACATTTTCTATTAAAAACTGTAAGATTAAATATAATCCCAATAAAAAAAATTCAACTGAAAAAAAAAATGTGCACATGAACATGAGCACATGCTCAAGAAACACACATATACCTTCGAGTCAAATCAACCTGCATTTTTTTGAATTTTAAGTTTGTCATTCACCTTTCAGGATAAGGGAAAGCTATAGAAAAAAAAAATAACATTCACCCAGGAACATTGCATTTTTGTATCATAATTGGGCCCTCTAAACAGATGGACATAAAAACACTTTAGTGCCATTATTTGATAACATGGGACTGCAACTTCTCAATGCTTACAACTGACATTAACATAACCTGTTTCTAAAGAAAAAGAACTACATATTATCATTGCACTTAAGTTCAGAAACAGAGACGTGTTAATAATTTATAAAGATGAGCTGGAATTTAAAATACTTAACATCACTAACTAAAAAGGTTACCTGAACATGTTTTGAGGACTAAGATCTTGTCCCCATTGTGGGATTATGTATGGGCAATACCAGATTTGAAACTGTTATATGGATGATGTATTTGCCATTGTTCCAAAAAAGGTTTTGCAAGACTCCTTGAAGCTGTTGAACCTGCAACACCAAGCTATATGGTTCACAAAGGAAATTAAACATGTAAGTTATTTATCTTTGCTTGGCTTAAAATTGTTTGAGAAGACCAACACCTCACTTTCGGCACCTAGAGGAAACCAACCAACACAGAAAAGTTCATAAAATCCATAGCTTCAATCCATCAAGTCATAAAAATGCTGGTTTCACCAGTTTGGCTTATAGACAAATGAACATCCCTAAGAAATGTAAAGAATACAGAGAAGAATATAAACACATCCTCACAGCTACAACTAACATTGGTTACAACAAAGATTCAATAGATGCAAAGATAGCTAAGTACAAAAGGATGAAACAAATAAGACACCACAAAACTGAGCCAACAAAAAGAACAAAAATAATACAAGGAATTTACATACTACCCGTGTACATAATAAATTAGGCAAGATTTTCAAGAAATGCAATGCAACTTTGGTTAAAAAAAAAAATACAGAACACAAAAGTTGCTTTGCGCAAACAATAATCCACCACATAACAAATTATAAGCATTTATACAATGAATTGCTCTGAACTGCAACCAAATAAGCATTGGACAAATAAAGAGAGACCTAAACACCAGATTGAAACATGAGACATTCAAAAAATTGTAAAATCTGCAGTAGCTTATAATTTCTGATGTACCACTCATGAAATTACACCAGACATCAAATTACTGAAAGCCACCAGTTTTCCAGCTGAAACAAATGCATAGATGTTGGTTATTCTGTAATCGTTTATACAACTTTTGTGTTTTTTTTGTTTTTTTTTTGTAGCTTAGCAACTCTGTTTGTTCTTCTGATAGCTTGCCCATGTAACGGCGAAAGTGTTAAATTAAATATCCAGTTATCTTAATTGTTTCGTATCTTTTATACATATAAAAGCTTACAGTCTGAGAGAATACAAACAACAGGTTATGGGCCCAGGCATATAAGTATAAAGTGCGATACGCGAAGCGGTTTATTTTCAGTTTCGTTACATAAGGTTTAAGTAACAAAATGGCTGACTTTCGAAGTGACATCGTAAAGTTGAATAATCATAATTATTCAAACTGGAAATATAAAGTACAACTGCTTTTAATGAAAGATAACTTGTTTAAGAAGGTAATTGAATCTGAAAGACCGATAGATACAGGTTCAAACAAAAGGTTAATCGCCGATTGGGATACAGCTGATAGCAAAGCACAAGCCTACATCAGACTTACGGTGGAAGATGATCAACTTATCCACATCAGGGGTAAGTCCACAGCAAAGAAAATGTGGAATGCTCTTAAGGAATATCATGAGAAAAGTACGTTAACGAATAAAGTTCATTTAATGAGAAAAATTTGTTCTTTGAAACTCGAAGAAGGCGGTAATATTCCACAACATATTACTCGCATGCAAGAATTGTTTTTAAAACTTCGAGACATAGGTGAAGAATCTTTATCGGATAAATGGAGTGTTGCAATGTTGTTGAGCAGTTTGCCTAGAAATTATGATCCATTAATTACAGCACTGGAAACACATCCAGAGGATGAACTAACGTTTGCCATAGTACAGCAAAAGGTGATTGCTGAATATGAACGTAAACAATATGCAGAAGGGGCTTCCTGTAATTCTTCAGATAAAATGATGAGGACAGTATCCAGAAAAGATTTTAAAAACACTTTCGTGAAATGTTATTTTTGCAAAAGGTATGGACACATGAAAAAGGATTGCAAGAAATACTCAAGTTGGAAAGAAAAACCAAATAAAGTGAATGCAGTTGAACATAAAGAGCATATATTTACATTTGACATTCCATCAAATAGTTGGATTTTAGATTCAGGTGCCACTTGGCATGTAACCAATGACAGAGAGTTTTTCACATCCTTCGATAGATCCTATGTTAATAAAATTGAAGTTGCAAATGGTGAACTAGTTGATGTTAATGCCATCGGGACAGGAAAATTGATGTTTAAGAATAAAAAGGGAGAAGTGACACCAGTTATTGTTACCAATGTGCTTTATGCTCCTAAAGTTGTTGGAAATTTAATTTCTGTTCGACAGCTAAACTTAAGCAATTTTTCTGTTAACTTCAGTAAAGACTATTGTGAAATATGCAAAGATGGAAAACAGATTGGATTTGCTAAGTCCACTGGAAACTTGTACAAATTGTGTGAGCCATACAAAATCCATGCAGTGTTGGAACACAACAGCAATTGTATTCATACATGGCATCGGAAAATGGGACATCTTGACCCAGAGGCCATAAGGAAAATGTATGCTGAGGGTCTCTTAGATGATTTGAAGATAGTTGATTGCGGTATCCAAATGTCATGTGATACGTGCATGAAAGGAAAGCTGACCAGATTACCATTCCCAAAACAATCTCCAAGCGAGTCTACCAGATCACTTGATTTGATCCATACAGATGTTTGTGAACCAATGCAGACCATGACACCAAGTGGTAAGCGATTTATAGTCACATTTATAGATGATTTTTCAAGGTATACTCATGTATATTTATTGGCAAACAAATCTGAAGTTCCTGATACTTTGAAACATTATGTAGCACTTGTGAAAAACAAGTTTGACAGAAAAGTCAAGATTATTTGATCTGATCGTGGAGGTGAATATCTAAATAAACAGTTAAGAACATATTTGGCCAATGAAGGTATCCAGACTCAGTTAACTGCAACTTATTCCCCACAGCAGAATGGCATAGCAGAGAGGAAGAATAGAACTCTGGTAGAAATGGCACGTTGTATGCTGATTGATGCAGGCTTACCAAATCAATTTTGGGGTGAAGCTGTGATGACTGCTAATTTCATACAAAACAGAGTCCTTACTCGAGCAAAGAAATTAACACCATATGAACTGTGGAATAATGAAAAGCCTAAAGTAAAGAATTTACAGATTTTTGGTTCCAAATGTTTTGTTCATGTTCCAACCCAGAAACGCCAGAAATTGGATAATACAGGAACAGAAGCAATATTTCTTGGATATGATGAAGAATCAAAAGCTTATCGTTGCTACAATTTAGCTTCACAAAAGGTGATAATCAGTCGAGATGTCAAGTTCAGTGTGGAAGCATATCAAGGGAAACGTGATGATTTAAATAGATCTGAAATCGACATAAATGTTGATTCCAAAGTTAAAATATCACATCGAGAAGTAGAAATTCAGGAGGAGAGTGATAAAGAAAATGAATCAGTTAAAGACTCTCAGACTCGAGTTTCTCAGAGATCAACAAAAGGAATTGCTCCGCAAAGACTGATTGAAGAATGTCATACTACAAGAGAAGTTATTAAAGAACCCAAATCCTACAATGAAGCAATTTCCAGCAAATTCAAAGAGAGCTGGCTTCATGCAATGCAAGAAGAATTGACATCACTAGAAGAAAATGGAACTTGGGAATTATGTAGTCTTCCTGAAAATCGAACAGCGGTTGGAAGCAAATGGATTTTTAAGATCAAGGAGAGCAAAGATGGTAGCATTCAGCAGTTCAAAGCACATCTCGTGGCTCAAGGGTTTTCACAGAAGTATGGTGAAGACTACGATGAGACTTTTGCTCCAGTTGTACGTCAAACAACCTTACGTACCTTACTTTCAATTGCATCTAAAGAAAACCTACCAGTCTACCACTTTGATGTAAAGACAGCATTTTTAAATGGAGAATTGAATGAGGTAATATACATGAAACAGCCTCCAGGTTTTGCTACAGAGGATTCATCAAAGGTATGTTTATTGACGAAAAGTATTTATGGACTAAAACAAGCAGCCAGAGTCTGGAATGAAGCAGTACATAAGGTTATTGTTAATTCAGATTTCAAACAAAGTGAAGTAGATCCATGCCTTTATTCAAGACAATCCTTGGCTGGTTGGTGTTATATCCTTATTTATGTAGATGATATCATAATTGCTAGCAAATCTGAAGATGAGATAAATAAAGTTGAAAACATTCTCTCTGAGGAGTTTAAGATAAAGAATCTTGGCTTAATACAGCGCTACCTTGGAATTGAAATTACAAAAGATTCAAGTGGGAATTTTCAACTCTGTCAGTCAGATTATATCAACAAAACTGCATTTGATTTTGGATTGTCAGATGCAAAGAAAGTCAATACACCAATGGATCAGAACTATGAGAAGTCAGAATCTACAAATCTTCTGAAAGATAATTCAAAATATAGGCAACTAATTGGACGTCTACTGTATATTTCAGTCAACACAAGACCAGATATTTCAGCAAGTGTAAGCATCCTTGCACAAAGGGTTTCCTCACCAAGCCAGGAAGATTGGACACAGTTGAAACGTGTTCTAAAGTACCTTAAGTCTACTGCCAATATGAAACTTAAGCTTAGTAACATTGAGACTCAGGAGGGACTTACATTTTTCGGATATGCTGATGCAAATTGGGCTGAAGATCGTAAGACAAGGAAGTCAAATAGTGGATACGTGTTCTTCTTAAATGGAGGGATCATCAGCTGGTGCTGCAGAAAACAAACATGTGTTTCATTATCTTCTACTGAGGCCGAATACGTTGCTCTGTCTGAAGCCTGTCAAGAAGCTCTGTGGTTGCAGCATTTGTTGAAAGACATGCACCAAGATGTGAACAGTGCCACAATAATTTACGAGGACAATCAGAGTTGTTTATCTTTGATTAAGAGTGGAAAGTTCTCTAATAGAACAAAACATATTGATACAAAGTATCATTTTGTTAAGGATTGTGTAGATAAGCAGTTGATTGAATGCAATGATTGTACCTCTGACCTAATGATAGCTGATTTGTTAACCAAACCTTTGTCACCCAGCAGGCATATTCCATTAAGAGAAAAATGTAAGGTTGTGTAAACGAGGAGGAGTGTTGGTTATTCTGTAATCGTTTATACAACTTTTGTGTTTTTTTTTTTTTTTTTTTGTTTTTTTTTTTTGTAGCTTAGCAACTCTGTTTGTTCTTCTGATAGCTTGCCCATGTAACGGCGAAAGTGTTAAATTAAATATCCAGTTATCTTAATTGTGTCGTATCTTTTATACATATAAAAGCTTCCAGTCCGAGAGAATACAAACAACAATAGAAAACATACAAAAGATCACCTCATGAACTTTGATTTGTTGTCTCCAAAGAACCCTTGGAAGTTCATTACTCCACCAACAGATACCAACCCTCCAAATTCTCCAGCTAACACCGTCAACAGCACTAAGAACCAGTTGGACATATGCTGACGATGGACACAAGACCTTAGTCCTTGTAACATGATCAGTTACCTCAGTTACCGGTTTAGTGTTTCAAATTCCAACTCATTCTTATAAAGTGCATATTATGTACTATTATACCTGTATTAGGGCAGCTCCTCCTAATCCAGCAATAGTGCAACCAGCTAATAACAGCAATGCATGTGGTACCACCAAGAATGTCAATGATGCAGCTTCAGACACCTGGCATAATCCTGTCAGTTCATCTCCAGAAACATGGTGTAATGACAAAGCAGCTACTCCTAGAGCTGCAGGTATTGTCCAAGCTGCTATATGGAAGTATGTAGAGAGTGCATGGAGAGCCTCACATGACCATCTCTTTGCTGCTGAAAGAAACCATGATGTTGCCAATACCACCCACCATATACTTGATGCCATTCCAAAATAATAAAACGTCAGGAATGTAAGTGTGCATGGTCCACTCTCAAGTCCATCAACTGCCACATAAGAAGCACCTCCATCAGACGGTAGCACACAGTTTAATGCTGTCGGACCCAAAGCTCCCCGCACTATGTAAGCTAGGGCAAGAAGATTATAACATAGGGCGAGAAATATTACTGGTCTTTCAGGATAAAGAAACCTTGCTGGTTCTACCCAAAATGTTAGAAGAGTAAAAAGGGTAGCAAGGAAACATAACCATGCCCAAGCAGTCATCCATACTCCTGCAAACTGCTTGTCTTCAGCACGGTAATATGCATCATGACCACATCTTGGACTGCAAGTCACAGATTTGATTGCACGAGCACGTGCAAAGTTTGGTGGACATAGCTGTTGCACTGAGGTTCCAGAGCTTACTGCTGTCCATGTCATCACATTGGTGCTGTCTTCACTGACTGTGTTTACTGGAAACTGCATACAGAGACCATTCCCTTCTTCAAACAAGGGAAAATGTGAACAGTTAAACATGGATGGCCATGGGAAGTTAAAACTTCCCATTATGGGGGCACAATCTGCCTGCACTTCTTCACACAATCCTCGACAAGCTGGTATTGCTCCATTCACATATTCTGTGCACAGTGGGGCAAACACTGAACATAGGAAGAAGCGGAGATGCCGAGAACAGTTGTAATGCACCAGAGGCATAAACGCCAGCAACTGAAACAGTAATAAAAATGTATTTTGTAAGATTACAATAGTATGTTTAATTTTAATAAATTATTCTAAAGTGCTTTCTAGTAAACAGGAAATACAATTATGTTCTATAGGATTCTTCAGTTTCTTAACACAATAAAGGATGAGAGAATAACCAAGGAATAAGTATAGAATCCCTCTCAAGAGCAATTTATTTATGTTCATTGCCTTTATGTTTTAAAAGATGTTTTGCTAGAGTTATGAATGCATTAACTATGTGGGGCATCAAGAAACAATGGTGTGAATAATAGATTTAAAATGCATTAGGTGCTACTTTCCTTTAGGTTATAGATGACTGAAGTCTACAGTATTAAGATATGGTAAAGGAAACATAATATGGGTAGAACTAAATGATGGTGAGTTTTCCTCTGAATATCACATTGCTCAATCCACATAAATAGGTATATCTTCCACACAGAATATAACAAATTTCAATTTTACTGGAGAGTTAGCATACTGCAACATATTGTGTATATGAACAGTGATGAATTTTCTACAGTGCCTAGCTTATTGCTGCCATACTATATTTTATTTACTTACTGCAGCGAAGTTCTTGTAACAGCAAACACAAAAAAAAAATTCAAATCTTTCAAAACCAAAGTCTGAGATTAATTACAGGTGCTATCAAAACCACACCAATAGCAGCTATGGAAATACTAACCAACCAATACCCCATTGAATATGAAATAGAAAAAGCGGCTCTTATTCAACACGAAAAGTTGATCAGACTCCCATTCAATACATGGCACAAGAGAAATTTTACACATACACTAAAGACTCAGGAGAGCTTTCTTTCCAAATTTCAAGACATCAAGAAGGATGTACACCTTCCTAATTCAAAGGAAAACTTCATATCTAAAGTCAATCCAACACATACATTAGACATCACATATTATTTACACCTGACAGAAGAAGTTAAAAAAAGTGATACTCCAACTAGTGTTCTAAAATTATTGGCATTAGAGACAATCCATACTAGATTTCCAGAACATGAGTGGCTCCATATTTATACTGATGGATCATTGATATCAAACCAAAATGGAACAGGTGCTGGAGTCACATGTCACCTCTTTTCCTATTACAAATCTTTAAGTTATGGAACTACTAACTTTGATGGAGAAATTGAAGCAATCGAATGGCCCTACAAAATCTTTTGTACAGAATTTCACATTTTCAGCAAGCAGTTATTCTCTCAGATTCCAGGGCAGCAATTATAGCAATTACTTCCAAGTTGTCACCAAAAAACCAAACAATTATAGAATGTTGGAAGATGCTTAGCCATCTAACAGCACTTCAAAAACACCTAGTCTTCCAATGGATACAAGCTCACTGTGGACTGAGTGGTAATGAGAAAGCTGATTTTCTTGCAAAAAAGGGTACCAGCGGTGTACAAAAATCTATAGTTAATCTACCATTTTATGCAGCTAAAAGATTAGTCAACTCTGAATTCAAAAAAATTATTGCAAAATATTACTATGAAAAATCAAAGAATAAAAGATGGGAACTACCAAACATTCAAACAGTGATTCCTGAGTATCCTCGAAAAACAGCAGTTGCAACCTTCAGGTTGATTACAGGACATGATTGTCTGGCAAAACATTTAAACAGAATTGGGATATATTCTTCACCACTCTGTCCTCTATGTGATCTGCAAGAGGAAATGGATCGAGACCACCTTCAAATATGCCCGGCCACTTCTGGTGCCCCATCCATCAGTGAAAAATATTGGAGAGCAAGAGGATTAATGACTTCATTGTCAGAAATCCAGCATTAGCTAACAACAACATATTTTGTTTTAAACATTCTATCCCTTTACGTCATAATTTACTACCTCTATATTCTGTACTAGGTAACATTTGCTTTCTGAAAATTTCTGTTATGTCTTCTATCTCTTCAGAGATTTGCTTAAGGCACTAGTGATGCTGAGGAAACCTCTTTTTAACTGGTAGTATCAAAATTTGCTCTTGATTAAGTGCTAGAATGGTGCAGTTTGGGTTTTATTATGGCAACTTTTAATTTCAACCTAGGATTGAGATATGACAAGTGACCATTTATTTTTCCTTTCATGTTAGTGCGTATCTTTAAGATTGAGTTCAGCAGAGTGATCTTGTCTGTTTGTAAATGAAATAATATTGGATTAAAGTATAATCCATTTAAGAAGCACACATTGACTGGAAGAGAGGTTTACTAAAGTCAGCTCCAACCCTGTCAGATATAGTTACAATGTTATGTTTAGTAGATAAAAATCCCAAGACTTCAAATGGGTTTTTCTTCTACTGAAATATAGATTGTGACAGGTGTAAGCATTCTTATGGTTTGTCTAACATTAAGCATCTGAAACACCTGGTGGACTCATTTCTACATCATTTCATTAATTAAAATTAAGCATTTCTGTAGTCCCCCTCCAAGTACAACCAATAAACACTTCAGTACTTTATATAAACCCTAATAAAGTGGATGATGTCCTTAAATTAAAGAAATATGTAACCAGCCAAAAAGCTCTAGAATGTTATGAGAAGGTAATTTCTTATATGAATAACCAAGCGATGGTCACAGTTGGAAGTATTATAATTGTGGTTATTTCCATGTACATCTTAGTTTTTCTGTATGTTGTCTTTCCCATAATGGCTTTCTAAAGACACGTTCTCATACAGTATTATGGAGTTCTGTGAAGCTGCAATGTGCAATTTTCATGTTGTAGAGTACTCCCAAATACCAAAAACGAAAGTTTTTTTATGACTTCAATTTTTTTGGATACCTTGACTAGAATGGCCCAAATTTACGATTTTTGAGAATTATTTGGCAACAGCATGTTATTTGGATTAATATGAAATTTTGCATACACATTAATTTGATGCTACTTTAAATTGTTTAAAATGTTGTACTGATGTAAAGGAAATAATGTGATAATCACAACTTTTTTGACTTTCCTGTAAAACAAAATACTTTTTGTAGATGGGTCCTTTTTGTAATAACCTATTCAATTTTAACGCACAGAGCAAGGCTTTAATAATAAATTTACATACAGAGGCGGACAGAAGTATTCAGAAAAGTGTAAGCAAATGCGAATGGCTACACATTTTTAAACTGACATAGTGGCCATAATTGGAAGATTGCAATAGACTGCCTATATGTGCTCTATTGTCATATCCCGACTGCACAGTGACAGTATCTCTTTATATAAAAGGACTGTGAGTGGTTTATTGATGTAACTACCTTTCCCCATTAGACAAAAGTATTTGTAAATGCGCTATGCACAAGGAAAGCAACTGGTAAACAGTATGCTCAGTATTCTTATCATGCTTAGTTGCTTTCTACCATGTATGGTGAAGGGATCAATGTTCAAAACCTATGTTATAACCAGCTTCTTCATACCACGGACAAACATGGGCCGCAAAGCAAAGGAAACCACTGTTGAGGAACAACAAATTATAATAAATTTGCACACAGAAGGGAAAACCTAAGCAGAAATAGGAGGAATGGTGAACGGAAGTCATTCAACAATTTTTAGTGTAGTTCAGTGCTACAAGCAGCAGCAGATGCTTGCCAATTAACCCAGAACTGGAAGACCACCCAAACTCACTAGCAGGGACAGAAGAGCTGTGATTAATATGGCGAACAAAACACCAAGAATTGCAGCACCTGAAATTGCAGCCCAGCTGGAGGAATAGATTGGTAAAGAAGTTCATCCACACACAATCACCAGGGTGCTGAATAGTGGGTTACCATGCAAGGGTGTCAAGGAGGAAGCCATACGTGAGTGAAGTAAATATGAAAAAGAGGAAGGAATTTGCCAAAACAAATCTGTCCCGAAGTGTAGAGTTCTGGGATAATGTTCTGTGGTCTGATGAAAGCAAATTTAATATTTACCGCAGTGATGGTAGAATCTTAGTCTGGAGGAAACCAAACACTGAATGGGATCCAAAGAATATGTGGGCACAGTGAAACATGGTGGAGGCAGTGTAATGCTGTGGGGGTGCATGACATCTGCAAGTGTAGGGGATCTTGTTTTTATAGACTATACCATGAATAAGTATGCTTATTTATGTATCCTTAATGAACATTTGCAAAACAGTGCTCATAAATTAGGATTGCAGGGAAATTTTTATTTTCAGCACGTTAATGACCCCAAGCATACTGCAGAAGTAGTTCGATTATGGCTTCTGTACCACGTTCCCCATCTCCTGCATACACCACCACAATCTCCAGACCTCAACCCAATAGAGAATATTTGGAATGAGCTAGAACAGCAAGTCAGAAGAGGACATATTACAAGCAAAAGCCAGCTGAAGGAAATGCTCATAGAGGAGTGGAATAACATCGGAGCTGATGTAACAACAAAGCATGTGCGGTCAATGCCTTAAGGACTATCAGCCGTTCTCTTGGAAAGGGTCAAATGAAGTATTAAAATCTGAATACTTTTGTACAGTTCAAGTTAAGTTTTTCCCTACATATTTCTTTAGAATAACTATTTTGGTTTGTTTTTCATGTATATATTTCTTTATATTAAAGAGTGAAATACACTGCTTCAGTTAGTAACTCAGTACGTTTTATTTATGTTCATTGTAATCACATTCTTGATACTAATAACCACATCCGAATATTTATGTCTGTCTCTGTGTAACTACAAAGACATGAATTGAAAGTCAATGTGCAAATTGTGAGTTGGCAGTACTGATATAAAAATAAAACATTATGAGTGCTATTTTCTCAATCCTAGTGGTGTTCTTATTTACATAGCCTTGCAACACGTTAAATGTACTTAAGTATTTTGCGGAACTAAATTATCAACAAGTTATGGTGCCAGACACATTGTAAAACACCGCAAGCTTTTATAGTGGCTAATGTTTGGGTGTTTATTGAGCCCAGCCCATACCAATATAAAAGCTCACAAACGACTGTATCATGCGGGAGATACTTATAGATAATGTACCATCCTTTGAAAAAAAATTACTCAAATTGGAGATATCACGTGGAATTACTTGTTGATGAGAAGAATCTATGAATAGATCCATGAATAGGTTAGATTCGCACAAGCTGCGGAAGGGGAATTGGACACACAGAAAACCACTCAAGAAGTTGCAAATAAAGAGTTACAACTAAAAGACAGGTTATGTGACTGTCTCATTGTAAATGTCATAAGAAATGAATACCTGGAATACTGCCAAGAAAAGGAAACTACATATCTGATATGGATGAGTTTAGCGGAAACTTTTCAGAGAAAATGAATAGCAAATCAGTTACAATCCTTTACCCCTCTGCAATGACAGCACTTTCATGCTACTGGCTGGACATAGTTATACCTTGACCGCGAGAGTGCGGACCCTAATACGGCAATTCTAGCTGACTATACAGACGGCATAGAGTGTGACGTACGTCTGAACCCCTCCTCTCGCCGTACAGTTCCGTACACCGGAAGCTAGTGTGTTCACGTGGCACACTGAAGAGTTGCGTGTCTCAAGCTATTCGTAGTGCAATGCCTAAAACAACTCGCGCACAAAGTGCAATACCAAATGATTTATTGGAACAATTCGGACGCGATATATTTCTTCGAGAAGGTGGTGTTAAATATGCCTTGTGTAAGTTCAGATTATTACAAACTAAGAAGTACTATTTTGAAAGACTGTAATAGTAAATGGCGTAAGCAAAACGTTGAATGCAACTCAAACAAGAATCAATCGAGTTCAAATAGTCGGTGACAATCCAATAAAGATTTATGTGACATGATGCACGCGAACATTCCATTTAGAACTTTGGGCAATCCCTAGTTTAGAACATTTCTGGCAAAATACATAAATCAACATGTTCTAGGAGAAGCAACAATACGTAAAGAATAGTTACAATTTCGTACCAGAATACGATTGCAAAATTCGAGAAAGCCTCAGTGATCAGAAAATACGGGTTTCAGTAGATGAGTCTACAGATGTGGCAAGTATGGGGGTCGGTATACCTTCCGAGAACTGGCAGGGAAAAAAATGTGCTATATAAAATTTGTTTAATACAAAAAATAATGGCTATGCAATGTTGAACAATTTGGTGGAGGAAAAAAAAAAAAAAAACAAAAAAAAAAAAACAAACAAACAAACAAACAGGACAGTAACTTAAATGATAATGTAAATACGTTCACGTATGCTCCATCAACCTCATGCGAAGTCAAAAGAAGTTTCTCGCAGTACATACATACTCTGATAAAAGCAGAAACTTCACCTTTGACAATCTGCTTATGCACATAGTTGTGCATTGTAATTCCTTCCTGTTATGACGAAAAATATGTATATTTCATTACGCAACTTATTTTTTTTTTGAAACTTATTAAACAAAACAAATACGTTTCCTAAGCTTTATTTCACCTTTTTTGGGAGCTACTAACATTTATTGTCTCCAAAAACTAGAAGGGGGAAGTAGTGTAGATTCACTGAGTCACTTACAGAACTACCTTCAGTAAAGAAAGGAACAAGATTTCGTCAACATCGGATCATTTAGGTACGTACGAAATGTACTATTATTGTGTGTAAGGCAATCGATATACTCAGGACTGTGCCTCTGAGCGATACACCGTGAGCTGCTGCCTTGCGAGGTCATTTACGCTCACCACGGAACAGTCCAGGCACACATCTTACGCTAAAGATCCTGCACTCCGGGGTCTAGTTACCTGTAACCAATGACGCGTCGGCCTAAAAGGGAGGTATTGATTTTTTCTCGTCGCTTAGTAAATCGTTATCCCCCCTCCCTCTCTCTCTCCCTCTCTCTCCCTCTCCCTCTCCAGTGGCATCACTATTCATGATACATGCTAATTACAACCAATGTCACGTCGGCCTGAAATAAAGTTTTGATTTTTGTTACTCTTTCAGTAGGTAAATATTTACTCATTAAGCTACAACTGTTTCTTGTTTCACAGCATGTCATATATATCAGAACCTACACGTGGCCAGATTATTGGTCTTTGGCAAGTTGGTAAGAGAGTTCGACAAATTTCAGAAACTGTGCAAATTCATAGAAATGTAATTAAACGTTAATGCCACCCCAGAAAGGCGGTTTATTGCATAGATAATAGAATAAACCCTTTCATCGGAAAGCAGCTACTGCATTATAATAAAACGTAATAGACAAACATATTAAAGCTACTTTGATACGACGTTGATTCCAGTATAAATACAGGAAGAATTTGTAGAAGGATTAAACGTTTTTGTACTTTTCAATACACTGTTATATTATGTTTACTGTACAGCTTTGCACGTTTTTGTGATACTGAGGGCAAAGTTAGTGTTTCTTATAACACAGAATCGTTGAACGCAATAAATGTTGCTTATTTGAAGCAACATTTGCAACCGTTTCCGTAACAGACATTAAGGATTTGAAGATAAATCTAAAGAAAATTAAAACGTAGTTTAACTAGGAGGTCTGGTGTATCCACCTCTCGCCCTCCTCCACGTTTCCTTGTTTTCATTACAGAGCCACGTCTCTACCCCGCGTTGCAACCTCATTGGTCAATGATTACACCTCACACCTGGGGAGACCCCGTAAAACGATAAGAAACTGAGAGGTGTTCCCAAACGGTGTATATTACTAAATTCGTTTTGTGTACGAGCCCAAGGGGGGGGGGGGGGGGCAGCTAAGCCAGCCTCCGACAGCGTGCTTCTAACTGGAAAAATGTAAGGACCCTGCCACCTGCTCTGTTGTGGCAACGTTCCTACCGCCCTTAGCATCCACTCGTCTCATCCATCCTCTCCCCCGGTGCACCGCCATAGGCATAGGCCTTTCGGTTAAGCTGCTAAGTCCCCCTCCGCAAGTTATCATTGAGTCATAACTAGGGCTAGGAAGTTCATGCATTTGCATGTTTTTTCATATGGGCTAAAAATATATGCTTTTACGTTATGTGCACGAATTATGGGATTTTCAGTTATTTGAACATCATTTTATGGTGCATATAACTGCATATTTTCTTGATTTTTATAAATGCATATTATTTCAATATTATAGCCCCTATATTACACATTTTAATGATTTTTATGGTTTTTTATTATTTTGTTCATCTGAATAATATTTTTCATATTGGTAGTGTTGCACATGATGGTGCAACTCACGAAGATTTCAATATTATAGCCCCTATATTGCATATTTTAATGATTTTTATGGTTTTTATTATTTTTTTCCATGTGTATAATACTTTTCATATTGGTAGTATTGCACATGTTGATGCAACTCGCGAGGCGAGTCATGTTGTCATGCAGTGAACCCCCTGTTTCCATCCCTTCATTATATGTATGTGCGTAGAGAATAATCAGTGCGTTATCTGAGAGGTTTATATTAACAAAGATAAAGTGCAGGTCAGTTGGTTTTGAGCAGCACGATTATCGCAACGCTTCCCTGCTCTCCAATAGTTGTGCCATGGTCTTCAAACGTAACACTGTTGTGAACCGGTTCCCACCAAAATAAATTAGGCGTATAAAATGTTAAAGAGCTCTTTAAATGCCGAAAATAAAACCAACTTCGAGTGCTAGATTAATGAAATTACAGAAAGAGTTTTCGGGTGATTTAATATCTACAGATAATAGGGCACTGTTTTGTGGAGCGTGTGAGAAAAATATAGGGAGTGAGAAAAGATTTCAAATAGTTCAGCACATAAACACAGCAAAACATAAGGAGAATTTAATCAGAAAACTCGCAAACAAAGAACCTGTTCAAAAACAGCTAATAGAGTGTTTAGGAAGTAGGGTTACTGGATTTTCCTGTGACTTGTGCCAAGCATTTTTAGCTGCTGATATTCCCTTGTTCAAAATTAATAATCCCACATTTAAAAACTTTCTTGCCAACTACACTCGACAACATGTGCCTGAAGAAAGTACACTGCGTAAGACTTATGTAGGACATTGTTACAATAACGTATTGTCAAATATACAAAATGAATTAGCGGATCAGTTTGTGTGGTTGTCTGTTGATGAAACCCCTGATTCTGAGCGCCGTTCTATTGCTAATATAATCGTGGGTGCTTTAAATAATGAACAAAAGACTACACCTTATCTTCTTAATGTGTGCGAATTGTCGGCCACTGACAATGTAACTGTAACCCAGTTTGTGATGGACTCTTTGAAATTATTATGGTCATGTGGAATCAAATACGACCGGGTACTTTTATTTGTTACTGATGCAGGTCCTTATATGGTAAAATCAGGACAAACCCTGAAAGGTATTTTTCCTAACTTAATTCATATAACTTGTTTGGCACACGCTCTTCATCGCATTTCTGAGACAATACGCGATTCTTTCCCATTGGTAGATAGATTTGTGTCCGGTACAAAGAGAATTTTTGTTAAATCTCCTGAAAGAGTTAAGTTGTTTAGATCAACAGCACCTAATATCAGACTTCCTCCTGCACCAGTGTTAACTCGATGGGGAACATGGGTCGATGCAGTTTTATATTATGCTGAGCACATAGAAATAGTCGAAGAGGTTGTTAATTCATTGGACTCGAAAGATAGTTCATCAATAGAAACTGTGCAAAATATTCTTTCATACCAACAGCCATAACGGCATTGGAAGCTGTAGGATCTCCTTTGCATGAATCACTTTCTGTCTTTGAAAAAACAATTTGTGATCTAAGTTCGGTTCCTGGTAGCATAGGACAAAAAGTGAAAGAGAAGCTGAATTATATAATTTAAAAAAATTCTGGTTATAAACAGATGTGCGATATTCGAGACATCCTTGAAAGAAAACCATCTACCACACCAAGAGACTTGACTCTCTCTGTGAAGCAGTTAACACCATTTAAATATGCCCCTATAACATCTTGTGACGTGGAGAGAAGTTTTTCACGTTACAAAAGTGTTTTGCGAGACAACAGACGATGTTTTACAGTTGAAAATTTGTGCAAAGTGTTGGTTATGAACTGCAATTTAGCAGTTAATACTAGCGGTGAGACCACTTGTGCTTCAACCTCTAAGGAATAAGGTAACTTTATTTATTATTTATACTAACTCGCCTTGTCTACTGCGAAGGGGCATTGTTTTAATTCAATAGTGCATATTTCTTGGCATATTTTCAAGTTTTTAAGAGCATATTTGCATGCATATTTCAGTGTTTTTTAGGGCATGAACTTCCGAGCTCTAGTCATAAGGCTTCAATCCTATTCCGTGTAGAACACGTTGACAAGCCCTATGCGAAACCTTCACTGGTGGCACATTTTACTGTCAACTTCCTATCACTTCAGATCATCCGCGTTTGAATATCCCAATCTTCGCAGGTGTACAAACAGACAGGGCTAGGCTTTCTTGCTCTCTCGTTTGCAACTGACCCTGCCTGTAACACGCCACTTTTACACAAAATCCTGTGTACTGCTGTTTCCTGTGATGGAAACGCCAAAAATTTGTTTGTAAAATGTCCTGCGTTTCCTTAATGAACCGGTAGAAACATACGACTCTACTGTGGCAATTGTTAATTAAAAAGGTTACATTCTGCTTCACACGTCTGAAACTAGTCTTCACGATTTCATACTTACTATGTTAAAGTATCAGGTCTAGAAGACCGCATAACTGGCCGGAAGGGCTCGGGGCGCTGACCACGTCCCACCCTCCGGTACTGCACCTCACCAATGACGCCTGTAGTGGACAGAGGTGGGGGACGCAGTGGCTGGGCGGTAGGCTTTGGCCCTTCGTGGGCTGTCGCGCCGGAGTTTAGTTTTATGTTAAAGTATACACGAGTCCACCATTTATAAAAGCCCAGTGTCATGTTAAATGTATTCCTTACATTTGAGTTTTGCTCTAATTTGTATACATTCCTTACATAATCTCAAATGTGTTATTTAAAGATTCAAGCATGCATTATGTGTTTGCTTTATTCTTTGGCTCACAAAAAGTTAATTTATACCGAGGACAATTTTAACACCAACAACTTAATAAAAACAAAAATGTTTTTCTCTACAACTAATTAAATCAGCTTAAATTAAATGGTTACGTTTTCATCGTAATAAATTATCAGAAAATGTCACCACCATACTTCTTTGACAAATGTGGATGCGCAAGGCAGTCTTAAAATGTTTGCATTTTTTGGCTGGCTAAAATATCTAATTTTATTATTACAGACACTATTTGAACTGGCACCCTGAGATTTTACACCGTCACTTCTTTATTAACTTTTATTAAGTGTGTCACATTTAAAGTAAATGGCTTTAAAGTTAGAAATTAGAAAATTAAGTCCCAGTGTATCTTAATGCCCTTCGCTGATACACACGCACGCATACATTATCATACAGAGCTTCAGTATGGAGTGAACCCATTCATAAACAGCATACTGCAATAAAAGTCCATGGAGTCCAGCGATTGGTCAAGATTAAAATAGCGAAAGCCTTCAGGATATCATGTGAAGCACTGTGTGTGTTAACGAGATATAGTTCTGCAGTTACAAACTCTGGCCTCCTATTACCATATCAAAAAAGGAAAAGTTAGGAAAACCAAGGTAGAGCAATGTGACATTACATGAAGTGGGCACATTCTTCCCAGACCTACAAGATGAAAAGGAAGCAAAACAAGGTAAAGGGTATACACGGAGCGGGATACCTCGCGCACTGCTACCTCCACACAGATCTATTGCGGCTAACACCCCCCGGGAAGAAGGGATGCAGTGAGGGAACCCCAGGATGCTACAGGATTGCAGGCAGATGGGCCACCGAAGTCCCTAACAAAAAAGGAAGCAACAAAATGAAGATTGCACATCCTCAATATACATGGATATGAGTAAAGATGAAACCGGAAATGGATCAGGAATCGCAGTAATTATTCTCCCGTAGTGAACTAGCATACCAATACAATTACAGTATAGATTACATGACCGTTGCTCAAATAACCAAGCTGAACAGCTGGTGAAACGTTGCCATCTTTCACACAGATTCCTCACAACCAAAGATCAGCAGCTCTTCACATGGACAACAAGATAACTTTGGACTCTCTAGATAATGCAGCCAATCGATCAATAAGAACAGAAACAAAAAGTCTAGATAACCGGAGTGTTCCCTACACTTGGATCAAGGCACATGTAGGGATCATCGGCAAGGAAACTGCGGACCGTCTGGCCAAAGAACCAGCAGGGAAAAGTAAGCTACCAATCAGTTACGACAGCATACCACTAAGTGCGACATTAGATGAGATACAGGAGAGCGGCATACAAAATTGGCAAACTGAGTGGAACAGGTCAACCAAAGGGGCAGTGACTAAATCGTTCTTCCCAAGTGTTAAAGGCACACTAAAAATAAATATACCCTTAACAAGTAATGTGAGCACATTCCTAACTGCCCATGGTTCAAATAACGCCTATTTTTATAAATTGAAAATTAAAGGACAGCCCTGAGTGTACATATGGATGAGGTGATCAGACCAGCGATGTCCAACTTTGTCTCTTCGGAGACGCTTACAATTCCGAGATACTCTCTATTTATCTGTTTGAATTTGCCAATACTTATACTTTTCTCAAATAGCAATATGCTATTCGTTTTTTTTTTGTTTTTTTTTTGTTTTTTTTTTTTCCGTGTTTTTCTGTTGGCCTTGCGAAGAGAACGGAATTTCAAAGGCATCGCATAGCAACCAGCTCTTAAAGCAATTCAGTATCGCTTAAAGCCTACTGTATTCCCATATTCCCCTTACATCTACAATAAAATTAGCAATAACATAATTTCTGAAAATGCTTATGTCGATTAAAATGTAGTAGATAGAGAAATACGCATTTGCAAGAATAGTGTGTATAAGAGTGAGTATAGCTTTACATATGGAGTTTCCCCAAATTGAACCATGTTAAAAGTCTGTACCGCAATAGGCTACGCGACGATCACGTGGTGTATCTTCTAAGGCTCTGCACTTTGATTTTGTCGCCTAATATTGATTGACTTCACAAACGTAAGCAGTATCGAACAAGGCACTAATTAACAGATGCTTATCACATAACGTTTGAAAGTGCTTTCGCAAATTAAACGCAGCGTACATGTAACCAACCCGCCACTGCAACACAATGTACGTCTGAGTGTTAAAAGAGTGGCACAGCCCGCATAAAGTGGAAGGAGGCAAATTCCACCTCCACTCTTTCGTAAACGTTGGACATCGTTGGATAATACCGCACTGCATCTCTTATTCGAGTGTTCAAACTAGACCAGCAAAGAACATTATTCAAGAACTCGATGTTGAGGAGCTATGAAAAGTGGACAGATAACGTGCAGAAATTAGTGCATAACTATACAAAGGAAGTTATACATTATGTGTGTATTCAGTAGAACTACATAGACTCTGGACTGTTATAGGTTACTACACAATAAGGCACAGACATTAATTACACTAAACTAAGTACATAAGCGTGTATAATAAGCATACAAATTAGTCATTGCTTTACATAATTAAGCAAAAGCATATAGTTCTATATTACACCACTTAAATTAGGTGACTACAGGGCATGTAGTATTACGTTCATGCCATAAAAAATTTAAAGATAACCACACACCCACCCACCCACCCACCCATCCACCCACCTACCTACTCAATATGAAACAATTCATAGTTCATACCACCTTTAAGATCGGTACATACGCTGTGTTCTGAGAATTCAGGTTCCAAGCTATCTTAGTAGACGAAATTGTTTCTTTCACTTCACTCTGCATTTTGCTTTTTTCAATGAATGATATAAAATATTGTGCGAAAATTATAAATAAGTATATGCCACAGAAGATAATGCTTTATGCTAATTGTGCTTTACATACAGAATAACGAAAAATTCATAGTTTTTACTATTTTGAATATGCGTATTAAACTTCACCCGTTCAGCCATATTGCAGCTCTTTCAAAATACTGTGAAAAATACTTAAAAAATTCAAGTACTGTTACTTTTCTATCACTTTATTGTCCTCTAAAATTTTACCACAAATACACAGTTTTCTTCTCGTTGTTAACACAGTCCACAGTCTTCCCTGCTATCACAAACCACAACTGTTCTTGGCATAACCTTGCTCTGTTCTTTCAGAGCCTTTCTTCACTTTCTCTGTCTCTTATATTCTTAATTACGGTTTTACAATCACTCACGACGACCGACGTATCTTCCGGGACGACACACGCACACGTGCAGCGGTTGTTGTTCTCACATATGCTGACACACGGAGCCACTTATTCCCGTAGCTTCCCAAACTCACTCACTCTCTCACTGGCTAACTAACTAAAAACTAAACCATTTTGCTGCTGCCCCGTGTCCTTTTATACGGGGATGTGGCCACGCCGATCTTTCGCGAACTCCTTCAAACATGACGCCATCCAGAAGATTCACGAAGCTAGCTGGCAGTAATCCTTTGTCGTGCGCCGCGCTCATTGTTGCCATGTGCTTGCTGCGTGGGTGGTGTTAGGAAGCTTGATCTTATCCCTTGGTTTGCTCGCCGCCCATTGTTACTTGCCACGTACACACAGCAGGCAGGCGAGGCAGCCTGACCTTTAACGCCCTTTTTTTCTCACCGGCCCAGCAGTCCTATGTTTTGTGCGCCAACCCAACGTCACAATACATTATTACAGAAGATATCAGCTTATTTACAAACGCAAAATTTGCATGAATTGCTTCTGCAACTCAATGCAACCTATGGACAAGACAAGAAGAACATTGTAAGCTTTGATCACCTAACTCGCAGTATCGGTCACACTAATACATGCTCGTATTGAGTAACATCTGGCGATAGAACGTTAGTAGAGTCGATAAACATTTGAAAACAGAACATCTATTTGTAGCTTCCAGTTGTTCTATCGCAAGGAGAGATTGGGGCGGATAGTTCCTTTTATGGAAAGATACAACTATAAAATTTGCAACAAACCGTCCTTCACTGTTTGGTGTCTCGTCGATTGACACCAATGTAACATTATTTCGGATTCGTTCTCTAATCTTTTCAGTTGTAGGATAGTAATATTGCATATTTCCAAGTCTCTTTACATTTAGTATACTTATAACTGAAACCACGGAGGGTGGGGTTGGTGAGTTTCCACAATGGAATGTCTGCCACTAAAAATGCTTCCCTCATATCAACGAACAAGTGTGAAAAGTTACTGTTTGAAAACTCAGGTAATATTCTTGTACTGGTACCCCTTTTCAAAGATTTAAGGTTAATTAATATTATATTTTGTTTATTAGTATTCCAATTAATAATAATAATAATAATAATAATAATAATAATAATAATAATAATAATAATAATAATAATAATAATAATAATAATAATAATAATAATAATACTAATAATAATACTAATACTAATACTAATACTAATACTAATACTAATACTAATACTAATACTAATACTAATACTAATACTAATAATAATAATAATAATAATAATAATAATAATAATAATAATAATAATAATAATAATAATAATAATAATAATAATAATAATAATAATAATAATAATAATATCAATAACGCCGACGACGATGATGATGATACACGAAGTATCTGGTACCAGATGCTTCGGGATATTGTGTTAGGCGAATGTGATGACCTTGCCATTTTTAATGACGTTTAATGCCTCTTCCTTCTACATACTGCACCGCAGGCGGTGCGCAATGATGCTACATGAAATGAGATGACAATTGGGAAAGAAAATGTGGGAAGCAAATTCTCCAGGTCTAAGCTTAGACTGGGATTGCCGGTTATCACGAATCCATGTCTTAATGACCTGGGCCATCCTGTCGGTTATGTATTATTTTGAAGTACTTCAATACTAATATCACTGAACAACAAATTTCAAATTTTTTTTGCACTCGAACAAAAATAGGTGACTTTGTACATATTAGCTATGCTGAACTCAAGTCTGAAATCCAAAATTCTCTATCACGTACCGTTTTTTTGGAGAAATTGGTTTCAATGTTTTTCAAAAATAACGCATACAATAGATGCAAGTAAAATATTGTAATCAATCCTGAGGTGAAATAATTTCATAAAGCTCAACATTATAACGAAAAAGTTATGCGGAATCCATAAGTTACGATTAAAGTGAACTAACAATCCATATTTAGGATTGCAAAAATTAAAAATATGACTAATTTTACTCACTTTTTAAAAAAAAAAAAAAAAAACTTTGGAGAAGACTTCCGCTTGTTGGTGACATCAGGAGCTGCCAACAATAGTCAGCTGACACGCTAGGTGACCACTTTCCGCTGTATCGCTTCTCCATGGCACTTATATCCTGATGAAACCGTTCTCCGTGCTCATCACTCACAGGCCCCAGGTTGGGAGGGAAGAAGTCCAAGTGCGAGTGCAGAAAATGTATTTTTAAGGACATATTGTACCCTAAATTGCTATATGCCTTTAGCATGTCCTCAATAATTTCCTTGTAGTTGTCTGCTTTTGTATTTCCCAGGAAATTTTTGCACACTGTCTTGAATCCCACCCATGCTGCTTTCTCGTTTTCGGAAAGTAGTTCTTCAAAATGCCTGTCTTCCATCAATTTGCATATTTGTGGGCCAATAAAAATACCTTCTTTTAATTTTGCTTCGCTTATTCTTGGAAACTTTTCTTTCAAATACCGAAAACCCTTACTCTCTCTGTTCAAAACCTTTACAAAATTTTTCTTTAAGCCTAACTTAATGTGAAGCGACGGCAGCAAAATTTCTTTGTTAACTAATGCTTCATACTTAACACTGTTTTCTGCCGGTAATAAAGCAGTCCTTACAGGCCACCCAGTTACTTCATAATGTTTTTCTTTAGACCGACTGTCCCACTCATATATAAAACAACAAAACTTGGTGAAACCACTCTGCATTCCTAGGAGTAACACTATGATCTTTAAATCTCCACAGATTTGCCATTCATACCTTTCATAGTTTATAGCTTTCAAAACTATCTTCAAATTCTCAAATGTTTCTTTCATCTGGCAGAAGGATAAGAGTTGCCATTATGTAATAAAACTGCCTTTAAACATAAACTTCGACGAATCAATGAAACGACGCCATTCAGATGGCTTGTAATTGTCACTCAGTTGTTCGATGAGCCCATTAACAAAGAAGACCTTTCAAAGAAGTCATATTTAGCCCCTTGTCAAAATGCTGAAGTTACCTCACCTGCAATAGAACTCTTGCCGCCCTTGAATGACAGATGTTGAGAGGGTGAGCCGACCGATAAGGGTTGCGGTGGTGGGAGTGGCGTAGCACAGCGCATTATTGAAAATCACAAAAGGGGCAATATCTGAAAAAGGTTAGGTGATATCACAAAACGGATTTCAGTTCTGAAATTCGTGCTTAAAATGTATTAGAATCACCTACTTTTGGTCAGGTGCAAATTTCAGTGTTGTACAGTGTAATATGCGTACATAATCAAAATGTGTGTCACTCATCTTGGATAGTAAGAGATCTTTAATATAAAGTAAGAAGGAAATATATACAAACATCTTCCAGTATCAGTAGTTATTTTAATTTATGTGCTAGCAGTTCCATCTTCATTGAACTAACGGTCTGAATCAGATGAACTACCTTGTGCGCCATCCAGATGTTTGATCACTACAAATAGACGGCTAAATCGTCAGCATCAACCTTAAAATTACAGGAAGAAGAGGAGGACGATACAAAAGAAAGAACAGCATGAGGAGGTAGAAGGTGCTAACTGTACTTTCTCTGATTAAAACATTGACAGTTTAAATGTTTTCCCTGTGGAAAAGCCGATTTTCTGTCACAACGGTGTGAGCAACCAAAAGCTAAATTTTCAATACCAGGAAATTTGTGAACTATAGTGGTTCGACATATGACACTAAAGTAGCAATTAGACTCTTCATGCCAATGCTTACCTCATTTCGGTTACAAACGTGGTTTGTTAGAAACTGTCGTAAGGAAAACCGCAACTGCCAGTTTTAACTGCAGACAGTACTCGAACGCCATACATTCCATTTCAACCCTAGGAAGGTGGTTGAAGTAAAGTTAACACCAGAAAAACTTACTGTGTTGAAGGATTCGGATTGCTTCCTTGAAAGCTGCGTTGGACGCGAGAGAGGGGAGTGAATCACATTCATTTTGGTCTGGCCATTATACCTCTGCTTCACTTTAAGTAGCAATATGAAGTTAACGGACATACTGTGGCATTATTCCGGATTGTATTTCGGGAATGTGCAGATAAACCAAAAAGCTTATGATTATGGATTATGGATAATGGATATATTATGGATTAATGGATTATGGATATATTGAAAACTCCGATGCTTCTCTCAGAGGAATTCGAAGGCAGGTTTCGATATATTCAGTGACAACTCGTTATTCAAAATTTCATATTGCACATAATTGGAAAATCTTAAGGACAATCAGTCACAAAATTCGATGAAACATACACATGTTACACGTGTTTTTTCACGCCTGTAATTATTTCACAATTTCGAGACCCACGTTTTTAAAATAGAATATTATGTTTTGCTGTCCAATTAACTTTTCTTCCACCTTAGCGATTTTAGACAGCTATTACAAGTACCTATATCATTTTGTCATAAGCTCTACTGAAATCCATCTAGCTCTTCTTCATACTTGCAGGTCTTAAATCTACTTACTTTGCCGGGTCAAATTACAGGCGGAGTCTGTCCTCCACGTTATCAATACAATACATTTCCTTCTATGTAGCGCTTGGTAGGAAGCTGCGCTTTGCACTTTATTCTTTGTTACAAATCGGGGTCCTTTTTAACTTATCAGGAATTTCGCATTATTCTTTTTAAATCATGTTCTCTAACATGTGCATATTTTGAAGGTGGTAATTGTATACTTTGTAGATGTTTAGTCCTCCTTTCGCCAATGACGAATTTTAGGATTTTAAGATAGTTCTCCGTATACTGTACATAAACGATTGAAAAAGCAATACTGTTATTCAATAAACAAATTATTAACTAAAGCAGACAAAATTGCACAAAAATACATCACATTGCCCTTTCAAACTGTCAAAGGCGTATAATGCCATAGTATTTAGATGATTTTCTTTCATGTTGCAACGCAAACTGCCGAAACCTGCTGAGTAGCAAGAAAAGAAACGTTCACAGCCAAGACTGGCAGGTGGATACCACACTGATCGAAGAGCTCTTCCACTAAACTCAAAATGACTGTCAAGTCGATTGCTCACAACTTTCACAATACCTATCTCGCAACATAATTTGATCGATTTGCTCCTGAAGTTTACTGAACCCTTTTGTGATCACTGAATCATTCTCATTTCTAAAGAAAAGAATGCACTTTATTTTTTCACTAAGGCTGTACCAACATTACTATTAAAGATGAGTACTCGAAAACACTTCACTTGCAGAATAAAATTTGTTAGCAGGATCTTCAGACATCAGTAACTGGAACTTTGCAGATACCAATGCTGCAGCGTTCTTCATATCTGCTCTAACATTGCTTTTTATGCAATTTAGCTCCTTTTCTGCTTCTATATCACAGGTCCCTTCTTTTCTTACTTCAAAATTAATAAATACCTTCCCGGATTCTCCATAAAAGTGTAGGACAAGTGTGTATGAAGTTCCTTCTAGCGCAATAATGTATTCTACTGATTCTTTGGTATGTTCTTCGACGAATGCTGCCTCAACTGAAATTGTGCTAACTCCATCATTTGTCGGCGATTTTAAGAAATCGACACCAATATTACTGATGGAATCCAGATCTTCTAATTGCACGAACTAAATTATGTCAAGTACTTTTCAACATAGAAAGCAGCCTTGAACCAAATACTCCATCTTCTCATGACTAGTAGCGGAAACAATTTAGGGCTCTCTAGTATTACCTATGTCCCCTTTTTGAAGGGGAAAATATGAAAATCATTTTCGTTAAGACCAAACAACGTGAATATGCATG
Organism: Tenodera sinensis; assembly: GCA_030765045.1. Classification (NCBI taxonomy): domain Eukaryota; kingdom Metazoa; phylum Arthropoda; class Insecta; order Mantodea; family Mantidae; genus Tenodera; species Tenodera sinensis. Next base: position 167,588,448 of record CM060964.1, read on the forward strand.
TACTATGCGATAATCTTGACAAATATGTCCCATTTCGTTTTATTTCGCGAAATAAATAGATATATCTAATTTTCGAATTGTTAGATACATTATGCCTATTTAACTATTTCCCAAGCAGTTTAGGGATTATTTTTAGAAAGTCGATTTTATCGTAAACATGGAAAACGCTGGTTCCTATTTATTAGTTATAATTTAAATTACTTACACCTCTTTCTTGTTGAAACTGTTTACTACAACATGTAACAATACATGCAGTACACAAATGTTGGCTACCTTGAAGCAGTACCTACTTGAAATGTGACAGAGGTGAACGTGGGGAAAGTGTGGGAGATATTGAGAGTGAGGCAGCGATCAGAAGGTGGAATTTGTAAACCGAACACTTTCATTTTTATAGACAAATACGATGATGAATTTGAAAAATGTACCGTAAATTAAAATTGAGTTTATATTCAATGATGGCATAGTTGCTTGCTCATTGAAAACTATCTCCCTCGCCCTCCTTGGAAGTCGCTGGACAATGTATTTTACAATTTGGATGAATTGGTTAACACTAATATTATTATTAGGGCTAGGAAGTTCATGCATTTGCATGTTTTTTCATATGGGCTAAAAATGTATGCTTTTACGTTATGTGCACGAATTATGGGATTTTCAGTTATTTGGACATGATTTTATGGTGCATATAACTGCATATTTTCTTGATTTTTATAAATGCATATTATTTCAATATTATAGCCCCTATATTGCATATTTTAATGATTTTTATGGTTTTTATTATTTTTTTCCATGTGTATAATACTTTTCATATTGGTAGTATTGCACATGTTGATGCAACTCGCGAGGTGAGTCATGTTGTCATGCAGTGAACCCCCTGTTTCCATCCCTTCATTATGTGTTTGTGTGTAGAGAATAATCAGTGCGTTATCTGAGAGGTTTATATTAACAAAGATAAAGTGCAGGTCAGTTGGTTTTGAGCAGCACGATTATCGCAACTCTTCCCTGCTCTCCAATAGTTGTGCCATGGTCTTCAAACGTAACAGTGTTGTGAACCGGTTCCCACCAAAATAAATTAGGCGTATAAAATGTTAAAGAGCTCTTTAAATGCCGAAAATAAAACCAACTTTGAGTGCTAGATTAATTAAATTACAGAAAGAGTTTTCGGGTGATTTAATATCTACAGATAATAGGGCACTGTTTTGTGGAGCGTGTGAGAAAAATATAGGGCGTGAGAAAAGATTTCAAATAGTTCAGCACATAAACACAGTAAAACCTAAGGAGAATTTAATCAGGAAACTCGCAAACAAAGAACCTGTTCAAAAACAGCTAGTAGAGTGTTTAGGAAGTAGGGTTACTGGATTTTCCTATGACTTGTGCCAAGCATTTTTTGCTGCTGATATTCCCTTGTTCAGAATCAATAATCCGACATTTAAAAACTTTCTTGTCAAGTACACACGACAACATGTGCCTGAAGAAAGTACACTGCGTAAGACTTATGTAGGACATTGTTACAATAACGTATTGTCAATTATACAAAATGAATTAGTGGATCAGTTTGTGTGGTTGTCTGTTGATGAAACCCCTGATTCTGAGCGCCGTTCTATTGCTAATATAATCGTGGGTGCTTTAAATAATGAACAAAAGACTACACCTTATCTTCTTAATGTGTGCGAATTGTCGGCCACTGACAATGTAACTGTAACCCAGTTTGTGATGGACTCTTTGAAATTATTATGGTCATGTGGAATCAAATACGACCGGGTACTTTTATTTGTTACTGATGCAGGTCCTTATATGGTAAAATCAGGACAAACCCTGAAAGGTATTTTTCCTAACTTAATTCATATAACTTGTTTGGCACACGCTCTTCATCGCATTTCTGAGACAATACGCGATTCTTTCCCATTGGTAGATAGATTTGTGTCCGGTACAAAGAGAATTTTTGTTAAATCTCCTAAAAGAGTTAAGTTGTTTAGATCAACAGCACCTAATATCAGACTTCCTCCTGCACCAGTGTTAACTCGATGGGGAACATGGGTCGATGCAGTTTTATATTATGCTGAGCACATAGAAATAGTCGAAGAGGTTGTTAATTCATTGGACTCGAAAGATGCTTCATCAATAGAAACTGTGCAAAATATTCTGTCAGGCACTGGGTTAAAAGAGGATCTTAGTTTCATATCTGCCCATTTTTCTGTCTTACCAACAGCCATAACGGCATTGGAAGCTGTAGGATCTCCTTTGTATGAATCACTGTCTTTGAAAAAACAATATGTGGTCTAAGTTCGGTTCCTGGTAACATAGGACAAAAAGTGAAAGAGAAACTGAATTATATAATTTAAAAAAATTCTGGTTATAAACAGATGTGCGATATTCGAGACATCCTTGAAAGAAAACCATCTGTCACACCAAGAGACTTGACTCTCTGTGAAGCAGTTAACATCATTTAAATATGCCCCGATAACATCTTGTGACGTGGAGAGAAGTTTTTCACGTTACAAAAGTGTTTTGCGAGACAACAGACGATGTTCTGCAGTTGAAAATTTGTGCAAAGTGTTGGTTGTGAACTGCAATTTAGCAGTTAATACTAGCGGTGAGACCACTCTGCTTCAACCTCTAAGTCGGTCTGGGTGGCTCAGTTGGTTAGACGCTGGTCTACGGATCCCAAGGTCGCGGGTTCAAACCCGGCCCAGGCCGATGGTTTTTAAGTGTGCTTAAAAACGACAGCTCCATGTCAGTAGATTTACTGGCATGTAAAAGAACTCCTGCGGGACAAAATTCCGGCACACCGGCGACGCTGATGTGATCCTGGCAATTGACAGCGTCGTTAAACAAGAAAATATTTTTTTTTCAACCTCTAAGGAATAAGGTAACTTTATTTATTATTTATACTAACTCGCCTTGTCTACTGCGAAGGGGCATTGTTTTAATTCAATAGTGCATATTTCTTGGCATATTTTCAAGTTTTTAAGAGCATATTTGCATGCATATTTCAGTGTTTTTAGGGCATGAACTTCCGAGTCCTAATTATTATTGACTGACTTTATATCTTACCCGTATATATTATTTTGATCATGTCTATCGTACTAATGTACCTAATGACTGAACCAATGAATATTGAATACCGATCTCGCAGCACACCCTACCTGACATTTGTTAATGGAATATTGTGTGCTATCTCGCGAGTGATATCAGCGTATGTCCTTGAGGGTTAGCCCGGTCAAATGTTTCAGTACAGGTCGCGCGTCAGTTTTTGACGAATGAAATTTTGAAATGAGATGCTGGATGCGAGTCACTTATTTGCTGGAACGGCAGTCAGATGTGTACGTTTTTTCGCTGAAGTAGTACAGTGACTACAAAGTAAATGATCACATTACCAGTGATGTCAGCCGGATGTATTACACTGTAAACCTCAGTAACTGTTTGCACTGTTAGACTATTTAGATCTTTTCCTTTTAGTTTTGACACTATAGGAGGCACTATCACGTTAGTGAATAAGCAACTCTCGTTAAAATATGCATCATATCACACAAAACTTTGCAGTCAACTGTACTCTTAGAATATAACACAAGGAAGTAGAGCTGTTTTGTTATCGTAACATAAGCCACTTGCTGACTTGTTAAGGGTAGGCTAGCACACTGCATCTTCGCTGAAGGACATTCGTCTTCAACAGGGATGTCCAACCTTCTCTCCTTGGAGAACCTTACGTAATGAGCGGCTATCCCCACTCCACTCCTTCAGTTGGAGGGACAGACAGTCAATATTCAATTACGGACATAAAGAGGCCATTTCAGGGCCGTTTCTATGTCATACTTTGAATTTTCTGGGAATATCCTCAGAATACCTCTTCATTCTCAATGATTTTTGGATAAATGGTAAACAGTAACAGTCAGACAAAAACTTACTGAATAAAAATGTGGATCTCGTTAAAACATACAATTTAAGTCAAATACTTAGTTTTTCTTTTGACTGAAGTATTTCCGAGATACCCTCTATAATTTGTTTGAATTTGCCAATACATAGATATACTTTTCTCAAATAGCAATATGTTATTCGATTCTTTCTCTTGACCTGGCAAAGAGAAAGGAATTTCAAAGGCGTAGCATAGCAACCAGCTCTTAAAGCATTTCACTATCACTTAAAGCATACTGTATTCCCATATTCCCCTTGCACCTACAAGAAAATAAGCAATAACATAATTTATGAAAATGCTTATGTCGATTAAAATGTTAGCTAATGCTGGATTTCTGACAATGAAGTCATTAATCCTCTTGCTCTCCAATATTTTTCACTGATGGATGGGGCATTAGAAGTGGCCGGGCATATTTGAAGGTGGTCTCGATCCATTTCCTCTTGCAGATCACATAGAGGACAGAGTGGTGAAGAATATATCCCAAAAATGTAGAAGATAGAGAAATACGCATTTGCAAGAATAGTGTGTATAAGAGCGAGTATAGTTCTACATATAGAGTTTCCCCAAATTGAACCATGTTAAAAGTCTCTACCCCAATAGGCTACGCGACGATCACGTGGTGGACCTTCTAAGCCTCTGCATTTTGATTTTGTCGCCTAATATTGATTGACTTCTTAAACGTAGGCAGTACCAAAGAAGTCACTAATGAACAGATGTTTATCGCATAAGATTTGAAAGTGCTTTTATAAATCAAACGCAACGTACATGTAACCAACCCGCCACTGCAATATAATGCACAGCTGGGGTTTAAAGAGGGACAAATTCCACGTATAGTGGAAGGAGGCAAACCCAACTTCCTCTCTTTCGCAAACGTTGGACATCGCTGATCTAGAATGAACGAACAGCCTATACTTCCCTTGCAAGTAGCACGTGGTGCTGATTAGACGCAATCAACATTAGAATGTTTGACTCTATGACTACTTGCGGAGGGGCACATAGCAGCTCGACCAAAAGGCGATATGCCCCTGATGAGGTACCCCCGGGTGGATGGAGAGGCGGATGGATCCTAAGGGCGGCCGGAACGTTGCCACGACCGAGTGGGAGGCAGAGTCGCTACATTTTCCCAGTTAGAAGCACCGGTTCATTCCACTACTTCGCGTTTTTACCCCCAAGAAGGACACAGGATTCGGAAACCGGCTTCCCTCCCCCCTCGAGCTTGCACCATCCTGTGGGGGCCCGAAAACCAGTAGGCTCACCTTCAAATCCGGGGGACGATTCGTTGCAGCCGTGACGCTCACCGACGCTTCCAACCCTGAAAGAAGCCTAACGGGATGAAGGGTGAAATTAAATGATTAATGCAACGAAGTGGAGGGACAGGAAATTCGGAGGATATGGAAATCCTTCCCAGCATTCGCCTGGAGACCCAGAGAAACCTCCGAAAAAACCCATGGGTCAGGAACTTCGGTCACGTGGATCGAACCCGCGACCTCCCGAATGCGGGTCACAGACGTTGCCACCTGGGGCATTCCGCTTGGTATTGGGATGTTTACTATGTTACCCACAGTCTGTTTACCAGCTCATGGTCCCTGGGAGGAATGCAACAAGTCCGTACAGCAGTAGGTACACAGCGATATCTGAAGTTGGACTCATGCTTCTGGTTGCCATTACATTACGTTCGCTTGCCTGATTATTTCAAGAAACTTGAGAAGGCACAAGTCAGGGTTGCAAAACCTACTAGACTGTCAAGCGGTTCTGTTTCTAGGATTCTAAAGGATAGTGAAAAGCATGCTCAAGAATCAAGATTTCTTTCCATACTCCAGGCAAAAAACACAATGTGCCTTAAAACAGATAGGTATTGATGACTTCGACAAATGCGTTACCAGACGTACAATCCACAATTTCTACGCCCACGAGGGAACTGTGCTTAATATTGGAAGACTGCAGGTAAAGGAACTAATGTAATATGAAGGAGGTCACACACGCCTTAGGAGAATATTTCGAGATTTCGGATTCAAGTGGAATAAAACCACAAGTGACAGAAACAGTGCTTATTGAAAAGCAGGATATAAGCTTACAACGAGAAAATTGTCTGTTATCTCTTCGGCAGTGTAGGAACTTCATATTGCGTATGAAGACGAGATCTCATACACAGTAGCCACAGAAATCCATAAAGCTGGAATGAGGATAAGTAATGCTGATTTCTTAACACTATATTAAAGGAGAAAGACTAATCATTGTTCATGCCGATGGGAGGTACGACTTTATACTAAATGCCCTTCTTATGTATAAGCAAAGCAAGGTTCTGGATACTTCCACCATGAAATGAACACAGTAAATTACCAGCCCACTCCTAATCTTCAAAATTCTATCCTACTGTTTCACACCGCGTCCTATTACAATGGTCAAGTAGATAAACCACCAACATCCAACTCCCTAAAACGGATATGAAAGCCTCACTACTAAAAACCGGTAATCGCGTTTGAAGAGTCATTTCCAAAGGCAAAGTCAGTCTGGGTGGCTCAGTTGGTTAGACCCTGGCTTATTGCTCCCAAGGTCGCGGGTTCAAATCCGGCCCAGACCGATGGTTTGTAAGTGTGCTTAAAAACGACAGCTCCATGTCAGTAGATTTACTGGCATGTAAAAGAATTCCTGTGGGACAAAATTGCGGCACACCGGCGAGGCTGATGTGATCCTGGCAATTGACAGCGTGGTTAAACAATAAAATAGTAGTAGTGCAAAGGCAAAGTTTCTTGATTTGATCAAGTTGCATAAGCCCAGCAAAAAATCCTATGTAATGGATCAGATGTTGACAGACCATGGACACAGTACACTCAGACTCCCACCCTACCACCTATTGATGTAATTTTTTTTAATTAACGTTCTCCAACGTAATGTCTTATCGGATGGTTATTTATTTAATGTGGGGAGATGTAAAACAGTGGATAGCAGGTAGCAAACAACTTCCAAGATGGAAGTTGTGGAAAAACAGATTTGTCGAAATTGGCCCTGTGGAATGGGGAAAAGCTTGCCAACACGTGGAAAAAATTGAGCAACATTATGTTGAAAAGGATTAAATAAATGAAGTTAAATTATTTTGTTGTTTAACGACGCTGTCAATTGCCAGGATCACATTAGCGTTCGTAGAAAATATGATAGAGCGAATTACTCATTCAGTATAATGAAGCTAAATCCAGTGACAGGTGACAGCAGCGAAGATGAGATAGCGAGCATTTCTGGCACAGAAGAAGAAGAAGGCGAAGACGAAGACGACGACGACGAAGACGACGACGAAGACGAAGACGAAGAGGAAGAAGAAGAGGAAGAAGACGGTGGTAGTTTGTCGGGAATAGAAGAACCGGAAGACAATGAGTGAACTAGTGAGGTGTTGCTCGATATTTGTTTGTGTGTGGACGTCCCGAAGGTTACAAGTCATACTGACTATCCAGTTACTTCTACTGTATACCAGGTGGCCCATCTCATCCATCTTTGGCATATGTAGGTATCCCTTCGTGCGTTAAAACAGTTGCAGAACGCAACGCCGCAATTCCTATAAAGGGTGCGTCAGACAGAAATAACAATAACTAAAAATAACTAAATACAACAATAACATTAATGAGAAACAAACAAAAGCCATGATACATTACATGCCCTCGTGTTTGCGTGGATTTGTTTACGGCAATTTACAATCTGTAATCCGTAATGTTAGACAACAGCAGCAAGGAGTTTATTCCCTGGAAAATAAAGAGGCTGTAAGTGAAGTAGATATTCTAAGACTGTTCTTGTCTATTATCATGTACTACACACGATAGTTGAAGCCTTGGGAACCGACTATCGTCGCTCGTAAAGTTCACTCACGCCACTGTCGCCAGCCTCATAGGCATTGCACTGTTGCATTCTGCAACTGTTTTAACGCACGAAAGGATATCTACTTATGTCAAAGACGGATGAGATGGGCCACCGGGTGTAACTCCCGTCTCAAATTGCACCATTCTTCGAGTTGCAGCCCGTATGTGCCATACATAAGCTAAGTGACTCGCGTCGTAGCTTTCCATTAACATTTTCACACACCAAAATCCCTGACGCGACCTGTAATGACATGATACATGACAGTTGTGTACTGTGTACGGTAGCAGAGGAGATGCTATGACTGCTGTACGTAAAACAACTGTTCTTTCGAATCTATGTGTATCTAAACAGAACATTCAATGCATACATTCAGATATAAAGGTATTAATACGATACAGATATGATCGTAATGAGTATTTATTTCAGGAGATACCTACTAAACAACTATCCCAGACAGAGGTCAGTCCAGTATGAATGGCACTATAATCCAAATTGTTAGCTGTTAGGCGAGCCGAGCAAAGTAGTGCCACGGAAACGTGTGCGACTCGCGTTCAGTAGTTCGTGGGGTAGATCCCCGCGACCAACCTTCCTGACGTATGTTTTTTTTTTTTTTGGGAGGTTTCCCCGGGTCGCTAGGCGAATGCTGAGAAAGTTAATTATACCTATACCAGATTTCCTGTCTCTCCATTTTACCTCACTTCTTGTGTCACTTCACTTCTCCTTTCACTACACCTTCATTCGCTTGGCTGTTTCTGGGTTGTGTCAGCGGGAGTCTCGGCGTTGCATGGCAGGGAATGCTCTTCGTAAACATTGGTTTTCCAATTCGGGGGCGGTCTCGAGTTCTGGCTCCCCCCCCCCCTCCCCCCCCCCCCCAAGTGGAACGTATAAGCCTGCAGGTGGAAGGGGAGGCGGTTGTACGAGCTGTCACCGGAAAGTCTTAGTCTGTAAACTGTGGATCCTGCCCTCTGCTGTCCTGTTTCTTAGGTCCGACCACCTTCTGTCTCCTCTCACCTGGGTGACGCCCCGTCAGGATCTTAGGTACAAAATATGTTTCATAGGTCAAGGTGTTAAGTTCCCCCACCGAACATTGTCATACCTAACTCATACCTAATAGTTATCAGGCATCCATCTTTGGAAGTTAGTACATTGAAAATAATAGCAAAGAGTGTGGAGTGGTGGAAAATACTTACAACTTAACAGTTACTAGTTGTAAAGCTAAAAATAAGTGTGTAATATCATGTTGCTCATTGAAGACGCGTTAATTGTAGATATTTGTTCTTACCTTTACGCGTACAAATGCCTGTCTAGCACGCTCCAAATATACAGTTGTTTAAGAATTCCAGAATCCCTCAAGGACAAGCCCTTAATAGGATAATATATTTCTTTTCTTCTTCATTTTTCCCCACAAGGTTTTCTACCCCTTTTTATTGCACAGGGCCGGAATCGGAGGTCTGGTATTCTTTGAAGTCCCAGCTCGTCCGTCAATGTCAACTTCAGAGAGAGAAACATGTTGACGTTCAAGTTTCTGTACGCGAGGAGACTTCACAATTACTGCATATTCTCAGTCACAGCCTTCAACTTGGAGCAACTGGTTTCAAACATCACATTTAAAGAAAGTGGTACCGGTTATGTTTTGTTAACACAAACCAGAGTCTACCATATTATCGATGATACTTATGTCGGCATGCCGTTTCATTTTCAAGTGCCTTCAGCATATTCTTCGCACGTCAGTAAATAACAAGGTGTCTTTTTTTCTTGAATGTCAAAACAAGAACAATGCATTCTAATGATCTGTATATATATATTAGGAATGGGACCTCGATACTCGGTAGTATCGAAGTATGTCTAATATTTTGAGGTAAACCTTCGATACTTCTTTGACACTTTTAAATGTTTGGTTTTGTATTATTGGAAGTTGTTGCATTTAAATTTATGGTAGATAAATAATGAGAGGAGCCGAGACCTCACTTTGTTGCCTCGTCTCCAAGAGGTTACTGAACAATAGCTGTTGATGGACCTTGACTGCGTTCCCTGTGAGTGAATAAATGCAACACTGCATAGACTTGTGTCTAAATGAAAATAGGAAAAATAATGGGGCAAGAAGTGGAGATACTCGTGTAACATACAGTGTTAACTAAGTTGTGAATGATGCTGATTTCACTGGCACACTAAATCACATTTCTGCAATAGCCGGGATTGGTGAATCACTCTCGGCCTTTGCATTCACCTACTTCGGTGACCAAAATCTGTGAATCTAGCAGAAACAAATGAGAACTTAAGGACTGAAATAACACAGCCTATGAAAGTATTTGCTCTTTCCTTCCATCTGTTAGTGATTCGCAAGTCAAACTTCAGCCACGACACCGTGTACCGTACAAACTAATTTTCATAAACATTAAATAACACATGAGTGAAATGTGGAACTATTTGAAGTAGACAATGCTAATAATAGCAGAGTAATGTGCAAAATATGCAGAAAAACATTTTCCGCGGGGTAATTAAGCCACACAGTACAACAAATTCAAAGAAGCATGTTACATAACCTCACCGAGTGAATTTGACAGAATCTACATACATATGTTCAAAAAGCAATGTACGAGTTTCCCATCGCTGTCAGAACATGATACCGCGATATCTGAAAACTATCAGTCAGAACAGTTAGAAATGTTTATATGCAGAAAACTACTAATAAGAGCATAATTCAATGAGCAAGCTATTGCCTTTATAGCTTTTTATAAAGTGAGTCTCTAGTATAAAGCATCGGTGCTTACAAATCAGTATCGGTATCGAGTATCGAGTAACGCTGGTATCGTCCCACGTGTACTTTAAATAAATGTGGCCGAATAAGGATGATAGCACTCTACACTGGGAATTATTTAGGAGATGAAAATAATTCCGGCGTAATTCGTGGGAAGTATACTTCATTGCTCAACAGCTACAGAGAAAGGGACAACTTGTAGTTGATCTTGTTGTAACAAATAGAGAAATTATGATTTTCCAATTACATACGTTCATTTAAAACATCAGCTTGACAGTATACGTGGCCACAAAGATGCGGTGTACATACAAGGAATAAAACAGAAGTTTACTTAAACGGTTAATCTAATAAAATAGAAAATTACATCTAAATGAGACAACAAGACTAATATTAATATTAATATTAATAATAATAATAATAATAATAATAATAATAATAATAATAATAATAATAATAATAATAATAATAATAATAATAATAATAATAATAATAATAATAATAATAATAATAACAACAACCAACAACCACAAGAACAACAACCACCACAACAACAACCACAATAACAATAACAACAATAATAGGGTAAATGAGGCAAATACGGGCACCTTATGACATTTTGATGTAAAATTTGTAACTGAGTCATAATTATATGTAAGTAAAAGGACAGGATTTTATAGTAGGGTTCGTTTAACATGATATGATACTTAAAATCGGTAATATAGTTTTACAAAACTATTCTAAATGCAGTTTAATAAACTAGTGCAAATGCCCATATTACCCATAGTTGTGAGGGTAATATATGTAAGCACATATGTTGATAATATGGGCACACATCTTTAAAGGATTATTTCACTTAACATAGAAATCACTGTACTTAATATAGAACTCACTGTTTACAACATTGTTTCAAGAGTATAGAAGGTTAGCAGTCTAATGCTGAGATTATGTCCAAAATGTTACTGTCTATGAACCTCATAAAATATTTCAACAGTACAAAAAATGCCCATCACAACAAATTGTTTCAGAGCTTAGGACTGATGGATACAAGAACAAGCAAAGAAACAATCAAAAGTTATCAGCTCAGAATTTAAGAACTGCACTTATCGCAAACAAACGAAACGCCCTTCATATCAATACATTCTTCGTGATACCACGAAGAGCATGGCCCTTCACACTGTAACCATTCTTCACTATTTACTGCAGCGTAAAAGTCTCCCCCGCACATAGGGCAGATACATGGTGCATTTCTGAAAACAGCCGCCTTTGGAGCCATTCCTTTACCCGTTGATTTTCTGCATTTGTTGGCTCTTGTAGTCACTCTCTTCTCAACTCAGGAAAAACGAAGGAAGGAGACCAAACGTAAGAATGTTCACAAGTCACATGATGGAAGAATGCTTAAACTGGTTGTAAGCAAAGTGTTACAGGAAATCTGGAGCATCTACAAAGCTTCAAAGTTTTATGCAATTCCTTGGAACACCCTAAAAGAAAATGTAATAAAAGTTACCGAACACTTCGACTGCAACTCAAACTTGAGACTTTTTTGTTTTGTTTTAAATTAACGTCCTCCAACGTAACGTCATATCGGACGGTGAGTGAATGAAATGGGTGAAATGATGCTCAAATGAGTCCGAGGTCCATGGAGCTTTAAGTTACCCGACATTCGTCTTCTCAGGGTAAGGGTAAACCTCGGGAAAAAAAAACCTTACCCGGATAACTTCCCCTAAGTGTGAACGTGCGGCACACACGCTAACCATCACGCTACCGAAGCGGGCTACAGATGTTTCAGCTATATAGTAAAAGGGGCAGGCCTTTTGCTGTTCCTTCGGAGACTGGGCAGCAGCTGGCATCATGTGGTATTGAAAGACACGAGATCGGATTTGATCTAACTGTTCTCCACATAAGAAAACTGGCATAGGTATGGATTAGGGAGAAAGTGTGGATCAACAGAAAGATTCAATTCTGAGCAGAAAATGGCCGAAAAATGTGATATGCAGGATTTAGTAAACGATTCAACCTAACAATTAGAACACCTGAAAACTTGTCTAGATATCGCGCATCTTGCACAAGTCCTATCTTAAGCGAGAAAGTCATTGATGACCGCGATTTGAGAATCTCCCCTAATCAGATATGGTATTGTGATGAAACAGGATTAATGTTTGTCACAGCTGCATCGCAACATTTCTGGGTGAAATAAATTCCTGTGAATTTGACATTAGGTCCTTTATATCAATGTAATATGTCAGCACTACTCAAACAATATAATAGAGAACAGTGTAAAGTTAATGAGTGGTGGTTTTATATATTTAATTCGGTTAGTTTTGATATCACGGAATTAGGATACCACTATCACGCATTTAGGAATCCCTAAGAGCCAACGTTACAGAATGTATTTCTATACTTATTTTACTATTTTGTACAACTTATCAGTTCACAACCAAATAAAACATGTTTTAAGACGTTCAAACTATGTTCCTGAATTGGTTTTTAAATAACCTCTTTCCATGTATGAGCACTGCGCAACGCTTACTAAAAAGTATCACGGAATTAGGCATCTATGCCCTACCTGTTGAGATATGAGCCATGGCGCAGGAATTGATTATACACAGCACCTGTTAATCTGTTTGGTTAAATGTATGATCCTAGAAGTGTGTCATTTACGATTCCTGTCCACACGTTGAGACTAAAGCGATCCTGATTCCTCGACTTGCAGAAAGGGGATCATTTGCAGCCAGGACAACGCATCGCGGTAGATCTCGTACCGTTCACACGCCGGAAATGGAGGAACGGGTGTTACAGTATGTAGAACGTGATCCTCAAACAAATGTGCAAAGAATTGCAGCTGCCGAAGTTAACAACCTTGCTCTTACTCTTACGTGGTTTGATCTGCATGAACATGTTCAACGTGAGCAAGCTCTTAGGCCATCTGACCAGATCACAATTCTGCCAATGGCTTCTATGCCTGAATGCTGAAAATCCGCAATTTACAGCCCGCATTCTATTACGGATGAGGAGGAATTCACCAAACATGGCATACTAAACCACCACAGCGCATGTGTGGGCAGACGCAAATCCTAGAGCAGTCATGGAGTCAGGCATCAGAATCGCCTTAATCTCAATGTGTGGACAGGAACTGTGAGAGACAGACTTCTAGGACCACGCGTTTTACCGAACAGATTAACAGGTGCTGTGTATAATCGATTCCTGCGCGGTGAGTTACCCGTGCTTATGGAGGACAATGTGCTTGTAAAAAGACGACGTATGTTGTTTATGCATGACGGACAGTACATAAACCAAAGATTTAATGGACGATGGATTGGTCGAGGAGATCCAGTAGCATGGCCTCTCCGTTCGCCGGACCTTAATCTATTGGATTTGTGGCTCTGGGGACATTTAAAGACATTGGTGTATGGCAACCCTTCGAAAATGTGCATACGTTGCACATTTGTATAAAATTACTCATATCTCAACACGTACATATTTGTTTCCGGACATATGTTTATAGGAACATTTATTTTAATATTGACCAATCCCAACACCTGTTGCAATGTTGGACACTTTAAAACACCCTGTATACACAAATCTCGCAAGCAACCACCACTAAACAGAGAAAGTAAAACATAAACAAAAGTATGTATGTTCTATTGGCAGCAACGCCAAGAAAGCGGTCTATCAAGGCAATTTTAAAGGCTACCAATCCATTAAGTTTCATCTGTGACCAAGAGCGTCAAATTTGTACAGAGCAAATCGGGGGAAAAATAGTAGTAAACTTAGAAAAAGTGCGAATATACTGCCACGCCCTACCTCTTGACCCAGGATATTTAAATAGCCGCGTGAGTTGATAACTTTAACTCGGACAGTAAATGTGTTTGCGGAAAATTCTTCTAAAGAATCAGTTATTTATAAGCCAAATAACCAAAAACTGAATTTCGACCATTTTGGTCCCATTTTCAGCGTTCGTTCTCCTTAGACCCATGCTTGTATTACACACTAATAAGATGACGAACCATCTGACGAGCCTTCCGGTTGCTTAATGTAAATTTATTCGTTTAACTCACCATGTAAAAATGTATTTCTAACATCTAATTGCTCGGTGATCAACTGTTTTGCATTTGTTACAGACATTGACATTCTGGCTACTGAACCATAAATTTTTCGAGGTAATCAAAAGCTTTTCCTTAAACTCAACCATTTATGGCAGATCTTGCTTTATATTTTACTTCTGTTATTACCTGTTTTGGTTCTGTTATTACTTTAAACACCCATTTACTATTAAGTGGTTATCAACTTAGGGGTAGCGCGGTTAATGACCAAGTGTTATTTTCCTACAGATCCTTTAATTCATTTACTGCATCTAACCACAAACACTCATCTGATCTGCCCTTGATATTCTCATGTTCATTTAGTATATCATGGGCATATGATTCTTCATTAAAGCTAAGTCTTACTGCACACGAACCAAGGTTTAATTAATATTCAGTGCGTACTAATAGTGTTTCAAATAAGTAGGGAGCCTTATCTAGTGCTTTGTTTTTTTAAGGAATCTGTTCTGAATCTTACTCTTGGACACTTGTTACAAACTGTGAAGTTGGATTACAAGTTTCATCTCTTTTACTTCTTTACAATTACTACTTTCATTTCCCTATCTTCCCAGCCCTTCAATATTACCTGTTCTGTTCTGTATTTACAAATTGATTTTCATCAAAGATTATGTCCCTACCTGTAATTACTTTCTTATCTTTTGGACTGCAGTGTCAGTGCTCATTGAGACAGTATTCTACCATGGAGCATTTAAGACTTCTAGACTACAATTTACCTTTACTTCTAGCACTGAAAGTCGAAGATAAGCAATACTTCCAAAACTTCTGTTAAGTACTGGAGGGTGGAACGTGGTCAGCGCCCCAATCCCTCCGGTCCAGTCATGCGGGCTTCGCGACCTGGAATCGCTACTCCTTTATTCAAGTAGCTCCTCAATTGCCCTCCCCCCCGGGACCTAACGAGGCTGAGTGCACCCCGTGCCAGACATCCCAGCGGGGAAAAATCCCATACTGGTACTGGGGTGTTGAGGAATATGCCTCACTATAAACTAAAATTGGATTCCTTTCCCTTTAAGATTCTAACTTCATTGGGTATTTTCTTAGTCTATTATCACATATAAAACGACATAATTTTTGGTTTTACTTAGCAGTTGCTTTTGCTTCATAAAGTTTAATATTGTGAATTACTTATGATTTGAAAACTAGAAATCAACTGTTTGTAAAATGAGTGTCATTATCAATGAAGGCAACAACATACCTTTTGCCATCCCAAAATATTGCTTCAATGGAACCAAATACATCTCTGTGAGCAAATTCTAGTGGCAATCTTGGCCAAAATTATCAGCTCTCGTTGCCCCCTTCCATACCTACTATTATGCACTCGTATTAAAGAAGAAAGAAGGAAGGGAAAAAATGGAAAGAGGAAAGAACACTCTCGCATTCTCGTGTTCTCTTTTGTTTCAGAATGCATACCTACTGTCATATTTATTTTTCTGTTGAGCTCAAAGAGCTCCAGAATTCTTGAAATGATAAATTCGTCTACGAGTTACTTGTACATGGATATTCATATTGACAACGGAACTAGCAATTTGCCCGAATTTAGGTGAAACTTAGGTTCCATGCAAGAAATACAGATTCACTCCAAAACTCTTTGATGAGCACATACAAATCGGAAAAGAAGACAAGTTTACATATTAAAATGAGTATTCGTAATATATTATGCATAAGTGAGACTGGTGCAGTAACTAACAAAATAAGTACTCTACAGTTATTTTTGTGTTCCATTTTATGCACTGCCCAATTTTATGAGGAAATGGATAACTCCTGTACATAGCTGGAAAAAACCTGAGAAACACCAGAAACACTGTTGCTTTGCATTAAAAAGTTAACATATATAGTGACATAATTTGCATCAGAATCTTATAATTGAACTATATTGTTTCAAAGCTGTAAATGATGTTGACAGGAACTGTACGTATGGACTGGGTGATGGTCAACCGCAGCCGGGGTGATTGGCCATTACCACAAAGAATGTTTGTCACATATTTACATTAACGATACAGTACTTGTGAGAGTGATACGTTTCACAAAGTCAGGTCTAAAAACCTTGGACTACATTTCTGATCATCTGGAAGGAAAATAACATACAGTACGGACACAAACAGGCGATTCCCTGTCAGTTTCTAAGTCACAACTTGAATTTTCTGGAATGTCTTGAGAAGACCCCTTCATTCCGGATAATTTTTGCATAAATGGTAAACAGTACGAGACAGACAAAAGCTTGCTAAATAAAACATGTGCATCTGATAAAACACACAATTTGTGTCTAATACTTCTTTTTTTCTTTTGAGTGAACCAGTCCCGAGATATTCTTTATTATTTGTTTGAATTTGCTAATACTTATACTTTACCCAGATAGGAATATGTTATTCGTGCTTTAATCCCTTGGCCTTACAAAGAGAACGGAATTTCAAAGGCATCGCATAGCAACCACCTCTTAAAACATTTCACTATCGCTTAAAGCCTACTGTACTCCCCTTTCACCTGCAAGAAAGTTAGGAATAAGGTAATTTTTGAAAATGGTTACGTCGATTAAAATGTAGTAGACAGAAAAATAAGCATTTCCAAGAATAGTGTGTATAAGAGCGAGTATAGCTCTACATATATTTGCGAACAGAGTTTCTCCAAATTGAACTATATTAAAAGTCTGTATCACAATATGTTACGCAACGATCACTTGGTGTACCTTCTAAGGCTATGCACTTCGACTTTGTCGCCAAATATTGATAGGCTTCTTAAACGTAAGCAGTACCAAAGAAGTCACTAATGAACAGATGTTTATTGCATAAGATTTGAAAATGCTTTCGTAAATCAAACGCAACGTAGATGTAACCAAACCAGCACTGCAACACAATACACGACTGGGGGATAAAGAGTGACAAAGTCCGCGTATATTGGAGGGAGATAAGCCCAACCTCCCCTCTTTCACAAACGTTGGACATCGTTGTAACAGTGCGTGGAGCACGTATATCTGTGATCCTGGACCCGGTAGTACAAGAAACCGACTATATTTGGTTTTCTTCACTTCATCTACAATATATTTCACCACTCTTTCTTCCAGAAAAGAATAAACTCTTCACATATTTGTAAAGAAATCTATGACGTTGACGCTTCCATAAAGTTCACATTTTGATAGAAAGAGATCGATTTCTGCCATTAGCTCTAGGTCCAATTCGAAAATCCCATATATGTTGACACAAGCCCAAGGTTGTGACCCCTGAAGAGCCCTTGCGTGGAGCAACTTGTGACCACAAGTCGTTTTAACAAGTCCTTCCAATATTGAACCTCCAGTTCAAATTGGTATGTTAGTTTATTATTTATTCTCCCTGTGATGTGTCTAGTTCTTGAAGTTAACACACATTTCATATGTTCAGCTGAATTTTCATGGTTAGTTGACTAGGATTGACCACTGACACATTAGATTCCTCATTAGTAAGCCGCATTTCTAAGCGTGCTAACAAACTTTCTGCCTTGCAATGAAATTAGCTGCTAAGTTAGTGTCATATGATACAGCGCGAATGCCCAAGAGAAGAATAGCCCAGGGCGTTCAGTCGCCAAGTGGGGAATTCAGAACTGCTAACTGCTAGGGGTTCGATCCTCGCCTTCCGCATGTTTATTTTCAGAAATACGAAATTAACACACGTGTTTAATTCTCTACAGCTTTTTACCAGGAATAGAGAATCGGATGAAGGCACACTATAGAAATTGGGTTCAGTTGATGGGAACATTGCAACATCGTGTAGTGTTTGAAAATAAACGACATGCCAATCTTGCTAGGTGCAAAGGTTGCTTCACGCTGAAGTACCTACATCATACACGCATTTTGTTTTGTTTAATGTATAATTAATTACCTATTACTCATTGGCATCCAGATGTGGTAACAATGCATTTTTATAACCATAAAACCGTATTTTACACTATAAACGCTTATATATTTTAACACGGTAATTTCTATGAAATTTATAGAGTTGCTTTTGGATGCGAGTATTTAAAGGGAAATAATAATTTCGGGAGGATTATTGACAATTGAGGTAGGCGTGTTCCCTGTTTTATTCTCAGCAATTGTAATTGATATCTTATAAAGCATTCCGTTGTAAAATTGCAATCGCACTGCAGCATTCATAAGACGGTGGGAAAAGTTACAACGCTATGCGGAATACAAATACCTAACGGAGAAGCTTTATTAGAAATATACTCCATTAGTTTGTATAATTTTATATTTCGTGCGGGTTATATAAATAATGATGTTCCCGATAAGAAAGAAAAATGAAAAAGGGAAATAAATGAGGAACTTTAAATGGGATTGGAACTGAAGTTAGCCCACCACTGTTGATTTGAACGAATACGCACCAGCCAGTTCCGCTACACACTACACACTAACTTCCTTTCACTGAATAAGCTGACCTCTATAAACCTAGCACCCAACACTGGAATCATTTTTAGTTCTTGTCCACAAGTTAATATAAACACAATAAGAACACATTTTCTGCAGGTGCACTGAAGTTGAATTTGCAATGTTTGCCCGTTAATGTAGAAGGATTGCTGAAATATTGTTTTTCAAAACTGCGAGGTGAGCCGATGGCTGTCAAGTCCTCTGAACAGCAAGGGAAGCACATGACTAATTTAATTCTCATACGATCTATGCAAGTGCAACTGAGAATTAGGTGATCCTTCGCTCAGGTCTCACTGAAGTTGGGTATTTACTTTTGTGAAAGATAGTACAGCCATGGAAAATAAGATTGAGCGCTGTGAATTTTCAAAGTGTCGCTTCGGCATTACGGAAGTACACAAAGTAACCAGAGCATGGTCAACACATGGCGTATGCACTATGCTACAAAGCAGGCTTGTACACAGCGAGATAAGACACAGTTTATTAGTTCATAACATAAAATAGCAACCAGAGTACAATCAAAAGAACCGTTCTTCGGAAACATGCACAGAAACGCTCACGAAATACGTAAGCCACACACTGAGGGTTGAACTCTCCGTTAAAGTTCTCTATATACGAGAAGAGGTTCCCCGTGGTAGAAATGACTTAGTGCCCACGTTCTGTGCTTTGAAAGTCAGTATACTATATGGGATGGAGGTTCGAGTCCACGGACACAGGTATCTTTTTTACTTCTTTTTTTATTTTTAATAATTATTATAATTAGTTTCATATTAACACCTTTTATATCGACGTAGATTACGTTCTGTGAATCAATATTGCGAATCAGTATGTGAAATCTTTATCTGCTGTTCTCGCAAACTAGAAAATAAAGAAAAATACAGCAACCTGATCTCCAGTAGCTTTTAAACGTAACAAAACGCTAATAAAATTAAAAAAAAGAAAAGAAAAAAAAAAAGAAAGAAAAAAAGAAAAAAAAAAAAAAAGAAAAGAAAAAAAGAAACATTCTAATACTTAGTGTGGTCTAAATTATTTGCTAACACTGCCCTCAATCTTCCAGGCATGGAATCCACCAACGTTTTAAAATAATTGGCGTCTTCTGCTAATGACTCCCAAGTGTCTGTAATGACACACCAGAGTTGTGTAGCATTATTTAACCTGGGACCTCGAGAGAGAGCCTCTGCTTTACTTTCGCCCAAACGTGTTTAATTGGGTTGAGATCTGCTGTCTTCGGAGGCCACGGTATCTGTTCTAAGATATCCCTCTGCTCCGAAACCTACTTTTGGACCTTGCTCGCCTTGTGGACAGAATGATTATTCTGTTGGAATGTAATAATTCCTTCAGGATAACGCTCTTGTTCTAAAATTTCAGAATAGGTTTCCCTCTTCTGCTTTTCATGAACCTACAATTTGCCGCCTTTTTGTTGCAATAAATTGTGGGTTTTTAAAATTTAATTTACACAAACACCGTTGGATCTATTGAAATACGCCAAAGAAAAAAGTTGTCGTTTGTTCAATTTTCTATGAAAATAGTCATAAATCAAGAACCTTCAATGAATAATAATTCAGCCAGGCGATGATAAACTTTTTTGATAAAAATATTTTTTTCTAGAAAACTATAAACTTTTCAACATTTTGGTATAAAACTTTCTTGCTATTCACAACATGAGAAATTCGCTGTTAAAGTCTGACGGATCATTTCACTTCCACTCTGTATACGCCGGCTACGTTTTTTATAGTAACCAATTTATTGTATTCAGGGTACTTCATATCTTATGAAACACCACATTGGTTGCTTCGGTTGATTGGATATCGCTGCTGCTCCTCCTATATGTAGAACTAACAATGCGCATAGCATCAGGCAGAAACACGTTTGGGTTTGTTAACAAATTGGCTAACGAGGAATGGGAAGTACGGCGCTAGTTCTCGCACCACCCCTCTTTCTTTATCAGGAACCAATGCAGATGCAGACACGATTCAAGAGACAGTCTATATATGTGTTCGACAGACGATAACATACGCCGCGGAGACCATTAGCTTGGTGTAACTGCATATTGTAAATACCGACCAGTGTAAACTACACTGCGATACGAAGTGGGTCTTAGAAATTGTCTGCTCTCAGCGTGCGCTCAATCATTATTTCCATGGCTGTACATACGTAGATTGTCAAAGGTGACATTTCTGCGTTTATCAGTTAGAATATGTTGGCACCGCGAAAATCTTTCGACATCGCATGAGGTTAATTAGCGTACGTGAAAAGGTTTACATTGTCATTTAAGCTATTGTCCTATTTCTTTTTGGCCAAACTGCTCAACGCTACATGTCCATTATTTGTGTACTGCACTATAGAATTTGTCTTTTACCTTATCAGGACAGCGTCCTTGGAGTATCTAGTTAAGGATACCCATCTGTGAAATTTTGAAAATCTACAGTTTTGATTAGATTGATTTGAAATTTTAACACAACAATCACTGTATAGTGAGGAGTAACTGTGCTAAATTTAATACATTTAGGCAGATTAGTTGCAAACATATTAATATTTTGTTATATATTTTTTTAAATATTTGTATAAATGGTTCCCCATGATGCAATTTTGATTTGAAAAACTTGATAATTTTATCACTTAGGGGCTTAACGTGACGTAAAAGACACGTAGATAAGGTTGCACTCACTCAGAACAAAACACAACTGATCCGTTGCGTTGAATGATAACTTAACCGCTGAATCACAACTCACAACTCAACTGCACTGTCCACTGCATTTAATTAAACTCTCAGCTCAACTCTATTGCCAACTTCGACTCGTCTCGACTGAATTAGATACCACTAGATTGTCCCCCGGGTGGTCGTCAGCCCCCGATAGAGAGGGAACTTTCTAGAAAGGGAACCTACTGAAACTGTCCAAGACGACTCTTCGGGATCCGCGAGGTGGGTCACAATGCCTATTATTCTACATGTGCAATACGTTTTTTGCTCCATTTATATGCCGTCTTTAACATCTAAGGGTATATCGGTGGCTTTTGCTTTGGAACAATTGCTCATCGGCAAAATGTTCACTCGTTAACTGTTTGTATTAATTTGGGTTTGTTTACGTTGAATTTTCTTTATGAACATTAAATTCACACACGCAGATACAAACATTTACAATCTCACTCATACTTCCAGACACTAGGTAGGATAGGGAATAATCCTGTCTAAAGAAAAATTCCCATATTTCAATCAGGAATTGAACCCGGAACCTCTGTGAATAAAATGGACAAACTCGCTTTAACGGTTCATTTTAAGACAATTGTAAGACAAACGCTCTAGCGATCACGGCTACGAGAGCCGGCTTATTGCTAGAAAAAGAAGTAAAGATTCGACAGCCTGGAAAAACCTGTGTTATTGATTCAAATGCTATTAGCATTATTACAAGAATTCAAATCTCATTTATAAATATGTTAATATATTTTATATGCATGCAAAAGAAAGAAAAAGAGAGGAAGAGGGAAAGAGAGAGAGAGAGAGAGAGAGAGAGAGAGAGAGAGGAAGAGAGAAAGAGAGAGAAGAAAGGAAGGAAGAGATGAATATAAAATCCACACAAACTATCCCTTCACATTAAAACATGTTTGTTATTTGCTATTTTCTTTTTATTTTACTTTTTATTTTTCCAAATGGCTTTAGCGGTTTTGGTGAGAAAGACAGAATTGGGTTTAAGGGTGCTAAACCATGAAGGCCATTAATGCCCGGGTTTTGAGTAAAATTACGTATGTTTTTTACACTGTCATAACAAGATTTGTCTCGCCAATGTTATAATACTAGCCCATTAAGTCCTCTTATTCTTACCGACTTATGCGCAGGATTATTAGGAAACGTCCCAGAAGCTTGGTGGAAAAGATGTGTGTGTGTGTGTGTGTGTGTGTGTGTGTGTGTGTGTGTTTGTGTGTTTGTGTGTTTGTTTAAAAGAAGACTTCAGAGGGTATTCCAAGATATGTATTTCATTTGTCATGAAAATATCTTAAAGATGTAGTATTTTAATTAAAACTTATAACTATTTTTGAGAAAAAAAAAAGTGCTTTTGAAAAATGGTCCATGTAAAGAGTAGTTTGTAGTGGGAAGTATTTTCTTGAAAACGTTCCTGTCACAATCTTAGAAAATAGTGGACTTCAATACTAATTTTGTTTTTTATCCGACTTTTCGTTCTCGAGTTATAACACACACACGCGGGCGTGCACGCGCGCGCGCGCGCGCGCACACACACGCACACACACACACACAGACACACACACACACACACACACACACACATGCGCGCGGACTTTTTTGTTCTCCTAAACATGCCTTATGTTCAGGGGGTGTCAACATATTTCCGGTGAAATCTCTATATCGAATTTTTTATGCAATACAATACTTCCGGCTTACTACATGTATTAGGGAAACTAAAAATGAATGGTTAAGAAACAATAATAACAACAACAACAATAACAATAATAATAATAATAATAATAATAATAATCATAACAACAATGATAAATACCTGGAATGATGCACCAGTTCCTAAGTGCATCTCTGTACGCCAAATATCGCACGGAGAAGGCAGACGCGACGTGAGGAAGTCAGAATACAGCCATCGAGCCTCAGCCGCGATTTACGTGTGCTTTACCATACGAGTAGATCATAAGTACACATCGGTTTTATATGCAATAAAAACGTCTAAAATATGCATGCATTTATGCTGTAAAAATCTTTTAAATGTGCACTAAAATTGTTAATATGCACTGCACATAGATATATCGGTAATGGACATTTATGACGTTTATCAGATAATATGAGTTTGTATGCAGAGAAGGACTTCTCAACATCCACAGACGTGATTCGACAATATTTATAAGTGCTAATAACCTCTGGAGGAATTTCCCCTGGAAGTTCCACGCTGTCACCTTGGAGATATTTGTTAACAGAGCATACAATATTAAAATCGGCGTTTCTTAAAATACACAGCACAGTTTTGTGCTCAATATTCCTTCATATTTTGGAGGGTCACAATGAAGTTTACTCTTCACTTATAGACACATGAAGGGACAAACCACACGTTTCTAGTTTTTGTGTTGTATGAGGTATAATTTTGAAATGCGCCTTTATAATAGCCAAGTCCCTCTGCAATGTTTCATTTTTGAAGGTGTCCTGTGAATGTTGAACTCCAAAGCATCATTTGGATTTAGAATGTAAACAACTTCTCTAACTGCAATGAAAGCCAGCAGCGTTGATCCATGTACCCAGGGAGTAAGAATTGGTTCCGGGGGTAGAGGATATTTCGGGAGTTTCTCCCTATAAGCATCCACTCGGTCACGGGCTTTTACAAAGGCCTTCTTCGTAGTAAAATTAAGGCATTTACTTCAGGAAACTGTTCCCGCATGACTTCTGCTACCCTTTGAAGCTCATGCACAACACATGTAAAATATTTTCAGGACCGCCTCCGTAGCACTGTGGTAGCGCACCTGCCTCTGACGCGGAGGACCACTGCTCGATCCCCGGTACGGGCGTTAGGATTTTTCTCCCGCTGGGAGGTCTGCCACGGGGTGCACTCAGCCTCGTTAGGTCCCTGAGGGACCAACTAAGGAGTTACTTGATAAAGAAGTAGGGACTGCAGGCCGAGAAGGCCGCATAACCAGTCGGGGCGCTGACCACGTCCCACGCTCCAGTTCTGCAACGCACTCATGACGCCTGTAGTGGGCAGAGGTGGGGGACGCAGCGGCCGGGCGGTAAGTTTTGGCACGCGAAGGGCTGTTGTGCTAAGGGTTAAAATATTTTCAGAGATGAAGCAGCGCGCAGCATCTGAAAGTAAAACCCGAAATTTATGTTCGTTACCTCATTTTGACCATAATGTTCTCAAAGCATCGTTCACAAAGCGAGCAATGTGGAATTATTAGTTTTCTCTAACACCCTAGAAGTGATCATAACGGCTTTCGCGGCTCGTCTCCACTGAGTTTGTCTACATAACGTCCACAGTTTCGTCTGCCACATCCCATATAAGACAATGTTTCAAATTATCTTTGACTTCATTAATGGTTGTACGGTAACGGTCCTCAATATATCTTTTCCCGGGGGTTGATTCATTTGGAATGGCATGATTACAATATTTATCTAGGAAATTCCGGAATATGGGATTACTAAGGGAAATCGACTGCAATTAGCGCGTGGCATAAATCACTGGAAAATTCGTTTTTGAAGTTATATGAAAATGGGTGTGTCAATAACGTTTGCTTCAAGGGACTTTGTTTCTTTTTAGCCAACAAAACGATAATTATGCTGTCTTAACTCAGGAGTCAACAAACTGGTCTTCGCGATTACAGGAATGACGACGTCACGGAATGCAACCCGGCATGCACATGCCGGGTGGAAGGGAAGTCATTGCATTAATTTAAACCAGTGGTAGATCTCGGTGTTTGGAACACATTTTGTATCTTACGTTTTGTCTCTGACTATTTCCTACGGAGATATTTTAGTTTTATCGAAAACAACCTGGCAACACTGCAGATTGTGTGGGTGGTCACTTTCCCTAGCTCAGCACATAAACAAGCAGCGTAACGGTGCGTCTTAAAAACAAACTCATACCCTGCCTTGTCCTTCCGTGTTTACTGTGGAGTGTAGGGGCCAATCACAAGCGTTAGCTCCCAACGAAAGCGAAAGTACCCGGCCTGTTTACGCTCACAAACTAGGTCAATTCACTGATCAACCTCAACGCAATGTTGTCGACTTACCTAACGCGTGAGAGAGCAGCTTGGAGTATGCCTTCACGTATTTTAAGTGATTAATTATTTCGTAAGCCGGTGTGATGTCCCATAATTACTACCGAAGCTATGTCAGAAATAAGTTACTCTACGCATCTTACAAGTAACAAACTATTACCTTCGTACATTCTTTTGGAATTAGGCATCCAATTGGGATAAAAAGCTATTTATTTTTTCGAAATTGGCTGATCAAAGAACAAAATGCCATTAGCCTTTTTTGTTTGCAATGCTTCTGTGAAGCACATGTTAGAAGTAATGCAATGACTTCCCTTCCACCCTATATGTAGTGCACGATTCGAACAGGGGGATTTAGGAAGTCACAGTGGCGGAGTAAGAACTTTTCGAAAGCACGTTTGATTTTGTAACCATTTGTTTAACACATACATACAGACTGAGAAGGCTTTAACGTTAATTTTTCATCTTATTCTCCCTTTTCTAGGGCTTTACAGTTTCGCATACATTTAACGTTAATTCACAAGTACATACTGACGTCAACAGAACATGTAGCGTTTTATCTGTCAACAGCGTTCTGCTTTTAGGTTCTATAAACTTCATTTTAGTTAAAAAATTGCTCACACACGTGTGTGTTGAGTTAAACACAGCGCTAACATGTGCAGCTTGCTACTGAAGACGGAAATGTCACCAAATCCAGTTGTCTAAATAAATCTAAACCAGCCTTACTTTGTAATTGTGATTTCAAAATTTGTCTGTAAATTCACAATCTCAATTCCTAACTGTGGTTTTACTGTATGAATGTCCACGTGAAAGGATTTGCGAAAAGTTGAAAATCATGGTTCATTGATTTGAGATCATAAAACCTTTTGTGTTAGAGCTCTTTGTTAAGTTTGCCTACATACCTACACAAATACATATGTAAGAAGGTTCCTTTGAATTTTCATGGTTTCGAAATAATGTCGTATCGATGCTGTTTTCACCGCTGCTTGTGTCTCTTTGAACGCGTGTTGTTTGGAGGAGGGAGCGTGAAGCAGGGCAAAGTGTTGCTTTGCCCCTTACTGTGGTATTACATTATATCAGCAGCCGATGCGGTTTTGCCAACCCCTGGCTTAACTGAAACGTTTTCTCACACGCAATTTATTAGGCACTTGACAAGAAATTAATTTTCCGTCTGTAGTATAATCCAACGGTCCACAGTCCTGAATCCACTGTTTTAAAAAGTCACTTTTAGTACGTTTATTGAGTTTCGACATTACAACATGCACGTGGGACAAACATCAGCTTAACTGCAGAACGAAACTCTGTCTACTGGTACGTACCGACAGCACGCACTTTATGTGGGAAATCCTGCAAACTTCTAACTCGTATCTCGTCAAGTTGAGATATGTACACAACAGGCTCGATATGGTTTGCCTCGCTTGTATGGAGAGCGGTGTGTCATGCACAACTTGAAAAGTATTTGTATTATTAATTTAAAAAATATGGGCAAATACTATAAAAACCTTTGATATATGCACGAACAAGCCATAATCATGAAATATGCAACAATGACCTAAATATGAAAATATATGCACCATAAAACTTTACATTCGGAAATAGTTGAACTTCAAATGTACTCTGACTTTGTTTGCATGCATATATAAAAGAAGAAACATGCATTTTCATACAAATCCGATGTCTAAGCATAACAATATCACGTATTCGCTGTTGGTGAACATGTTACCTGTTTGCTTGAATGATCTGGCGTCCAGCGTTCACGTGACCCTATCAGTACAATGCACAAAGGAATCAGTGACCTCTGGCTTCGTATCTGTACTACCCTTTGAAAATAAGAGACGCGCTCACTTCTTTTACAATTACGTACGCGGCAAATAAGTAGAACTTGGCCGTTCTAACTTGCATTTGTGCGAATAGCTACACACATGTAGGTAATTACACGGTTGCAGTTAAGTGTTTTGGGTTGACCAGTCGGTCCGGTTATATCAGTAATAATGAGATCACACGCGATGATCAATGAAGGATTAATGATGGTGACTACCAGGGAAAAATTGTACAATGAGTGTTTGTAGGTGTTGATTATTTTTAGCACTGGACGCCCACCATATTGCCAACAGGTGACAGTGACCTGTGGTGTTCTTTTTTGTTGTTTCAAAAAGACTTTTGTTGTTCCGTCTTTAACTGCAATGATCATATCGGCGGCCTTTCCTTTGGAACATATTGCCTATGGGAAATGGTGTTAACTCGTATACAGTGGTTTTTGGGACTTTGGGTTTTTCGTTCTGTATTAGATCACATTCACACTCTCATTCATACTGCCAGACTCTGGGAAGGATAGGGAGAAATTACCACTCCCAAGCTGGGAATCCAATCCGGGACCCCTCGCACAGCAGTCAGGTGCCCTACCGACTCAGCTACAGGGCCAGCAACTTCTGGTATTGTTTCTGTGGTGTTAGCGGTATTAAGCATTAGGCACTTACGAGTGCCAAGTAGCATCTCGGAGTATTGCCAGTCACATTGTACATTTTTTGACGGCTGACCGCTGTACTGTAATATATTAAAACTAATGGAGGCTATACGCATACACAAGAGGAACAGTGTGCTTCAAATCACCGCTTATTTTCCGCGGGCCTACGCCGTCCTTTACCACAGCATTTGCAGCCCCCAGAGTATTCTGCTGTCTTGATAACCTATCCAATGTTGTTCACAGCTTTATCCAACTTAATTACAAACCTTAGAAGTAGTAAACGTTCTCAACAGCGCAGGTCTTGCGGCGCAATGTGTCTGAATTATGTTTCTACAGCGTTTATGTGGTGCACATTGTTGGTACATGACATGATAATTAGAAAAGGAAATTTGGGAAGGAAAAATATTCCAAACCCTAGTTTAGAGTATGTACTATCTTTCACAAAAGTAAATACCCAAGTTCAATGAAACCTGCGTGATGGGTCACCTAGTTCTCAGGCGTTCCTAAATAGATGGTATGAGAATGAAATTTGTCATGTACCTATGCTTCCCTTGCTGTTCAGAGGGGATGGCAGCCATTGGCTCGCCTCGCAACTTTGAAAACCGATATTTCAGCAATCACTATAAATTAACGCGTAAATATTGCAAATTCAACGTTACTACATCTGCGAAAAATATGTTACTATTGGGCTTTGATTAAATAGTGGAAAGAAGTAAAAACCGATGGCAGTGTTGAGCGTGTTGCTTACCAAAGTGGCGCTGATGACCTAGAAGTTGAGCGCCCTTAAACCAAATCCAATCCAACTTACCAAAGTAAGCTTAATAATCCACACAATTCCTGTACTCAGTGTTAGCCGAGAGCGTTAAACGCGTTACCGCGAACCCAGAGTGGCTCCGTGAACTTCGATCCAACCCCACCTACCGCATAATGTTTCCCCATCCCTCTCTGCCTTAACGGGGACATCATTATTTATATAACCTGTGCCAAATATATTATTATACAATATTATAATATTGCTACAATACCATTGAAATTGTAGAACTGAAAGCTTTAAAAGATATTGATTACAACTGCTGCAGATAAAACAGGGAATGCGACTACTTCAACTGTCAATCATTCTTCCAGAAATTAGTATCTAATATTTTCCTTTAAATACTCGCATTCAAAGGCATTTGTCTATAAGTGTCGACGGTTATTACCATATTAAAGAATTTACTTCCGTCGCGCACGGTTAATGATTAGTTAGCTTACAATGGATACAAGAAAGCATTATATCATGTTCATGTTAGAAAATATCGACGTACAAGCAAACCAAAATATTTCAGGCACTAGAAAAGAAAATAATTATTTTAGAACATTAAATTCCTCAGCATGATTATATTCATATACACTTTTTATAAAGTAATACAACCCAAACATCATACTATGCCAGAATAACACTCAAAACATCGAAGGAAAATGAATTTAGTGTATTACATACCATACAAAAGAAAATAGGGTATCACTGGTCACAAAAATGCAGTTATAGGAACTTGATGCCAGTGATTAGAGTAGTTAATGATGTATTAAACAGAATGCAATTCAGTTGTAGATAACCTCAGCGTGAGGCAACCTTTGGACCTAGCAGCGTTGCCATTTCTCTTGTTTCCAAGAACTACACAATGCTGCCATGTACCCATTCACTCAATTTCTAGACGTGTGCCTCTATCCCGATTCTCCGTTCCTGATAAAAAGCTCTGAAGAACTAAAGACGCTGGTTAATTTTTCCATTTCAGAAAATAAGTATACAGGAGGCGAGGTTTGAACCATCGACACTGAGTACTTTCAACTCCTAAGCACAGCCACGCAACGATTTCGGTTATTTCTGGGTTGGGCAATTGCGCTCTATTCTTGTGATATTAAGTTACATTCTATTATTAAGTTGGCAACGAACTTCCTTGCAAGGTGGAAAGTTTAAATACTTTACGCCAGGGGAAGACAACTTCGGGCCGTGTGACGTATTTAAACGAAGAGCCAGCTTGTACGTTCGTGTGACGTCAGGCGAGAGCAGTGTATTGCTATGCTGCCTAGATCAGCGGCGCTTGTGTTCAGTTCCCCGTGTTTCACACTAGTTTGAGACCAGGCTTCAAGATGCAGAAACATTGTCAACTACGTTTCAGATCTTTGCGACCCCGTATTCATTGGATGTTAACAATGTTTCTAGCAGGCAGCAAACTGAATTGATAAATTTACAGTGCGACGATTTGCCGAAGGACAAATATAAACACAAGGAAGACTTTGCTGATTGTTATAAGAATGTTCCTCAAACCAGATTTCTGAGGTTATACGCCCTTGTTGCACGGGTATTATGTGTGTTTGGTTCCACGTATGTGTGCGAACAACTCTTTTCTGTTATGAACCTTTCTAAGTCAAAATTCCGAAGCATATTGTCAGATCACAATCTAACATGCAGTCTTCGGTTACAAATGTGCCGTAGATTACGCCCTAACATTGACAAACTAGTTAAAGAAAAGCGAAACGGCAAATGTCGGAAAATGTCCACCTAATTGTTCTGTATAGCTCTCCTCTAGCTCAGGCAAAATATTTTTATTTCTGTTCTATTTGCGTTATAACATGACTATTCACAAAAACTAGAATTTATATATACATGGCATGAAGCCGAAATGTAATTATTTATAATCTGTGACTATTCCGTAATTGAAAAGTCAGCATTAAAATTACGATGTCCCGTATGCCATTTCCTCTTGTCCGCTGTGACGTCACACGTTCAACTGGCCGTCGTTGCGAGCAAGTGAGCTGAGTGAGCTGACGTCACAGCAGCGATACCTGTCTTCCCTTGCTTTACGCGTTAATTTAAAGTGTTTGCTCAAATATCACTTTTCAAAGTTGCGAGGTGAGCCAATGGCTATCATCCCCCTCTGCACAGCAAAAGAAGCATATGTATATGACAATTTTCACTCTCATACCATCTATTTAGGGACGCCTGAGAATTAGAGATCCTTCGCAAAGGTCTCATTGGAGTTGGGTATTTACTTTTGTGAAAGATAGTAAGTATCCGATACTTCCCAGCTATTAGAACTATGAAAAGCCTGGGGAAAAAAAAAAAAAAAAACACACACACACACACAATCGGAATTAACGGTTCTGGTGGAAGCCCAACTACGGACCTTCGAATGACTTAAGGTCATTTTTTTTTTTTAAATTAACGTCCTCCAACATTATGTCATATCGGACGAATGAATGAAATGAAATGGGTGAAATGATGCTCAAATGAGCCCGAGGTCCACGGAGCTTTAAGTTACCCGACATTCGTCTTCTCAGGGTAGGGAAAACCTCGGAAAAAAACCTTACCCGGATAACTTACCCTAAGCGAGATTCGAACTCGCGACCTCTTGAACGTGAGGCAGACACGCTAACCATCACGCTACCGAGGCGGGCGACTTAAGGTTAGGTGTACCGGTGTAGAGTCTAACAAAACCAGTTTTGTGGGAAAATAATTTGGAACTACGAGTAAAGGGATTATTCACAGATTCGTATAATAGCTTACTTTATGCTAGGAATGAAAGCGAGCTTTAAGAGAAACAAAACTGAGATTTTAGGTTAAAATTATTTTGTTATTTTAAGAATTTTCCAGACACTTTTGTTTTTATTAGTTTACAAAATATGAGTATAGGTATATAATATGTATAAATTAGTTTCACTGTATACTTACCTTTCGCATGCTCCACTACATATTGTTAACTAACCTTACGTTGTTGTATAAATGACATAATTTATATATGACAAGTATTTAATACTTGCTGATGCCTATTGCTATTGATTCTTTTTCAATGTTGGAACGTGTAGAGAGTTCACATATTTTGTAAATAGTTTTGAGTACTTTTTTAAATTAAGACGGACTTGTGCATTGACCGGTTGTATTCTTCAAGAACACTGCTAATTAAGATTTCTGTCTCATTTTTCACTGTATATAGTCTAATATTAAGTGGTCCACTGTTTGGGATCCTTTTTTGCAGGAACCGCCTGGGTTGCATACGATCTTATGCATATGCAGGTGTTTGAGTTGATGTTCTTAGGTCCAGTTAGCACTGTTGCCATATTTGGCGTGGTGTTTATTTTCGCTCTTTGTTAGCAAAACTTCCTTTATTATTGTACCTTCTGAGGCTTCTTCCCATTTCTGCTGCAATTGTTTCATGAACTCTCTGCTGAGGGCATTTCTATTTTCTCTACCATGTATCTACACAGTATGCACATTGTACGCATGTTGCATTCCACCCAAAAATTCGACATCGAGATTTCACTGGAAATACACGTTTTGACACTTCTTGAATAACAATTCTGTCAAAAGGAAAGAAATCTGTGCATCCTTTTGCCAGGTGTTTAATGAAATTAATGTTGACATTTTGTGGTGGTACTGTTGTTTTAGAAACATTTTAAACAAGCGTTTTAAAGCGATAATGAACGTGATCAATTTTTCGTTAGTAGTAGTAGTAATAATAATACTAATAATAATGATGATGATGATTTTGGATATAGTTTCTACATTGAAAAACTCTTCTTCTTCTTCTTATCATCATTACTATTACTACTACTACTATTATTACTACTACTATTATTATTATTATTATTATTATTATTATTATTATTATTATTATTATTATTATTATTATTATTATTATTATTATTATTATTATTATTATTATTATTATTATTATTATTATTATTATTATTATTATTATTATTGTTATTATTATTATTATTATTATTATTATTATTATTGTTATTATTATTATTGTTATTATTATTATTATTATTATTATTATTATTATTACTATTATTATTATTATTATTATTATTATTATTATTATTATTATTATTATTATTATTATTATTATTATTATTATTATTATTATTATTATTATTATTATTATTATTATTATAAACATGTGACAGCAGGAAACGCCCAGAACTTGGTGGAAAAGATAATTGTGTGTGTGTGTGTGTGTGTGTGTGTGTGTGTGTGTGTGTGTGTGTGTGTGAGAGAGAGAGAGAGGAGGGGAGAGAGAAAGGGAGAGAGGGAGAGAGAACGTTGCCTAATATCGTGTAAGACATCGTTCATAATAATATGTAGAATTGATTGTGCTCAATTCCCGAAAATATTTTTGCAGACACCTTTATGTCACATTCCTATCTTCAGTGACCTAGAACCCAAATAACAATCTCTGCTGTTTTTCAGCAAAGTCCCAAAGAAGCCAGTCGGCAGCTTCTATGTTTCTTTTGTTGAAACAGGAAAGCATTAGCATTACAGCTATCAAACTCATGAGACAGGTAAGCAAGTTGACACGGCTCTGGCCTGGACTGACTACTCGATAACCTTTACCCTTTCCGTCTCCACGGCGAGTGCCGCGTGCGTCGGAAAACATTTGAAAGCGGCTGTATATGTCACCAACCCGCCACTGCAACACAAGGCATGGTAGGGGTTAAAGAGAGGCAAAGTCCGCATATGATGGAAGGAGGTAAACCCACACTCCCCTCTTTCGCAAATGTTGGACTTCCCTAGTCTTAAGTACAGTCCTATTTGTAGATGATTAGGTCGTTCTGTCAGAAAGACGACTTTCTGTTTTATTGAAGGGGTCTCACAACGTTTATTCCCGCTAGAATCTTGTACCTATCGAATTTCTGGGTGAAATTCAATGCTTGCTCAAATCACTCGGTAGGAATATAGGAGAGATACGGAGGGAGTTTGGCACTGAAGCCAGGCTTATTGAACACTGGGTTCCATACAGCCGTTCCTACTACTTCACTGGGCATTTTACCAATCTTCTCAGCCGGCGCGCAATAGCAGGGAGGGGGTGTGTGTGGAGTGTTCTGCCTTTGCTGTTCGACCAAGGAGTAGCGTATGTTAAAAACCCTACGGCTGAATTTTTAGGATGAAAATTACACTTTTGGTTTTTGAATCACATCATATAAATATTCAATAGACATCTGTGAACCATTTTGGCCAAACATTTTCCCCAACCCGCCAATTTCAAAAGTCTAGCGACTGTTTAAGTCACCCGTGCGCTTTGTTTAAACCACACTAGGTGCACCATTCTGGTGCTTTTTTTTTTTTTTTTTTTTTTTTTTTTCGTCTCTCTCTCTCTGAGTTTTGCATTTTGTATGAAATTTATTCCTTACATTTCAGTTTTGCTCTGATTTGTATGTAGATCTGCATACATAATCTCAAACGTGTTATCTAAAGATTCAAATATGCATTTGATGATCGCTTTATTCATCGGCTCACAAAAAATTATTTATACTGAAAAGGAAAGGAATTTTAAGACCAAGAACTTCATAAAAACAAAAATATGTTTCTCTGTAAGTAATAACGCCAATAAAATACTTTATTTTCAGTTTATTTAATTATCAGAAAATGCCGCTAGTACACCTCTCTGCTAGTACAGCTTTTAAAATCTTTTTTTTTTTTTTTTTTTTGGCTACTTAAAAGAGTAGTATTTTATTATGTGAGAAACTTTTTGAGCTATAACGTTGAGCTTTTGCACAGTTATTTCTTTATTTATTCATATTAACTGTGCCAATTCTCAAGTAAATGGACGTAAAATTGAAAAAGTTAAAAAGTACATTCGCAGTGTCCCATAACTACAGCTGACGCGATGTGTGCAAATATTGCGGAGGTGCATTGAGGAAGAATTGTGGGTATTTGGGAAGCCAGTTTGTCATTTGAAGACACTACTCGAAGTTATATATTGTATGTGAATAATGTAGAACTGTGCACGTAACACACGACACCACTACATGCGCGGAAATGTAAACATACACACACCTCCTCCTTGCTATACAATACATACGCTACTTGTGACGGTTAGTAGAATGCCTCCTGAAGTTGCGGGGAGGTGAGTATACCTATGCCCCCTAGGGGGCACCCCTTTGAAGAAGGATGAAGTATGGGGGGACACCGGTCGGCCAGATCCAGATTAGTTACCAGTTAAGTAGCAGAGAACGTCAACATGTGCAAGTACCTACCTATTGATAAATCCCGATAAAAAGGACATCTCTGAAACGTTGATCCTACAAACAACCTTATACGTGCTTAAATTATGCACTTCAACGAGATCTGCGTTTTTCCTGTAGTAAGTTTTTGTCTATTTCTTATTGCTCTCCGGTTATACACATTCAACAAGAACGAATAGGACTTCAGAGGGGATTCCCAGAAAATTCAGGATATACGTGATTTCTCCATGCCAATATCTCAAGCATTTAAATCAAACTGGTTAGTGCAATTTTAAGGAAATCAAGTAAAATATTTTATTGTTCCATGCAAAGGGTTTCATTTAAATTCTTGGTTCTAATCCTCGGAACTTATGTACCAAATTTGGTATTAATCAGACTTCTCGTTTTTGAGCTGTGCGGTCCACATGAGCACATGCGCACACACACATACACGTTTGTTTTTCTAAATCTCCTTTTGGGGGGGGGGGGGACTTTAGAGACCTCGAAGCTGTATTTCCGGGGGAAATCTTGATATTGAATATTTTTATGTGGTGCAAAACTCCTCCTACCTACAATAAGTAACTGTAGAGGGAGTAAAAGTTTAAATATCTCGTTTATTATTGAATTTGTGAAAAAATGCAAAATGTAAATTTATGAGCACAATATTCTTCTGATAGGTTTTGATATCTGCAAACTTTCTATAGTTGAGCGAGTTATGTCAGTTTCCCCTTTTTATTGATACGTTAACCTGTAACTACAGAATACTATGGCTCTGATTATACCTATATCAAGTATGAGGAAGAGGTACACGTTTATGCATTACCAAACCTTTTTCTTATTCTTTTTAAAGTTTTATGAACATTCAGAAATTTCAATTGCATGAAAAGTTTTTACATCACGTGATTGCACGTTGCAGAGAGAGAGAGAGAGAGAGAGAGAGAGAGAGGGAGAGAGGGGGAGAGAGAGTTATGTGAGAAAAAGCGGTAAAGAAGGTGAGAGGAAGTGGGGAAGGTAGAGACAAGGAGTGAGAGAAAAATATACTGCTTGTGCAGAAACACAAGAGGACCATGGTTTCTGCTGATATGTACATAATAAAACTGTAACTGAACATTTTCTGCCAATGTCGAATGAATAATTAAAACTAATGTTCTCTTGAAGTACAAAGTGACATTTTTGAAAATGTTTCTTTGTATGTATATGCATGTAATCATTTGATGCAAGAATGCCCAAAGCTGACAAACAGCATAGCTTAAGTATCTACCACTTAGAAAAAGGGCTATTTTGTAAAATAACTTATTTCCCCAAAAGGGGCCGGTTCTGATGGGGAACAAAATAAACAATTTAAAAGATTTAAATGTCATAAAAATTCGAGCCACGTGCAAACGCAAATGCTTTACTAAAATTGTAACATATAGAATAAGCAACGTGGGATCTTTCCTACATCACCAACTCCTCCCGACATGATTTGGTTATTTTATTTTTTTTGAAGAAGTTAAATGACCAAAACACCCACATGAGCATCAAATTTCTGACATTTATATAGTTTAATTTCAATTGGATAATTTTTAAGAAGTTACAGCAATTTTTGGTTACTTCTATTCATGTATGTAAGCCATTACCAGGAGAAACTTTATAGTTCCAATTGCATAGCAAGTATACAGGAAAGGCATATGCTTGTGTAATCTCAAACATTTATCATCGTCGTCATCATCGTCATCATCATCATCAACATCATCATCATCATCGTCATCGTCATCACCATTATCATAATCATCATCATCATCATCATCATCATCATCATCATCATTATTATTATTATTATTATTATTATTATTATTATTATTATTATTATTATTATTATTATTATTATTATTATTATTATTATTATTATTATTATTATTATTATTTTTGTTGTTGTTGTTACGTGTGTGTGTGTATCTAGGAAACTACCCAACCGATTTTGATAACGGAAGAAGTAGTTCCAAAGCTGATTTTCATATTTATTGAAGTTATCTAGTTTAATTCCGTTTGGCTACATGTTAAGACCAGAGGATTCTTTTGTGCATTAGGCCGATTTTTCAAGACTTCTAGCACAAAGGAATCAATGATGAGGATTCAAATCTTTTAATACTGGATTATTGGAGGGGAAGAGTTACATTTTGTGTTCATATAACCAAAATCTAGTGATTTAGCTGAATTTTGTTGTCAATGATTGTTCTTGGCATAGTCTTGACAAACCACAACAGTTTGGACACCTAAAGAACAAATAGACCCGTAACATAACGCAGGCTGTAAGAAATATCTATGAAGTTTTCTAAATTTAAATAAACGGACCTTTAGCACAGTCAGAAAGAGCTCGTAATAGCAGACTCAAGACAAATGCTGTCATCCATAATGCTAGCGATATTATTCACGAACTAACAATGTTTCCTATCTAATTTTTGGACGTGGTGACATCCTACAGTGATAAGCAAAATTAAAAATTAGCATTGCTTCGTTCTCAATATGCACTGAACAATCATTGAACCCCTGGCCAAACTGAGTTAAAATTTTACACACATATTAAGATTTGAGAAGAATTACTCAGTACTTTTCAAATTTGGTAAGCATCGATTGAAAATTGTGCCTACTTTTTGTGTAAATCCTCCTAAAATAACAGTTGTGAATATTTTATGAAGCATTCCTATAATCCCCAGGGCGTCTTTCCTATGCAGAGGATACCCTCATTCGCCCGGCCGCTGCGTGCTCCAGCCGCAGTCAAGGCCACGTAGGAGAGCAGGTTGGGGACTGTAAGGCGACTACTTGATATTTTAGGGACGCTACCTTTCTATCAGGATAGCTCCTCAATTGGCCCCTCAGGGACCTAACGAGGCTCAGTGACTCCGAACCAGACCTCCCAGCGGGGGAAAAAATCCCATGCCGGTACCAGGGATCGAGCCCGGGTCCTCCATGTCAGAGACAGGAGCGCTACCAACTGCGCTACTGAGGTGGTCTGAATCATTCCTAATTATACATTTTGCCTATAATACCGCGAGTATTATTTCCGCGACAGAATGGATGTATCTAAAACTTAGCGCTAAACGCACGATTTTCGCCTGTCACTGGTCTAGTCAGTGCCAATGTCATATTTATTACCATCTCTCTTTTTCATGGTTCCTATAGCTTTTAAGTTACTACAATTTTACCGAGCGGGATGACACAGGCGGTAACATCTGTGGTCCACATATAGGTCACGGGTTCGATCCCCGTGGCCGACCTTCCTGACCTATGGATTTTTTTTAAGGTTTCCCCGGGTCGCCAGGTGAATGCTTGGAAGTATTTCCATATCCTCCGAATTTCCTGTCCCTCCATCTCGTTACATTAATCCAGGGCTGGGCAACTGGTGCTCAGAGAGCACAGACTGCTCACGACCTTGACTGATAGCTGTATGCTTTACAGGTAAAAAATCAAGGTCGCTCAAGGTAATTCGCGAGTCGCCCAGGCCTATGTAAATAATTTCATTTTCATTTCATCCCGTTAGGTTTCTTTCAAGGTTGGAAGCGTCGGCGAGTGTTGCGGCAGCAGCACTGTAGGGAAAAATGCGCTCTGGAAATCTCGTCCCCCGGGTTGGAAGGTGAACCACTGGTTCCCGGGCCTCCCATGGGATGGCACAAACCTGAGGGAGGGGGAGGAGAGCTAAGCCAGCCTCCGCCGGAGTTCTTTTAACTGGGAAAATGTACGGACCCTGCCACCTGCTCTATCGTGGCAACGTTCCGGCCACCCTTAGGATCCATTCGCCTCATCCATCCTCCCGGGGAGTGCCCCGTCAGGCACATAGGCACAAAAGATTGCCTTTCACTTAGGTGCTAAGTCCCCCTCCGCAAGTTGTCACTGAGTCATTACTAGGATCTTAATTTTTTACGGAGGGAAGTCTTTTAATCAAAAAGCTGTTAACTTTGTTAAAATAGATTAAAAAAAAAAGAACAAGCTTTTTAATTTGGGGGTAAATTTCTTGAAATAATTATTTCTTATGTCTTCTCTCCCTGATTACCCTGCCCTTATGTAGGACTTAGACCCCAAGGACTTACAAGGCAGTGCCTAGGGTCAGACGCCTGTCGGGGAGCAGAGGAACCTCTGGACCAGAGTGAACACCTGGAAGCAAGTGGTCAGCCAAGCACCAGGTATGAGAGTGAGGAAGAGGATGATATGAAATGCAGGCGAAATGGATTATTGGAAGGGTGATAATGGAGCAATTGAATGGCGGGGGAAACCGGAAACCCGAAGAAAACCCGCACAGACGCCTCTTCGTCCTCCACGAATACCACATGAGGGTGCCGCCTAGGTGGTAGGCGAACGGTCTAAGCACTCAGCCACGGCGCCTCCATTATACTTCCAGACTCAGGGAAGGATGAGGAATAATCCTGGCTAGAGAAAAATTCCTACACCCCTGCCGGGAATCGAACCCGAGCAGGTGCACAGCACAGCAGGCAGGCAGGTGCTCTGCCAACTGCGATACGGGGCCAGCCTACTTCTTATATCAATTCAGTAAAACCTTATTTAAACAGATCTGGATTATTTATTTAAATAGAAAAGAATAACTGCAAAAGCTTGAATTTCACTTCTAAAGTGTATATAAATTAAGTTAATCTGTAGTGAAAATATATTCTAGATGTTTTTACCATCTCCTTTCTATTACTCACCATAAATATTAGCAACAAATGGTTTCAATAGTTAATGCTACGGTTTGTTCGCTGAGACTGCTAAGCAGTGCATTGGTGTAATTGTGTTAGCCTGGATGTTACAAACGCTTTCATTGATACACAGAGTAAGTAAACGCTGCAACCCTACTTACTACCACGGCATTGGCACTCCACATCGTGATAATTATACCTATTACTACATGACAAAAAATCTGTTGTGTTACACTCACATGACTTTCTCTACTCTGGTACTAACTATCCCTACAAACTCTTATTCCTCTATCTTCTTCATGTTAGTTGAGATAAACATTTGCAGAAATTATCTTATTGCTTATTTCCTTGTAGGTTAACTGTGGGCCCAAATGACCTCGTTGTCGTCGGGCCGTTAAACCCCACACACTCACTCACTCACTCACTCCTTGTAGGTGCATGGGAATACAGTAGGCTTTGAGCGGTAGTCAAATCTTTTAAAGCTGGTCGCTATATGGAGGCTTTGAAATTTCGTTCTCTTTGCACGGCTAAAAGATAAAAAAGTAAATAACGACCTTCCATTTGAGAAAATTTTAAGTAGATAATGCAAAACTCGTACAAATAACAAGGAACATCTCCGAAATGATTCACTCCACAAAAAATGCATTTGGACATAACTTGTGTGTTTTAACGAGATCTACGTTTTTATAAAGTAAGATTTGGGCTCCCTTTCACGGTTCTTACGGTTTACAGTCTATGCAAAAGTCATAAAAAGTAAACAGGACTGCTTAGGATATAGTCAGAAAATTCAAAATATACATTTCATTTGTTATAAAAATATCTTAAGCATGGCAGCTTAATCAAAATCGTTTGAGTCATTTTTGAGAAAATCAAAATTTTCAAAAAGTTTTCGATGTAAAGGGTAGTTCAGGGTGGAGGAATTTTCTTCAAAATCTTCGTGTCGAAACCTTAAAAGATATTAAACTTAAATGCCAACTTTGGTTTTTAACCTACTTTTCGTTTTTGAGTTAATATGTTCATAGACACACACACACACACACACACACACACACACACACACACACACACACACACACACACACACACACACACACACACACACACACACACACACTCACACACTCACACACTCACACACTCACACACTCACACACTCACACACTCACACACACTCACACACTCACACACTCACACACTCACACACACTCACACACTCACACACTCACACACTCACACACTCACACACTCACACACTCGCACACACACGGACCTTTTGCTAAAAATGCTTTTTGGATTCAGGGGGTCTCAAAACATATTTCCGGTGAAGTCTCGACATCGAAATTTTGGGTCGAATACAATGCTTCCCTACTTGTATACATAATAGAGAAAGTAAAAACAGCAATGATACATACTTCATCCCTAACTTACGGCAGGCAAACTGACACACAAGCGCTGTACTCTAGGTCAGTACTCCTGATTGTTTTGCCGTTGTAATTGTAATAAAAATGTCCATCTGTATAGATATTTTATCTTAAAACTACTATATTCATTTAAATATAAAATATGTAAAATTGCTCAAAATAAAATAAGTTTAGAATGCTGGGATGAGTGGTAGATAGGAATCCCTTTGTCCTCCCAGTTTCTACCTACTCTGCCATGTTCTAGGTAAGCGGCTCTAAGGAAGAAAAAAAAAATAAATAAAAAAAAGGGGGGGTGAGGGTGGGAAGACTCCTTCTTGTGCCAGCCGAAGCCTCGAGTTTTGTCAGTGTAACAATTAGTTCAAAGTGAAACTTTTTTCTATTTTGGGGTTATTTAGATGTTTTCGTGTTAATTTTAATTATTGTTGGTTTTATGATTTTGTTGTATAGTATGTTGCGCTGCCCATAACGGTAACCACAAAGAAGTATAAGTGTGAGCATGACATAAATTCTACGTATGTATATATTGAGAAGATTCTACATTTTTATATTTTTTCTTATATTAATTGTTGTACAAACTACTTTGGGAAAGAGAGGACAACCTTTGCAATTACATTTAAGGGTAGTTAGAACGAATTCTTTAAATATGAATTCCACACTCTTCAAAACCGGCCGTCTGCATGCAGCACTTCCAGGCAATTCACACTAAATGAGATTCGAAACCGGGCATTCCAGGTTGGAAGGCAGTTACATTACTCACAAAATAAGGTGGGCAAGTAACTAATTGACAGTGCATCATATCATTATATAATCAAACAAAACGCTTGTACCATCTAATAAAACCTGTGATGCAAGCCTGGTAACATGAAAATAATACTGAATATCAATTATCCTTGAACGGGGCAAGTGTAATTTGTGTTATTAAATTTGAGAAAGACGGCGGATTTGGAGAATATGAAATTGACACCATAGTACAGCCAGCAGGGGTACGTAATAGTGCATCTTGCCACAAATCAGTGTCATCTTCAATGCAATTGCAAATCTAGATGCAAGTAAACAAATATATCGCCAAACATTACATTTCCAGTTCAGTGAACAAAGGTTTTCACTGAAAATCTGCTGTTGAAAGTGACAACGGAAAAGTGGAAAAAGCATGAGAGTGGAAAGTAGCAGGAGAGAGATGGACTCATCGATGAAGGTGTCAGTCGGTTTGTAATGAACGCCCAAGACACAAATAGCGAGC
The DNA here is from genome assembly GCA_030765045.1 of Tenodera sinensis. Lineage (NCBI taxonomy): Eukaryota > Metazoa > Arthropoda > Insecta > Mantodea > Mantidae > Tenodera > Tenodera sinensis. The sequence goes on from CM060964.1 coordinate 167,630,951, forward strand.
AAGAAGATTGTAAACAGCGAAAAACAGGCCGCCACTGACACTTCCCGCGAACACGACGGTAAAGAGCCAATCAACCCTCTAATATCATCTTTGCGAGAGAGACAGAGAGAGAGAGAGAGAGAGAGAGAGAGAGAGAGAGAGCGCGAGCGAGAGACATGGGAGAGGGAGAGAGAGAGAGACAGTGCATGTGTGCATGCTGTCCCTGTCTAAACTTTCGTTTCAGCTTATTCCTCAGGTACTATAACTATCTAATATTCACAATAATTCCTGATTGAAAGTTTTCTATTTTGTAATGCATGACTTACCCCTCTCTCCGCCTGTATTTGATCCTCGTGGCCGAAATAGTTGGGCATGACTGTTAAGTTATAACCGATGCCCTGACAAAGGTGTATGGCGATCTTCTCGCATTTGTGAGCAACAATTTGACGGTCGCAGATAGCCAAGAACAACAGCAAGACCTGAATAATCCAGGACGACATCGCCACTCGCTGGGTGCATACAGTCTCTAATCCGCTCCATTCACTTCCCCTCTACTCGGCAGACAAAAGCACTTTGCCGTCCGACCGGTCCACTGTCGGAGCTTCGCAGGTCTGAATCAAAGGATCGGAACTTCTCGGTTATGTTCGTCCCTCCTTTGAGGTGGATAACCACCCGTAAGAGACTTAGGAACTTCTCTTTCTGCCGCTTCTGTTGCCGTTGTAAACATCTTTCCCGGGATTTTATGGTCCGCAAGTCTTCAACTCTATGGCCCTCTCTTTTTTATTTTCCTCAGTTAGTTACACATATGTATACATCACGACAATTGGTATAATCACATACCTAACATGAGCGCATTTCAAAATAGCAGAACACAAGATAAACCAACCCTTTGTCTCAGTTTAACAGATTTCAACACGAAAAAGTTTAACATTTTGAGCAGTAATTTATTTAAAACAAGTTCGCAAAAGGTTTAACTTTGTTTATAAAGAAACATTTCTTCACTTAGTTGCTGTGGTAATGTTGGGGGCAGCAAAAACGTTTTTATACAAGCTATTAAAAGGTATTGAATATTTTGAATGCAATAGTATTAATCAAAGCAGGAGGAAAGGTAGAATATTATGGGCCATAACAGTAAACTATTCTGAGAGAGATCTTAACTTGTTTGCGTACTTTCCGCACTATGAATAGAAAATTAGGTAGTTATCAAACCTAATTTGTGTGTGTGTGTGTTTGTGTGTTTGTGTTTGTGTGTGTTTAACGCTCGCTTTTACTACATACGGCACCACAGGCGGTGACACTGATGATACATGGAATGAAGATGGAGCACCAGTGGAATGAGACGGCGGGGGAAACCTTGAGGAAACCTGCCCCAGCGCCACTTCGTCCACCAGAAATCTCACATGCGGGCCGCTATGGTGAGAAGCCAATGGTCTAACCACTCGGATACGGCGCGGCCTTATCAAACCTAGAAATAATTGTACTTGCACCTGCCTGGACTTCTGCAGGTATGAAGTTCTTGTAAGAATTCACGTGCGATATATACTTGTAAGATTGTCTTTTCTTTCGTGTTTTGTTGCTTTGCTCTATTTTGTTTTATTGATGGTCGAACAGCAGCTACAAAGACATTCAGATGTAGGTTCTGATTAGACATGAAGTCTGATGAATTCAAGGGGTGGCCCTTGGGGGGGGGGGGGGATGCCCCCGGAAATTAAAAGCCTCCTCCGAGAAATGCATACTTATTTGTTCATTTATATATCATGAGCAATATCCCCCCCCCCCCCCCCCGTCAAGCTTAATATCCCCCCGCCCTCACCCCGGAGGAAAGTGGCTGTATTCATCATCGCATGAAGTAGCTAGTAGAATGTATAAACTTAGGCTTTCATGGCCGGTGTCCTGACTACTAGGTATGTTTATTTCTTTCGGGATTGTAGACCGTGGTCTAGAAGGCATTATAGTTACCAACGTTTCGCCAAGTACTGCGCTTGGCATCTACAATGCCTTCTAGAACATGTCCTTCAATCCCGAAAGAAATAAACATACCTAATAGCTAGTAAAATATTCATAGGGCAGTAACTGTGGCTCCTAGTAACTGTCTCGCGCTTTTGTTATACACAATGTGACGATTCTCCAAGCTACAATCAAAGTTTCTTTCCCAATAGTAACTACGCAATTGTTCATACAATGTGAAGGGTTTATTTTTCCAGAAAGGAAGTTCATCATTAGCAAATAACACAAACAACACGCAGTGGATTGACGAAAGGGCCGTTAAAGCATACTTAGAAGTTTACCTGTTCCAATGTCTTTAAAGAAAATATTTTATTTATTGCGAAATGAAGAATACGTAATCCTGCCAGCAGTCTCTGCTGCAACTGCAGCAATGCGTTAAACGGTCAGGAGTATTCACTGGTTACCAACTTTTTGCAACTGGTGTCCTCATTTATAAGTGAAGTAGTTTATCTGTCCCTACAGTTATTATCAATGCACGAGGTTTAACTTGGCACTTTCTGCACTATCCTTGTCTAGCTCGGGCTGTGGCTTTCTTTCCTTGAAACGGTCTACTTCTACCCAATACCTGCGGCGGTATGAGGGTAAGCACGCATCAGTGGTGCTTGAACTCTTAGAAGTGAAGTAAATGTGACAATGGAGAAGGATCACCCGCCACTGGTCTGTCTACCCTGCCTGGCTCGCCATAAAAGAATGGCGGCTTAGAAAGAGATGGAGAACACCCATTTCTTTCTCTTTCTAAAAAGTAAGTACCAAGTTAAACCTCATCTGCAAGTCCACAAATTTCCTTCGAACGCTTAAAACTGAGAATTCATTAGAACAAAAACTGTATTTCAAAATTCACAACAGCACATTATATAATTAAAATAACTCAGAAGGTGAGACTAAACAAGATTTTTAAATTGATATATAAGAAAAATATGGTGAACAAAATATCTACTTCTAGTTATAGTTCTGATCCAAAATTGTGGTCTAAGAAAGCTTTAATAAAATAAATAAAAAGCTTAACGCAGTTATTTGCACTCTCATTAATGTTACGGAAACATAGGAAGAATACTTTGAATTGAGGTGCACAGGAACAACGGCGGAAGTTCCACGGAAGCTGTAGCAGCGCTGCTTCCCTTAAACACTTCATGTTTTCCTAGCTTCATATTTATTACTAGTAGCTTATTACTAGAGCTCGGATTTTTAGGTAAATGAATATTTTGTTTGCGTCCTAATACGAACTGAGTTTAATATTCTGGATATTCATACCGGAGCTAATATTTTAAGGTTTATTGCAAATAAAAAGGCATATTTTCTGATATTTTTATGCAAATAAATGAGGAGCATCGTTTCAAAACACGATAAGTCCACACATAACAATTTTACAGGAAAGCCGAAAATGTAATAATTTCTAAAGTAAACAATGGTTTTGAACTCTGTAACTCTTTTTCGACTGTTTGAAATAATACAATTCTGAAACCAATTTAATGTAATAATTATGCATATTAGAAGTAGACATACAGAAAATCCTAACTATGTATAATCGCTCCACCCTTAGGCCCGCACTTGATGTGAACACAAGCCGTCAACAACTAACTCGCGATACGCCGAAACCAAAGCACACCATAAAATATAGTACCTTAAATATTGGCAATTATCTGTGAGTTTTCAAGATGTACGATAATCCTGGTAAAGACTACTTAAATGTAACGTGATATTTCTAAAATTCCTAAGTAAATATCGTTCTGTTGCAACATAAATACGAGATATGAGTCCACGTGGTGTTTGTTTTGTGTTAGTCGCAGGTGATAACATCAGGTTATCGCGGAGTGATACAAGGGGCGGATTTAAGGCTGGATGGAGTATAGTAAATATTGTTCTGTTGCATCATAAACACGAGGCATGAGTCCACGTGGCGTTTGTTTGTGTTAGTCGCAGATGATACGAACATCAGGTTATCGCGAAGGGATACAAGGGGTGGATCTAAGGCTGAATGGAGTATAGTGGCCATGTGTTCTTAATATATAGCGTTTCACTCTTAGAAGACAGTATGGAGTTAAATGGGACATCTCTGTCTCTATCTAGCGCATACAAGTTGCCATTAGCCGCGTCCTTTTCTACCCTCGCTCTGTTGCCACATTCCTAATAGCATGGTATAAATATTCATTTGTTATAAATTTCAGGTTTGAACACATTATCCGATGCAGAATTTTTTTCTCTATCAGGTTATATCCTTTTCAGAGTCATTATACATTTCTATAGGTCCAAATTTCTTCAGAAAACGTTTTTTTCAATAGAAGTCCGATATTTGCTGTTTCTATACTCATCACGCACTAACTAACAAACTAACTGCTAGAATGCGTCTATATTTTTTTCTTAGGTAGAGTAAACTATAGTGCTACTACCTGCCTACTTTGAATTCTCTATGTTTACCCAGTTAAGGGTTATAATTTTTTAAATTAAATGTTTTCGGAAAATTTTATATCTGTGCACTGCAAAAGTTACGCAGTGTGAAACTTTTTTGTTATTGAGTTTACATCAGGGAACCAGCGAGAACAAATGTTGAGGAAGGTTGGAGAAAGTTTTTAAAATAAACCAAAAGGCAGTAACCTCTTTCTTTTATCCAATAAGGCAAACAAAAGGTATTCATCTATTCAGCGTCAGGCCTGACACAGACGATAGTATAAGGAGCAGCACTAACATTAGTTCGAAAGAAGCCGTGTGTGTAACTGTGAGCTGTTATTGCGTTATTTGTTTAATATTTTTGTAAATATTTGTAGTTATGGAGGGGGAAGCTAGGAAGAGACGATATGTTGGTAAATTAAGAAGTAAGGAACGCCAAATAATTATGAATGTGTTAGATTATTTTTGAAGTAAAATGCGTGTAAGTAAGGCAGTAAAAGAAACAGCTAAGGCTATCGGGTGTTCAGAAGCAGTAGTGTATAGGATTAAAAAGGAACTAATGAAAGGACCTCTAAGAACGCCATTGAAAAAGAAAGCAAAAGGGGCGGGACTACACAAAACGCTAGGTTAACGCAATATGATTGAATAGTGCAAGGTGGAGTGCGGCGAATTGTTCATTCTTTACAGTTTGCAAATATTCCACCCACGCTGAATATAATTTTGTCACAGTTCAACAGTGATGAGACCGTACCAAATTTCTCAAGGGCCACTCTGATTTGGGGTTCGAATATGAAAGAAAGGGTAACAAGTGCATATTAATAGAAAGAGACGACATCGATATCATCAGATGGCGACATAAATATCTAAAAGACGTAAAAGGCTTAGGGACAAGGGGAAATCAATTGTTTATACAGACGAGTCATTTGTAAATTTAGGTCATACAGTAACAAAGGCGTGGAGGGATACCAAAGTTAAAAGTGTCCGTCTCGTCAAGCAGCAATTGAAGGACTAAGTACAGGACTCAGGCCACCTCGAGTCGCTCGCGGAGAGAGATTCGCAACTAGTACATGTTGCAACACTGCGCTCCATTTAACGTGTACTGTCTTTTAAGGGTGAGACGCGCTTTAGTAATGTGTTATAACACCATTATATTTGACCACACGTAAAGAAAAAAGTTATATCATCATATGAGTGCACTTAGAACTTCAAACACTTGTGATTGGTAGTTTTCAGGGTGAAACAAAACTAATTTAATGATAAACTTTGAGACAGCTCTCACATTGAATTAAAAACATGTTCTTCTTCCAAACAATCATAGTCTTTATTCTCACTTCCCTCCTCCATTTGTTGTGCATCATCTTCATTCTGAATCAATCTCACATAAAAGTTTAGCTCATTGTTGCTGTACCAATCTCAACCAAAACGTTGCTTTAAAAGCTTGTGCAAATCATTCTTTTTTTTTTTTTCCAATTTGATGGGCTGTTCCACAGGCAGAACGGGGTGCTCTGCTAGTTGTTCCACTGCTATTCCTCGTTTAAGCATGTAGACAAATTTCTTGGATTTATCATTTAGTCTATACGACATTTCCATTTTCAGAGAAACGTAAAATGCATTTCCCTTCAGTTTCTATTTTAACATGACCCTTTTCATTTCCTTTATACCATCTGACTTTTTAAGTAATTGCAAAGCGTTTCATAGTCATACACAGTGGGCGAACAGCACCAACCTTAGAATATGTTTCAACATACTTCTCTAGAGTTAAAAGCTCAGAATGTTTTCTAAGATCCTTTTCCAAAACTCCAAACATCTGGTCCGCAGATAAGAAATATCATACATATTTCCTTCAGATAATCTGGAGGCTTTTTCAGCAGACACCAATAAAGCGCATGGACTACGTGGGCATTTCTATTTTGGCCAGCACAGCCATCAGAGAAGAGCCTTAATTTGGATGCACCATCTTCAAATTGTGGTTTGCTTAGAAAATTTGTTAACGCAGAAGCAACACCGATAGCTTCATGAACTGCTTGGTTTTCATTCCAGCGATAAAGTGCTGGCGATTTATCCTCTATATCAGCGATGTACAGGATATAGAATGATAGTTGGCGAGCATAATAGGCTTCGCCTATAGCAAGCTTAGGCAACGGTAGCACCTGCTGCAAATTGAAGCATAAGGACATGGTAGATGAGTCTCTCTCTCTCTCCTCATTTTGTGGAATGCCTCTGCGTTCAGTTAATGCGCAGTGAGTCCAGCTTGTAATCGTTCCTTATATGGGAATTATCTGTGACTTGCCGTTTATATTTTGTCCTGCTGCAAACATCTACAGTTGGTTCACCAAAACCCAAGTTAAATTTATTAGAAAAAATACTGTGAAAAAACCATTTCTTTACTTTTAGTGATTCAGCCACACTAGCATTGCTCATTTTGAATAACTTGTTCATATTTAATTCTGAAGGAAGGTAGAGCCGCTTGCTTTTCTGCTTTGAATAATGACTAGGGCTAGGAAGTTCATGCATTTGCATGTTTTTTCATAGGGGTTAAAAATGTATGCTTTTACATTATGTGCACGAATTATGGAATTTTCAGTTATTTGGACATGATTTTATGGTGCATATAACTGCATATTTTCTTGATTTTTGATAAATGCATAATATTTCAATATTATAGCCCCTATACTGCATATTTTAATGGTTTTTATGGCTTTTTGTTATTTTTTTCCATCTGAATAATATTTTTCATATTGGTAGTATTGCACATGATGATGCAACTAACAAAGATTTCAATATTATAGCCCCTATATTGCATATTTTAATGATTTTTATGGTTTTTTATTATTTTTTGCATCTGTATAATATTTTTCATATTGGTGGTATTGCACATGATGATACAGCTCGCAAGGTGGCGAGAACTAGTGTTGAGTCATGTTGTCATGAAGTGAATCCCCTGTTTACATCCTTTCATTATATTATGCATCTGCGTAGAGAATAATCAGTGCGATATCTGAGAGGTTTATATTAACAAAGATAAAGTGCAGGTCAACGTTTTGAGCAGCACGATTATAGCAACACTTGACTGCCCACCGCGTCGTGGTCTTCAAAGGTAACAGTGTTGTGAACTGGTTCCCACCAAATTAAATTAGGTGCATAAAATGTTAAAAAGCTCTTCAAATGCCGAAAATAAAACCAACTTCGAGTGCTAGATTAATTAATTTACAGAAAGAGTTTTCGAGTGATTTAATATCTACAGATAATAGGATACTGTTTTGTGGAGCGTGTGAGTAAAATGTAGGAAGTGAGAAAAGATTTCAAACAGTTCAGCACATAAACCAGCAAAGCATAAGGAGAATTTAATCAGAAACTTTGCAAACAAGGAACCTGTTCAAAAACAGCTAGTAGAGTGTTTAGGAAGTAGGTTTACTGAATTTTCCTATGACTTGTGCATTTTTAGCTGCTGATATTCCCTTCTTCAAAATTAATAGTCCGACATTTAAAAACCTCTATCAATCTTCTTGTCAAGTACACTTGACAACATGTACCTGAAGAAAGTACACTGCGTAAGACTTATATAGGACATTGTTACAATAACGTATTGTCAAATATACAAAATGACTTAGCGGTTCAGTTTGTATGGTTATCTGTTGATGAAATCCCTGATTTTAAGCGCCATTCTATTGCGAATATAATCGTGGGTGCTTTAAATAATGAACAAAAGAGTACACCTTATATTCTTAATGGGTGCGAATTGTCGGCCACTGACAATGTAACTGTAACCCAGTTTGTGTTGGACTCTTCGAAATTACTATGGGCGTGTGGAATCAAATACGACCGGGTACTTTTATTTGTTACGGATACAGGTCCTTATATGGTAAAATCAGGACAAACTCCGAAAGGTATTTTTCCTAACTAAATTCACATAACTTGTTTGGCACATGCTCTCCATCGCATTTCTGAGACAATACGTGATTCTTTCCTACAGGTATAATTGTGTCCAGTACAAAGAGAATTTTTATTAAATCTCCTAAAAGAGTTAAGTTGTTTAGATCAACAGCACCTAATATCAGACTTCCTCCTACACCAGTGTTAACTCGATGGGGAACATGGGTCGATGCAGTTTTATATTTTGCTGAGCACATAGAAATAGTCGAAGAGGTTGTTAATTCATTGGACTCGAATGATACTTCAATAGAACCTGTGGAAAATATTGTCAGGCACTGGATTAAAAGAGGATCTTAGTTTCATATCTGCCCATTTTTCTTTCTTACCAACAGCCATAACGGCATTGGAAGCTGTAGGATCTCCTTTGCATGAATCACTTACTGTCTTTGAAAAAGATCGGTTCCTGGTAGCATAGGACAAAAAGTGAAAGAAAGAGTGAATTATGTAATTTAAAAAAATCCCGGTTATAAAAAGATGTGCGATATTCGAGACATCCTCAAAAGGAAACCATCTGTCATACCAAGAGACTTGACTCTCTCTGTGAAGCAGTTAACATCATTTAAATATGCCCCGATAACATCTTGTGACGTGGAGTTTTTCACGTTACAAAAGTGTTTTGCGAGACAACAGACAATATTTTACAGTTGAAAATGTGTGCAAAATGTTGGTTGTGAACTGCAATTTAGCAGTTAATACTAGCAGCGGGACCACTTCTGCTTCAACCTCTAAGGAATAAGGTAACTTTATTTATTATTTATACTAACTCGTCTTGTCTACTGCAAAGGGACATTAATTGTTTTAATAAAATAGTGCATATTTCTTGGCATATTTTCAAGTTTTTAAGAGCATATTGGCATGCATATTTCAGTGTTTTTTAGGACATGAACTTCCGAGCCCTAATAATGACTCTCTCTAGCTTTTAGCTTGGATAAGAAACTAATTGCCGATCCCCCCCCCCCTTTTTTTTTGTCATATTGTTTGGTTTTTCGGTCACCTCCCCTTCTTTCCATTATTGGTTTATCTGCTATTAGAAAGCTGCTGTGCTGTTTACTCTTGTTGTGCCAATGCAAAAATGAGCTCGAAAGAACTTAGAACAGAGTGGAATGGATTCATTGTCTAATCTAACTGGACATTTAATAACCACTGCATTAATCTTATCTGATTTTCTTGGTCTGCGCCTTTTGTGAGATGATACAGACATTATTGATGCCAGAAACCTATCTTGTGATTTGTTCCTGTAGTTATGCACTAATTTTCTTGCTCTGATGTGATGATAGGCAGGAGTGGTACATCATTTAAATCCACCCTCTGTGTGTACACATGGAGACTCGAACTCCAGCATGTTAGGATCTTTATCAGAATACCTGAAATACACCAACGAATGACATGGTAAAAACTATACTAACCGCAAGGCAGCTCTGAATACACTCCAGGGTAACTATTTTCACTAAAACAATACCGACAATTATTCTTCTTATAAAGTGTAAATAGTATTCATCTTTGGGTCAATCCACGTCAAATCGAACACCCGTAAAACACGACTTTTTCGTAGGAGGTTCAAATTTTTTTATGAATAATAGGTATCAAATAAGGAGACCCGTATTTTTTTATTTCCGTATTTTTAAATTACTTGCTTAGTTATGGCTATTAGAAATTAAGCAATTTCTGCGCGCACCGTAATATAAATGACTTGTTACTCTAAGGCCATATAGAGTTGAGAGTTGGGATTTGGCGCACTGGAAAGGTTAAATATAACACTTTTAACAACTTTCTATCAATAATTATTACACATAAATTTTGGACTGTTTTTTTTATGGTATATTTAGCAAAACCAAAAATAGAATTTAAATCGATGTGTTAAAAATCTAAAAAACTAAAACTAAAAAAAAAAAAAAAAACAAAAAAAAAAAAAAAACAACAACAACACACGTATTCCCTGACATTTTATCTATGAAATAAGATGTTGAAAACTATGGAGCTTGCATTAGTGCATTTGCTACACTTTTTTTTTCTGGAGGCCTGCAAGCGCACACGGACGAGTAACAAGCCAGGTGACTGCAGACAGCCTGCGAATTGCCGCGTCAGCTATGCTACTCAGATAACCTCTTCTTACTAAGGCAGTACAGTCCATACAGAAAAATATCTCCACAATCTTTCTGATACTCCTGTGGTATCTGATACGTGCTTTTGAACTTTTGAATTTTTTTGAAAAAATCTTCTGATGTAAGTAGTTCTTTGCTTTTAGCTTCTTCCTTCATGTACGTCCATACATTTGAAATAATTTCTCTACTCTGATTGTGTAATGTTTTGGTCCCTAATTTAGAACTTACAGGTGGTATAATTGATTTACGCTATGATCAATGTCTCACAAATTCACTATATTCACTCTTTATCGCAAAGATCTAACTATATCTTCAACTGCACGCTGCACTAAAAAGCACCTTTGCATTAGGAAGACTATCTCAGATCATGTAGACAACACTACCTTCTCCCTCCCTCCCCATTTGCATAGTTTCATTCACACAATTATACAATATGAGCTGATGAAAGAGACAAAAGCTACGGATTCGCCAACAGGACTTCCAGTCATGGTCAGGGGTCAAGAACGATGGATCCAGCTGTGCTTTAAAATTACACTCCTTCATTCCTTTGTCAAAAACTGAAGCTTTAGTGAAACAATTTTCTTTCCAAGAAGGAGGTAAAGTTGTGTGTTGTATGGAAACATTAGTTTAAAATGCATATTTTAAAAACATTTTGAAGATGCTAATAGTGTACATATAATAGTGTCAGCTAGAAGTGTTCTCCTTACTGTACTGTTGTTAAGTTCATGGAACCTCAAGCAGTGGACAGTTGCCGTAATGGAAGGTGACAATTGTGTGAGGTTACGGTAGCCGTCACCGCTGCCGTCACCGCTGCACTGATTTGCAAGTTAATTACAACTGAACTATTAGAGACTCCATTCTGATTTTTTCTGAGAATATTGAATAAACTTCATTGTATTTTTAGTTTGTTTTTTTTTTTTTTCCAGATTTTTAAATGGTCGAGTTTATGTTATTATCTAGCTTTGAAACTTTAATCGTATAAAATATAATACTAATAATAATTAATAAAATGTTCTAATAAATACCTCACGAAATACTGTGAGATATCTTTAATTTGAGCCAAAGATCAAGTAATTTGCTTCATTACAATCGGAGGTATGATTGATCGAAGAGTGAGGCGCGCGCGATTTTTGGGACATTTCAAAAATTAGTATCTGCCGAAGTAAATTTTTTTATATAAAACGCAGAAACACGGGTCAAATATATTTTGTTCAAAAAAAAAATCAAGAAAATCTGAGAGATCAAGGTCATTTTTTGCCATGTTTTGTTCGATTTGACGTGGAATGACTCCTTTCCTCTTGTTCCCTTTTCCTTTTTGTCATACTCCTTTGGCTCTTTCTGGAACCTGCAGAACGATCACCTACAATCACGCTTTGTTCCATGTTCATAGACACAACTGCACAAACTGCTTATGAAAGTCACAATAATAGCAAGAATCTGTAGACAGTGCAATCTGGTCAAACAATCAGATAGAATGAGAAACACGTGTTTTTGTCATGCCGTGACAAAGCAGGTGGGATTTATTCCGCGCAAGCCCGATGATGTGTGTAAGAAAGTGGACACTTGGCGCTTTGATCTGGTCTAGGCACTGGATACATCGGAATTTTGCACCGAACACACATTTTCGTTCTCGATTTTAAGGAGTTTAAAACGTGATTTGAAGCAAACAAGAACTTAAGCCCGATGTAGGGTATGCTAAAGTCTTCAAATTCACTCAAACTAATTTTCGATTCGTTCATTATTTGATGTCACTACAACCGCAAAGTAAAAACACTGAAACATTTGCTGAAGATTAATTGACGAATGTGCCAACTTCCCTCTACGTATGTGAGCAGCTAAACAGCAGACACTGGACGAACTACGAATATGTGTGAATCCTTTCATTCTTATTTCAATTCAAGGTTTAATTCCTGTCACCAATCTTCTATAGTTTTCGTGGAGGAGTTGACGTCTTATCAAACCAATGTCTATGTCAAAACAAGCAACGCCAAAAATTCACACACGGGAAAATATTCTTTTCACAATAAACAAACAACAATATATTCAGAAGCAAATGAGTATATGTGACCAGGGTTCAAATTGGTTGCTTCGCATTCGTCAAGAGCACCTGCTATTATTTTTCAAAGTGAAGTAAAAAATAAACAACATGCATTTTATGAAAATTTCTATTACATTTTTCGTCAAGAGTACTTCACACTGTTTTTCTAAATGAGGTAAAACAGGGATTTTATTGACATTTCTACGAAATTCTTATTGTATAAGTATTTATGGAACTGCAGTGGAAGGAAATCTAATTGAAGATGCACTGTAGTCCGTACAGGCAGTCCCTAACGTTGAGCACGCTTCCTCAGCCCGAATTCATGTTGTAGTGCACTAAGTACAAACAAGTGCTATTTACTTGTATAACCTTAATCATTCAGTATAGTTTAATGGATTAGAAGACTTTCAATGTAATCTACAATCGCCTCATGCGCTTCCTTTTACTCCCAGTGCCTAAAACCGGTTTCTCTCGTTGCTTGATTCATGCGCCTAATTGCTAGTGTACCCTGCTGCTAGGATTCCTTCTGAAATATGAGAATTAGAGAGGGGCATTGCTTTGTTTCAAGAGCTATTTAATTTAGAAACAAATATTGCACAATCGGCAAGCGTACCAAATCCTTATGGAAGAAAATTATTTATGATCTCGATTGTCCATAATAAATGAGGATATATACACTTTACTGCGTTTATCTATTATATACTCAAATATAAAGGGAAGAATGTGAAAATAATTGAAAAACCTGGAATCTAACAAAGGCTACTTGTCGCTAATTATTCACGGGTTGGATTGTGTTTAATAAAGGCTACTGTTAAAAAATTTTACTCCAAGTGTGTAAGACGTCCTCCGTGCTCTAGGGTAACATGCTAACCCCTGGTTCTCGAGGCAGCGGGTTCAAACCCTACAGAGGGCGAAGGTTATTTTAGTATGTAAAAACCCTTAACATTGCTTCCTTCGGAAGGGGAAAAAAGGCCGGTGGATCCATGTCATAAACTGGCGGCACGTGGAACAACCTCAAGCCTGATAAAGAGGCCTCTGAGGAAAATTAGGTGGTCTTTCACGTCCAAATAGAATTGAACTCTGAGAACCATAGCAGTTAAAGAGCGTCCATAACTCAAATTAATAAAAAGGAAAAAAGAAGTTTATATCCTGATAGTCAAATACAGAATATTACTTACTGGCGCCCACTTATGATTATCTATGACCATTAAGGTTTTAGGCTGTATAAAATGGGTGTACTTCGTAATCCACTTCTTCACTAGACCATGAAGCTCCATTGAAATTTTAAACTTTGTTACATTTACGAACGAAGCTTAATTTTATAACATTCTTTTAAAACATATAAGGATATACTATTTGTGACTTGCTTATGGTTTTGGTATGTGTGCATGTGTATGTGTGTGTGTGTGTGTGTGTGTGTGTGTGTGTGTGTGTGAGTAAGTGAGGGGGGACACCTCGACCCGACATGGATCTATTGCGGTCTACCACCCACCCAGGGGTAAGGGATGAGGTGAAGTGAGGCCGTAGGCTTGTCGGAGAGCGGAGTCAGCGAAGCCCAGAGACGCACAGAAGTCCCTAACAGTTACAGATATTGACACCTGGCACACAACCGAAGTGCTTCCTCTGCCCAGGGAGAGGGCGACGGGGTGACCCTTGTGGCCCGGGCAGCAACCTCCAGTGAGGACCAGGGAAGAGGTTTCAGAGCGCAAGCAACTGTGTCATCTGTCCGCAGTCGCCTGAACGAACCGCGCTACCATCTAAACCTGGAAGATAACAAGGGAGGGAAATGAGAAATGAAGGGAAAGGAAAACGTGGAGAAGAGGTTAATGCACCCAGTATGGGCATCGAACCCGCGACCTCCCAAATGTGGCCACAAACGTTACCCCCTGAGCCATCCCGCTGGGTATGATTTTGATCACAAGACTCTTAATGTCGTTTAATGTTTGACTTGCAAACACCAATTAGAACTTTCGAACACAAGAGACATTTCACATTTTCACCTATAACTCAGCGAAACTATTGTTCTTGCCACTGCTCTTGGAACAAGAGGGTTCCTTAGCGTTTTCGTGATTTCGAAAGAGCCATGTCATATCCATGTAGTAGATATATGCCGCCGCTTGTTTACGTTTGAACACGTGGTGATTGTAGGAGGACCTACTGCTTTGCCCATGACTGTGGTATTGCGTCATATCAGCCGGTACAAATTTGCCGACCCCTGTCGTAAACATCTTTCATTAAACATTAGGACTCGAACTCGAATTTAAAATATTTAATTGTCTGTGGTAGGGAGGCGTAGCGTGGTGCGTGGACTAAGGTATGCACTTTGAACTCGTGTTAAGGGTACGCATCGATGGATTTTCTAAATTTTACAATTATTAGCGGATTTTGTTCAAATTCATATGAGACATAATACGTCCAAGGAATAATGTACATTCAAATTTTCATTGCAATATCTTTAACACCTTTAAATTTATTATCTTTTCTAGCTATTTTTGGTAGCGTACCTGAAATGTTAAAGATTTCAAAATTTTGATAGCTTTAAATATTATTCTGTTAGAGATAAGTACTCCCAAAATATTTTTGGGAACAGAACATTTTGTAATGCTTTCGTTTATTAAATAAAAATTATTAACTTAAAAAAAGTAATTTTTTCACCATTTTTACAGTTTTCATAGAACTTTATAATTCATCAACTGGTAAATATTAAAATTACAGAAACATCACTCTCACTATTTTTTCTGCATTCTCAGTTTGTTGATTACAAACACTCGGATTCCATATTCGGAGCAGTAGGTTTTCAGAAATTGCAGCGTTCTCTTTACAACACGTGTTTTCCTCGTAGTGAACCACGCGGAAGCACATGAGCAATGTGCATACCCTGCCTTCGGTTTCCTGTCGCAATTTTCTCTTATACGTTCACACACATTACTGTTCAAAATGCTGCTTGTACTGTGATACGTATAGAAGTTAAAATGTGAAATTAACCTTCATTGCCAAACAAAATACTGAAAAACGTAGCTTTAAACCTGATTAACATTAACAAACAAGATGCATTTTTCGACGTTACATCCACTGCGCGCGCACATGGTTTGACGTGACTGACCTGAGGCCGCTCTGTTTCAATGCTTGGTGTGATAGGCTAACAATACTAATTCATAGGAGATTGTTGTTCGAAACATACTCTTCAGCAAGACAAAAAGAGACATATCTTCAATCCTTGCCGCTCGCTGGGCAACTGGCAACGCCGAGAGAGTTGACATCACTCTGTTGGCTGGACCCATGTTCATTCATGTCTTGCAGCTACTGTCGATATGAAAGTCAGGAACGTGTAACACTGTCAGCTTTCTACACTTAAAAAGGAGCTCTCGACAGATCTGTTATGGGGGCATTTTGTTTTAACCTGAAGGATCCATAATTATCCTAATATCTCCAAGAACAAGATATTATCAAGGGGCAAAAGGACAGTAAGAAAGAAAGACAAAAGGACACGTATTTCATTACAACCTTAGTAGTGTTCATATTTCGAGGAAAAAAGAAAGAAAAAGAATCAGTCTAACAAAAGCCGATGCATCAATATATCCTCAGCATCATGTAGTTATATCCTTAAAGAAAGAAACAAACAAAAGGTCGCCATGTATGCTGACGACACTGCAATATACAACCACCATAGAAATCCACGTTTCGGCCTTGCAAAAATGCAACGTTATGTTAACAACTTCCTTTCATGGCAACATGACTGGAAAATTAAAATTAATCCCAACAAATGCCAGTTGATTCATTTCTCTAAGCGGCATCACACTTTGGCAATGGACCTAACGGTCGGTGGTCAAGTATTGCACTGTCGTCGGCAAGTTAAATACTTAGGGGTTACCTTGGACCGCACAATGTGCTGGTCCACCCACATAAAAAATAGCGCCAACAAAGGCAGACAGCGGCTAAAGTTATGCGCCCCCATCTTCCGCAGCAAACAGCTGCAATTGAAGTCCAAACTCGTCCTGTATAAAGCTTTCATCCTGTCAGTGGTTCTATACGCGTGTGTGGCCTGGGCAAACGCCTCAAAAACCGCCCTGAAGACCATCCAAACCCTCCAAAGCCCCTCCCTCCGGAAAATCCTCTCTGCTCCCATCCTAACCACTAACCAAACCCTTCACCAGGAAACCCAGATCCCATCCATTCCCGAGGCAATAACAAAAAGAGCCACTGTCGCGTGGGTGCGCATCAGGAATCACCAAAATGACGTGATTGCCAATATTGGCAAGGGCGAGCCAAAGCATCGTAAACATGCTAGAATTAAAATGTTCTAGACATTGCATGGCTCGCCGACTGATGCGCGCCCATGCAACCCAGGCCCTAGGCCACACACTCCGGAAGAGGTCTGTGCCTCGGAAACGCCACAGGAGCTGCAACCTGGCCGCACAGGAAAACTGCGGAAAAGCTCTAAATAGTGAAGTGTATATAGTGCAGTGTGTGTAAATATGTATATACGAGCGTGTGTGTGTGTGTGTGTGTGTGTGTGTGTGTGTGTGTGTGTGTGTGTGTGTGTGTGTGTGTGTGATGGAACATATGTGTGGTATGCCCAGGAGTGAGTGAGTGTATGTATCCGTGTGTATATATTGTTGTTGTTAGCTAATGCTGGATTTCTGACAATGAAGTCATTAATCCTCTTGCTCTCCAATATTTTTCACTGATGGATGGGGCATTAGAAGTGGCCGGGCATATTTGAAGGTGGTCTCGATTCATTTCCTCTTGCAGATCACATAGAGGACAGAGTGGTGAAGAATATATCCCAATTCTCCGTGTGTGTATATATATAAACTATCAAAAACGGACAAACAAGAGACTGAGAATACGCCCAAAAACTGTTCTCGGTGAGCTAAGGCTGCTCACCGTATGGGGTTTTTGATGACATAAAAGCAAATAAGAGTGCCCATGTATAGGTTGCGCGTTTGTTCTTGACGAATGACCTTTAGCAGAAATCCAATGAGTGAGCCTACCCTTAATAAACAGGTCAGCAAATGTTTATGCTACGATAACAGACACCTCTGTTTCCCTCTGTCGCGTTTGTGTATACAGTCGACTGCAGAAGTTTTGTGCGGTACGGATGTATGTATGCATGCAACGAAAATAGCAATTCAGACGAGGGAGAGATGTCGGGAATAGAATAAATGCAAGAAAGTTAAGTGGAAACAGTTATAGAGGTATAGTGTATAATACGTGTGGCTGATATTACTGCAAGTGTCAGTAGTGTTGTACTACTTCAGCTCAGAAGCATGCGCGTCATCTCACTGCAGACTGTACCTCCTCTCTCTCGTTCCCGCAAAAGCTGAGTAGAAACTCGCATTCAACCTTTCATATAAAATTTTCATTCGTCAAGAAGTAACGCGCGACCTATAAATATTGTAAAGTGTATTTAATGTTAATTTTAGCCTGTAAGCCGGGCCCGTTTGTTCCGGCACCAGGCAAATTTTTCCTCAATAAAATAAGTCTAAGTCTAAGGAACGAAGGAAGGAAGGAAGGAATGAAAGAAGAACAGAAAGAAAGAGAAAGAGAGAGAAAGAGAGAAAGAGAGACAGGAAGAAAGAGAGACAGGAAGAAAGAGAGACAGGAAGACAGACAGACAGACAGGAAGGAAGAAAGACAGGAAGGAAGGAAGAAGGAAGGGAGGGAGGTAGGAAGGAAGGAACGAAGAAAGAAAGAGAGACAGAGAGAAAGAGAGAAAGAAAGAAAGAGAGAAAGAGAGAAAGAAAGAGAGAGAGAAAGAAAGAAAGAAAGAAAGAAAGAAAGAAAGAAAGAAAGAAAGAAAGAAAGAAAGAAAGAAAGAAAGAAAGAGAGAAAGAAAGAAAGAGAGAAAGAAAGAAAGAGAGAAAGAAAGAAAGAGAGAAAGAAAGAGAGAAAGAAAGAGAGAAAGAAAGAGAGAGAGAAAGAAAGAGAGAAAGAAAGAGAGAGAAATAAAGGAAGAAAGGAAGGGAGGAAGGAAGGAAGGAAAGAAGGAAAGAAAGAAAGAAGGAAAGAAATGTATCGCTGCAGTCATTTAGGGTTTGTTTAGTATGTACAAGGAGGAAAAAACAAAAGAAAAGAGAAATTTCGATCGGATCAAGCAAAGAAAACGGAGGAGAACGGCAATCAGTAAGGAAAGGCATAAAGAAGAAACAAAAGAAACAGAAAAGCAAGAATTCCATTTTAGAAATAAATAAATACATATATAATTCAAATGGAATAAATGTACAAACAAAATCTGTGTTCCTGGGAAAATAAATGAAATAAAGCAAAGCCATGGGAAGAAAGAAAACAGAACAGAAGAATGGAAAAGAAAGCAAAAGGTACAGGAGGACAGAAAGAAACAAAGGGGGAAGGATGAGTAAACTTTAGAGACAAAGATAAAGGCAGGAAAGCAGTGGATTCTAACAGCTTCTCAATCGGTTCGGATTTTATGGTTTTATTTGAACCGAAGTCCTATTTACAAAGCATACAGAGTACGAATTAAGATTCCTAGCTCTATTTTTTCAAACGGAATCGGTATACACCGTCATCAAGACCCTGTATTCCAGCCATTTGTGGTATAATTGTTAAAGCAACAATTGAAAATATGGCTACAAATTCCAGATTAAGAAGTTTGGTACAAACGTAAAGGCGTAAACAGTATAAACGCCAATACCCAAATTATTGTTGTCAAACTATGGGCATGTCTACATATAAAAGATAGGACTACTAATAAGCCCCCGCTTCGAACAATGTGGTAATTGTGGGTAGAAAAGTTGAATTGTTTGGAAGAGACTGCCAGCCAGCAAGTCTGCTTGCTCGCCCTTGTTTCACCGTGAAGGACAACTCCAGCTGTGGAAAGGGAAGAAACAAGAAATTACCTTAGGCCACGTCGGGTAACACGTAATAAATTTTATGGGAGGAATCTTGCCCACCGCCTAAAGCTACAGGCAACAATAGGCTGCGAAAATTAGGTAGTAGGGGCGACCTAATGGCGCGGTAATTATAGCCTTGTGCTGCGGCAGATGGAATGTTGGTGTACAAGCCGAGCCGCTTCCCTCACCTTATTACAGCTTGCCTGCAGTTCGACACTTTCTATTTCCTAGGTGCTTCGTATTGTTTCGATATCCGGTTTACAGGTGAATCATCGACCTCGTAGTTGACGGTACAGTTCCCTAGTTGAATGAATAGTTCTCTTTTTCTTCTTAGGTCCGAACAATGCATGTATGTTTGGTATTTGCTAAGCGCCCCGTAAATGCCTTGTAATTTAGAACATACCGGGTGGAAGGTATTGCTTCGGCCACACGTTAACCAGGGATTCTACATGATGAGTGGAACAAATATGTCCAATACAATTACTGTCAATAAGGAACCGTTTCGCCGATAAAAATAATTTGTGTCAAATATTTGGAGCCGTCTAGCTTCTTGACGAATGGGTATAAACTGTTTATTATTTCACTAACCGCCACGCAAACGTTGTTCAAACACTGCTGTAATGCATTTCTACATTAATTCGAATGAACTTAGTCACAATTTAATGTTAAAATGTCATGCAAAATTTAATTTCTAAGAGAGATATGGCAACGTCCTGTTAACATTAAATTGTGACTGTATTCATTCGAATTAAGGTAGAAATGCATTACAGCATTGTTCATACAATGTTTGCGTGATAGCTAGTGCAATAATAAACCATTATATCTATTCGTCAATAAGTTAGATGGCTCCAAATGCCACTCATATTTGACACAAATGATTTTTTTTTTGTTAGTGAAACCGTTCTTTATCGACAATAATTGTATGGGACATATTTGTTACACTCATGATGTAGAATCCCTGGTTAACGAATGGCCGAAGCAATACCCTGCACCTGGTAGGTATGTACCTACTCCCTGAACACAAACCATTGAAATCTAAGGTATGACAAAATATTTCTCGTCCGAAATTTATATCAGGGTTTAAAACATTAAAATGCAGCAAGTTTTTTTCACACGCAAACATCTTGTTTTTAAGTGTACCTACCATAGTAGAAATCAGTGAAAGGCAGTTTGATATTCAATATTGATATATCCGCAACACATCTGTACACCTTAGATTTCGGTTCATTACTTATTAATTTTGGCACAGTATTTCGCCGTATTGTTTCCTAGTTCGACTTCATGTCTCTATGATAAAACTGTTGAAAAGGAAACCTGCCTTAGTAAATATATAGAACATGTTTTCATTTAATATAAAGAAGACATCAGAAAGTAATATATGTTCATAAAGTACATTTCAAACTTTTTGTTGCTGACGACAACTGCTGTTCACCATTCAGAAGGGTATCGCACTCCCTTACTGTAATGTCCCACCAAGAGACCTTCCTCAGTAAATAAAGCTATATTGTTAATGTACTTTTCCATTCATCATCCAATCTCCAGATACAGTAGCCACCTATTTCTCACACAATACTATGATTTTCCTTTTAAGGCTATATTACACATAAATAAGAAATGCAGATACCTATTTGCACTTTACATTATTCTGCAAATGTATGCTTTTAATATAAGAGCACTAACCTGTAACAGATCTGGGGAAGCATTTCACGGATTATTTATTTATTTACAATTTGTAGAATTTTATAAAATTACTGAACACCTTCGTACATTGTTGGGTTACTACTTTGCTTTCTATTATATCTCCTTTGCATATATCAGTGTAGATGCCCACAATTTGTAGCAAACATATAAGTGGTAATATGCATATTTACAGTTGCAAAGTGTTATGGATGTTTTTATAAATATATGAGTGCTAGGATGACAACGTTTGAGAAATACCACGGCCAGTGTATGAATGTAATTTTATTGCAATGTTCAAGATCCCATAAATGGTGTATCTTCCAGCACAAGGGTTACGCGGGGCAAGACGAGCTGGCGGGGTAAGATGGGGAAGGGCTATATTTCATAGTTAGTGCTGCCATCTTCGGGAAAGTACGCCAACTTCATCAGTAGACAGAAGCCATTGTTTCAACATCGCTCTACCTGATGTCCACGCCAAATCCTGTGATATTTGTGAAGCATATACAATTTTTATACTAATTTGCAATATTATGCTACTTTTAAGGTGCTAATATGTGCTGTACGTTGACAACTGCTGAAATGTCATAAATAAATAAATAAATAAATAAGTAAGTAAGTAAGTAAGTAGGTAGGTAGGTAGGTAGGTAGGTAGGTAGGTAGGGAGGGAGGGAGGGAGGTAGGGAGGGAGGTAGGGAGGGAGGTAGGTAGGGAGGTAGGTAGAGAGGGAGGCGGGCAGGGGGGCGGGCGGGCGGGCGGGCCGGCGGGCCGGCGGGTGGGCAGGCAGGCGGGCGGGCAGGCGGGCAGGCGGGCGGGCGGGCAGGCGGACAGGCAGGCGGGCAGGCAGGCAAATAAGTAGGTAGGTAGGCAGGCAGGCAAATAAGTAGGTAGGTAGGTTGGTAGGCAAATAAGTAGGTAGGTAAGGAGGGAAAGGGAAAGGGAAGGGAGGTAGGTAGGTCGGTCGGAGGGTCGGAAGGTCGGTCGGTCATGCAATTTGCTATATGTTTGAAATAGAAATACAACGTATTACATTCATACTATTTTCTCTACTCACTTTTGTTTTACGTAACAATTCGCATGTTATTTTCCATCGTTTATTAACTTCATACATACCAACGGCTATATACTGGATGTCCTTAAAGAATACCGACAACGCTTAGTATGTTGTGCGGGATGGTGCGCTGATCCATTTTCAAATATGAACCCCTGTTCGGAAATGCACGGTTTGGGTGCTGGAAAGCGTTGAAGTTTGCAAACGAACGGTTGTGACAACTTGTTAACATTGGTTTTGGTATCTTAATACGGAAGGTATGCAACCATTTAGCCATCTGTGTACTGGGATGAGCGACCTGAGCATAATAACATTTCTGTGTATGCGCTACATTCCTCCAAAGAGTCCTTGGTGCGCATACTACTGCGTTATTTGTGTAGTTTCCGGTACAATAACAACAGTGCGACACGTACCAGTACAGTGTACACAACTGCTGAAATGGCCAACTTGAGTACATTTTTATGTAAATGTGCTGAATCACCTCAACGTATATGCAAATGCATATGCATATGCAAATCAATGGATTGGTAGAAGTGAACCTGTTCTACGGCCAGCACAGTCCCAGATCTGACACTTCTAGACTATTTTCTGTGGAGTTGTATGAAGAGCATGGTGTATGACACTCCTGTAACATCAGCGGAGGACCTTATGGCTCGAGTCGACGGAGCGATTGAAAATCCTCAAAGACAATCGTACATATTTGGTCATGTGCATGAACGTCACAAACCGTCGATGTATGCTCTGCAATGATGTAGGAAGTACACAGTTCGAAGCCCGATTCTAATGTAGACAGCTCGATGCTAGGTTTATTGACGAAATGTGAACGTACACCCATCTCATACTTTGATACGCTACAGCGTCCAAACCATGCATTTCCGGATAGGGGTTCGTATTTGAAAATCAATCAGTTTGCCGTCCCGTACAACATACTAATCGTTGTCGGCGTTTTTTTTTTCTTTTCTTTTTTGAGGGAGGGGGAGCACTGTATATGTTGTATGTTGAAGAGTGAATCAACTCCAAAACCGGTTGACCGATCGCCACAATAATTCACATATCTAAGTGTTTTTTTTTTCATAGCGAAGGTTTTAATGCAATCCATTTTACCATGCAACGTATTATGTTCACGTGGTTTTGTCTACTCCCTTTTCTCTTACATAACACACTACTCCCTCTTCTACAAATAATCCATACCAAGTGCAACGTACAATATTCACACGGGTTTTCCACTCACTATTGTTTCACTAAACAAAATCACATTTTCTTCATACTCCCTCTTCGACGTATAATTCATACAATTTCTATATGATTGAAACAGAAATGCGCATTACATTTCTTTTCTTCCTGTAGTATTTGTTATTGTTCAACAGTGCTTAGGGTCGCTCCGGTGTTTTAAAAAAAAGTAAAGTTGTCAAAAATTGGTGTCAGAAGTGTCAGGAAAACCACGATATGGAACAGTTGGCGAAACAAATGATATCCAAGATGCACGTAATGGGAAATGAAATGAATTTCAGAATGCGGTAGATGGAAACAAATATGAAAGCCAAATTGAAAGATGTAAACTACGGAATGGAAAATATGGAAACAAAATTGAAAAAAAAAAAAAAAAAAAAAAAAAGGAAACAAAACTGGAAGCCCAATTGAAAAATGTAAACTCCGCAATGGAAAAGATGAAAACGAGATTGTGCGACATGAAGATGAGCTATCTGAGAATACTAATGAGCGACTAGTCAGGATTAAGGAAGCTTTGGAAGAGCTCATGGGAAGATGAAGGACCTAGGCCAACGTATTAACGCCCTGGAAGATAGAGTCGACCGCAGCACCAAAGAACTGAAGTGGAATAAATGCTCGACGAAAACCTCAAACTAGGCGGATATCTATGGGGGAGCCCTGCGTTCAGCAATAGACGCTTTACGGCTGAAATGATGATGCTTATGAAATATGTATATGTATATCTATATCTCTGTATCTCGGAAATGACTCTTAACAATTTCGACAAAATTTTTATTTAGTTAACGTTTTGCTTTTCAAGTTTTTCTAAATAAGTAATCTTCTCCCAAAAAACAAGATTTCACTTAAAAAGGGCGCACGCCGAGCGAAGCTCGGTCGCCCAGGTACTGATATAAAATTGATATAAAATGTAACGCCTACTATATATAGAATGATATAAACTTTGACACCTGAAGAACACGGCGGACGGTCTCAAGCCAAAAAAAATGTGATGTGTTGCACTCACATGACTTTCTCTACTCTTGTACTAACCATTCTTAGAAACACTTGATCCTATATCTTCTTCGTGTTAGTTGAGATAAACATTTGCAGAAATTACCTTATTGTTTAGTTCCTTGTAGGTACAAGGGGAATATGGGAATACAGTAGGCTTTGAGCGATAGTCAAATATTTTAAAGCCTTGAGATCCCGTTCTCTTTGCACGCTTAACATATAAAAAATGAACAACGATGTTCCATTGCACGAAAGTACTAAGTTTTCCGAAACTGACACACAAAACAAGGAATGTCTCCGAAATTGTTCACTCTACAAAAAAAAAAAAAAAAAAAAAAAAAAAAAAAAAAAAAATTATTGAGACATAAATTGTGTATTTTAGCAAGATATGCATTTCTTGTATAGTAAGATTTTGTCTATCTCTTACGGTTTACGAGTTATTCAAAACTCATCCAGACTAAACAGGACTATATAGGCTATAGCCAGAAAATTCAAAATATAAAAACATACATTTCATTTCTCATAAAAATATCTCAAACATATTTCATTTGTCATAAAAGTATCTCAAACATATGACATTTTAATCACAATCGTTAGAGCCATTTTCAAGAAAATCAAAATTTTCGAAAAAATTTCCATGTAAAGGGTAGTTTAGGGTGGGACTATTTTCTTCAAAAATCTTCGTGTCGCATCCTTGAAAGACATTAAACTTAAATACTAACTTTGGTTTTCAACCCGCTTTTCGTTTTTGAGTTACGCTGTCCACAGACACACACAGACCTTTTTCTAAAAATGCTTTTTTTGGGGGGTTCAGGGAGTCTCAAAACATATATTTCCGGTGAAATCTCGACATCGAATTTTTAGGCGGAATACAATACTTCTACTTACCAGTAGAGAAAGTAACTAGAGATTAATTCTGCCTTGGCTTTGCTTTTCATTTGCTCTTCTACATAGTATCGTTGCTCTGTGCCTGTACCCAGAAGGGGTGCCCCCGGGAGGGAGAGGTGAGGCGAGAGGAGACAGAGGGTGGCCAGACCACAGGATATCAGCCACAGCAGTGGGCAGGGTCCCCACATTTTCCCAGGTAGAAACTCCCTGACAGCAGCCAGTACGCCGGTCCAAGCGGTTCGCGCAGAGCGCTGCCTGTAGGGGCCCCTCTACGGCTCAAGGGCCTCGGTATGGACATGATCCGGAGCCCGGCTGCCGTGACAGGGGATGGAGTCACTCAGAGCATTTCGTCCCACCATGCTGCACCCGAGCGTCCGATGACACTTTCTACGCTGAAATAGACCAAACGGATGAGGGATGAACGAAATGATTAGTGAAATGAAATGGAGGGAGAGAAAATTCGGGGAATGAAAGTAACCTACCCAGCATTCGTCTGGCGACCCGGGAAAACCCCCAAAAAACCATGGGTCAGGTAGGTCGGTCGCGGGAATTGAGCCCACGACCTCCCGAATGCGAGCCTCACACGTCACCGCGGAGCCATCTCGCTCGATAAATGCGGGGTAAGATGGGGAACCAATGCAAATAGCATTTTATAGCTTACATAAATAAAGATTTTTGGAATAATCAATAATGGAACAAATGAGCGGAGCCATCTCGCTCGGTAAATGCGGGGTAAGATGGGGAACTAATGCTAATAGCATTTTATAGCTTAGATAAATAAAGATTTTTGGAATAATCAATAATGAAACAAATGAAGAGGTTTAAAAGCATGAGTTTGTAAATTTTGCAGTCAAGTTTGTGCTGATCGCACTTCCTTTGTTTTATTGAAGCACCTCCTTTTGTTTCGCGACTCTGGTTTTTCCCGCTGGGATGCGCTAGTGTTTTTTTTTGGGGGGGGGGGTTTCCTCTCGGTCTCACCGCTGTAGGGACAGCCTGTCGGTGTTCTCCTTTCTTGGCGTGAAGGGTAACTGGTCCCTGTTTGTTTGTTTGTAGTGTTTAACGCCCGCTTTTACTACTACGGCACCGCAGGCGGTGACACTGATGATACATGGAATGAAGATGGAGCACCGGTGGAATGAGATGGCGGGGGAAACCGGAGTACCCGGAGAAAACCGCCGCTTCGTCCACCACGAATACCACATGCGGGTCCCTGGGATCGAACCCGGGCCGCCTAGGTGGTAGGCGAGCGCGCTAACCGCTCGGCCACGGCGCCGCCTTAAGTGGTCCCGTTTGCTTGTTTTAACTACGGCTCAGGCCGTGTATTACAGATTAGCTTTCTGACCGTTACTTGCCTGGGAGCTGATTCTAACGCGGATGAATTAAATGTAACCTTGTAACAAGAATTATTCTTGTAGCCCGTAGGATATCCACGCGAATCATTTCGGCGCTTTCAGATAGGCCCGAAGACTGCCCAACTCCTCGTTTTGAGGGGGGGTTAAATGGGGTTATGTAATTTGGTTTTGTTTTCACCTGTATTTCTATTGTGTGTTGCGGCTTCCATTTCTGTTTAAAGGTTTGGTATGCCGATTAATCATTCCTGTTAACAAATGTATAATTTATTGATCCATAAATGTTATAGTTCTTGAAATCCTTAATTGTCTCTTCTCTTCAATTCCTTCCCCTCCTCTCACGATTGTATCTACACCCCTATGGTGCAATAAATGGTAGCAGAGCGTGGTTATCTTATGGTTGAGTGGGGCAGTTAAATTGGGCATTGGGTTATTGTTCTGATTAACCATTTCGAGTGACTTTCAGCTGTTGCGTAAGAACGAAATAGGATTTGAGTTGGGGATTCGTGGACGCGATGATTTGACGTCGGCAGACGTTCCGGTCCTATTAGACGCACTTCGTAGCGTGAAGGATAACGATTATGTCGGGTTGCCGGACAAACATTTATTGGTAACTGAATCACCGTCATTATGTGAGGCCGCACGGCTGGAATTTGAAGAATTGTTCTCCGATTCGAGTATTGGCTCGGGGTTTTCTAAAGCGCAGGTGAGGCGTTTGACGGCTAGTATCCTGCATTATGTGCAGTGGATTGAATATTTCCAAAAATATTGTCCTAAGGTTAAGTTCGGGGTTGACTTAGCCAAGCTGAAGGGGCAGTTTAGGAGATATTTAGAAGTGCTTGCTCAGAAAGGGGATCGGGCCGAGTCGTCTACTGTCACACCAACTGTGACGACTCAAATGTCGGCCTTTAAACCGCTAAAGTTACTTTATCACTTACAACAGTTAGTTGAACCTTATCAAGTCTTTAAGGTTGTTGATGTTCTTACAGCTCTTGAATTTCTGAAGCTCCTGGTAAGAGCTAAGGATTGCGCTGAGTTATGCGAAGTTCCCGGTTTGCAGCTGCTTGAAGTAGTGATGTCAAAAGGGGGTGACGCGGTGCGCAGTATAATGGGGCGTATTAAGGGATGTGTTGTTCCAGTCTCTGAATTGCGTGACAGTGTATTGAAGTGTTTCATTCCTCGTCGGGTGCTACATACATTAATTCAAGATCATTATTTGAAACCCCAGGGGTTAGGAGAGTCTTTCTCCGAGTACATGAGCAGGGTTAAGTTGTTTGCGCGTATACTACGGTTGCCGGATAGCGAACAGCAGATCTGTGACATCATTATGTAGTGGGCAGAGGTGGGGACGCAGCGGCTGGGCGGGAAGCCTTGACCCTTCATGGGCTGTTGCACTAGGGGTTTAGTTTAGTTTTCATATAGTTCTCATGAACGTCGGCAGACATTTTTCATGGGGGGGGGGGCGTATGTTGGAAGTTTGCAATCAAACAACATTAATTCATTATTCTGTTGTCAAAAGTTTTAGTATCTGTTTCACATAACCGTATTAATTTGTGCTAAATAAAAGTTATTCTCTACATCAAAATTAAAACATTAGTCTAATAGGCAGTAATTGACTACACATTAAATTCATTAATTTCCAAGGGGGACCACCGCCCAATCTTGCTCTCCCTTCTCGGCGCCCATGAATCACGCTTGGTGGTATGACGGAGAGCAAACTCCCGCAGCAGAACTGACGCCAAAAGATCCAAGAATAGTTACTTCGGTAGAAGCCTTCCATGGGAATCAAGCAATTATGTCAAACTGTAAAACACCTGGAAAATCATCAGCTGAAGAACAAGTTCTATCTATGAAGTTTTTAGCCCTGAAATAATTAACTATTCCAAAATTGAATAAACAACACAAATGAAAACCCACCCGCAGACATGGAAAAATAGCTGTTTTAACTGAATCTCCTGAAAATAATGAATCGTTTTGAAGAAATTAAAAGAAAAGAATTGCCCAAAACTTCTGTACCAAAACGAAAATTGTTCACAAAGGTCACTACTGATTTCTTAAACCAGTCTTCAAGCTCAAAAGACCATAAAGTGAGTTGGAGTGACAACAAAGATTATGAACTCTGTTTATACTGCTGCGACTTCTCTCAAGAAGTTGGGATAAGGCGCATTGCATGATCGCGGGGATAGAAAGTGTTGACGAGGCAGTTCACATTTGTGTGTCATGCGAAAAAGATAAATAGGATAAGATCCTAAATAAGACGAAAACATCTACACTTGCGCGCACAATATAGACTCCACACGCCAGGCAGGAACTAACTACAGGAGCGCCGTAGAGGTATACAGCCCGGTGCACACATGACACGCTCCAACATAAACAAACACCCACATTCAAAACAAAACACTTTATTCACAACATAAACATACAGGAGTAAACAAAGGAAACCCATACACACACGGAAAACAGATACCAAACTACTGGAAGGGTTTCAATTGTGAGACGTGAGCTCTCCTTTCTTCCTTGCGGAGGTCCCTTAAGCGCACAGAAACATTTTTGAAGATACTTATAATCTCGTACGGCCCTACGGATCTAGGAGTCAACTTCGCTGCATAAGCATTTTGCTTATAAGATTGAGTGTACGGCTTACACAGTACTTTCTGGCCTACGGCATAAGGTGAAGGCCGTTTATTTTCATCATACCGCTTCTTTACCTGGGCAAGCGACTTCTTCAAATTCCGAAAAGCGGCCTTCCATACTCTACATATTTCCTCGCGAGTAATATTCTGGGGAAGCAAATCGTCCAAACGCCAAAGGTTAGACAGCGGAGAGTTAGGTATATAGACTAACATAAGCTGATGAGGGGTGACGTCATGTGATTCGTGTCGAGCCGAATTAAACGCCAATTGCAACCGAGACAAATTAGTGTCCCACTTAGTATGATTATCATGATGAAAGGCTATTAATGCTGATTTGAGGTTCCTGTTAAATCTTTCGGCATGGGAAGGACGGGGGTAATAAGACGTGGTAGTTATGGTTTTAATGCCCCCACTAAAACAGAAATTTCTAAAGGCGAAAGAAGTAAATTGAGTGGCGTTATCTGTTACCGGATAACGAGGGGCTCCAAAAACCGCAAATACTGAAGAGAGAACCTTAACTACCCCTCGTGTATTCGCTTTCGGTAAGGCCGACATCCATACAAACTTACTAAACGAATCTACTAAGACTAACGCATACGTATTCCCCTGGGCTGAACGAGGAAAAGGGCCGATAAAATCCACAAATAATTTTTCCAGGGGTCTACTTGCCACCTCCGATGCTAAACCCTTCCATACTGTACATTGCGCCGGTTTCGCCATTGCACAAAGTTGACACTGTCTAACTCGGGAAGCAATTTCTTTATTCATGCCCGGCCACACAAAATATTCCCGAATCTTGTCTTTGGTCTTGGTTATTCCCAAATGCCCGCCTACAGGAGATGAATGGAAATATTCAAACACCATGGAAATTAAGGCCCGCGGCAAAACAACCTTGTTCTTGTCGTCGAAGGTAGCCTGGGTCATCAAAACACCCTCCTTCAAACAATAAGGGGTAACAACCTCACCAGCCTCAAGCCGACCAATAAGGGCCTGCAGATACGGATCTTTCCTGTGATGTATGTGTAAACCCTCGAACAATTCCGGAAATTCACAGACGGCTAAAACATTTTCCTTTCCGGATTTACATTCTCTCGGCTCTTCGAATACTCTTGTTAAGGAATCAGCCACACAATTTTCTGCACTACGTATATGTATCTGGACAAACTTAAAAGCTGAAATGCATACCCCCCAACGCGCTAACCTGCCTGTAGATCGCGGTGAGGCCAACGACCACGTTAGCGCCTGGTTATCGCACTCAAGAGTAAACTCAACATGCTCCAGATATTCGCGGCATTTTTCTAAACCAAATACCACAGCCAAGGTTTCAAGTTCGTAAACTGAATACTTCCGCTCGGCTGCAGTAAGGGTACGTGAACTATACCCAATAACCCTACGCCCCATAGGTAAATCCTGGAGTAAAACAGCAGCCACCGATCCCCTGCTTGCATCGGTCTGAAGGATAAATCTACGTGAAAAATCAGGGAAAGCCAACACTGGGGGATTCATTATGGCCTGTTTAAGGTCTTCAAAGGCCTGCTGCTGTTCCTCACCCCACTTAAACGGAGTTCCCTTCCGATAGAAGACGGTTCAACGGTTCCGCCCGCGTTGCAAAATGCGGAATAAACTTGCTGAAAAATTTCACCATGCCCACGTACCTCGCCAATGCCTTTACGGTTTTAGGGGGAGGAAAGTTACGTAGAACTTTGGTCCGCTCCGGATCAATCGTTATCCCAGCCGGAGATACAACATGACCTAAGAAAGAAATCTGTCCCGCAGCAAAGTTAAACTTCTCTTTGCGCAAGGTAAGGCCTGCGCGCTCGAGCCGGTCAAAGACCTCCGCTAAATGTTGGCAATGGGTTTCAAAGTCGGGCGAGTAGAAAACCACATCATCTAGATAGTGATACACATATTTAAACTTGATGTCCGAAAATATTTGATCTAATAACCGCGACAACACCTGAGCTCCAGTAGCAATTCCGAAGGGTACTCGTTGGAATTCATAAAGTCTCCATGGGACAGCAAAGGCCGTTAATGGCATAGACGACTCCGATAAGGGTACCTGGTAGTAGGCGCTATTCAAATCCAAATTAGTAAATACTTCGGCACCCGCAAAATAATGCGCCACCGAATTTAAATGTGGCATTTTTTGGGCCTCGATCTTTATCTTTTTGTTCAAGTGCCGGTAGTCCACCACTACCCTGAAATCGTCCTCGCCCTTAGGGACCAGAAATACTGGACTACTATAACTAGACGTGGACGGCCTGATCACTCCTTTCGTTACATTTCGTCGATCTTTTTACGAAGAATAGCCATTTTAGGAGGGGTGACACGTTATGGTGGTAACTTCACAGGGGTGTCGTCTATTATTTGGATGTCATACTCCCACCAAATTTGTTACTCCTAAACGGTCAGCAAACAACGACCCATGGTTCGCACAGAGCTGTTCCAGCGAACGGCCCTGCTCTTCTGTCAAATGGGGGAAAGCATTGCTGACGTCGCATATATGGTGACGTAGCCCGCCACTCTCCTCCAAAGGAACTTCGTTGATGATTTGACCGCACTGAAATGCAACTCGTTCGGAAGGGGCAAATGCAAAGGTGATTTCCCCATCCCGAAAATCAAGCCTTAGGCCGACTCTAGTCATAAAGTCCGAGCCCAAAATCAGTCGAAATGGCAGGTCCGGCAGAAGATAGAAATAGTGTTTCCACGTAAAACGCGAAATACTTATGGTCAACAGAACCTTGGCATTCACCTGAAATTTATGACCATTTACAGACACGCACCCAACGCTACACTGCCGCGGTTTGCCCGAGAATTTAGTAAGATAGCTATAATAAAACCCCTCGTGTACCAAAGAGCAGGAACTTCCCGAGTCCAAGAGAGCGATTAACTGTCGTTTCCCAACAGTCAGCTGTACTGTCGGCTTCAAATCAAAGGGCTTGGCTATTATCCGATGGAATATCAGACAACAGGCAGAAATTCCGCAAGTGGCTCGTCAATCTTGGCGCCTTTGACTGTCTACACCCGCGGGTAGTAAAACGCCACCACGCCTCCTGGCTACCGTGCATTGTCTAACCAAATGCTCAAGAGCACCACATCTAAAGCAATTATTCGTAGAAGCGTCGGATTATTTGTAGAAGAGGGAGTAGTGTGTTATGTAAGAGAAAAGGGAGTAGACAAAACCACGTGAACATAATACGTTGCATGGTAAAATGGATTGCATTAAAACCTTCGCTATGAAAAAAAAAAAAAAAAAAAAAAAAAAAAAAAAAAAAAAACCACTTAGATATGTGAATTTTTGTGGCGATTGGTCAACCGGTTTTGGAGTTTACTCACTCTTCAACATACAACATATACAGTGCTCCCCCTCCCTCAAAAAAGAAAAGAAAAAAAAACACCGACAACGATTAGTATGTTGTACGGGACGGCAAACTGATTGATTTTCAAATACGAACCCCTATCCGGAAATGCACGGTTTGGACGCTGTAGCGTATCAAAGTATGAGATGGGTGTACGTTCACATTTCGTCAATAAACCTAGCATCGAGCTGTCTACATTAGAATCGGGCTTCGAACTGTGTACTTCCTACATCATTGCAGAGCATACATCGACGGTTTGTGACGTTCATGCACATGACCAAATATGTACGATTGTCTTTGAGGATTTTCAATCGCTCCGTCGACTCGAGCCATAAGGTCCTCCGCTGATGTTACAGGAGTGTCATACACCATGCTCTTCATACAACTCCACAGAAAATAGTCTAGAGGTGTCAGATCTGGGACTGTGCTGGCCGTAGAACAGGTTCACTTCTACCAATCCATTGATTTGCATATGCATATGCATTTGCATATACGTTGAGGTGATTCAGCACATTTACATAAAAATGTGCTCAAGTTGGCCATTTCAGCAGTTGTGTACTGCAGTGGCGGCTCCTGCCTTACAAAATAGGTGAAAAAGTGCACTTAAGCATGCTAAAAATACAATGCAAAGCCGGTGTCCTACGGCCCAACATTTTTTACCAAACTTTTTGTATCCAATGGAGCTATACACAAAAGAAACTGTCTGTCACACTATGATTCATTTTGGTCCAATACATATGACAGTTCGCGTAGTAAGCGAGAGAAATAAACATGGCGGATGCAAATATATACAGCTTTGTTTTAAAAACAAATTTAAACGGTGAGCCAAACAATGTACAAAGACTGCCTGAGGAGCATTGTTCTTGATTCTTTTTTGAAGTCCATTCAAATGTCCTGACATAACACTCGCTCCATCGTAACATTGTGCAACTAATTTACGTTCATAATTAAATTCTTTAAGAACACCATGCAGCAAAAGGAACAATGTTTCTGCGGACCTGTCAACACTCACATCATGAAATCCGAATAATCGTTCAAGCAATGTGCGCTCTGTATTCACGTATCTTACAATGATAGAGCACTGAGACTGTTGGCAATTTCAACAGAGAAAAGATCTGAGACATTAATTTCAGGTCTGGAAGTATTCCGAAATACATCCAATCACTTCATTTTGTATAGATTTAGGATC
>CM060964.1:167672114-167792114 GCA_030765045.1 Tenodera sinensis
ACAAAAGATTAATAGAATCACCTGTATTAAACAGTATACCACATCTGTGGTTTCTGCATTGCGAACTATCCTTGACTGCTACATTAAACCTGACCATTTGAATTCCACTGAAATAAATAAAGTTGAATACAGGGATCCAAAAATATTTCTTCCTGTGGAAAGCATGTATTTTGGTGCCAAAGTTCAAATATCTCTGGCAAAATCATCCCTGCCCGACAAATATGTATAACATATTCAAGATGTTCTCGAACTTCGAGCCAGGTGTAGTGATGAGTCATCTACCCTGAAAATTCAGGGCTGGCGGAACACTCCTTTGGAACAGACTACAGAGCTAACTTCAAAGACACGACCACTGTGACACAATGTAGCGGTTTCTGGGAACGGATGGTTAAGGAGACTCTGTCCATCTCCTCCGAGAAGAGCACACTGAAACGGGACGCCGGTTTGCAGTTCAGTCCCGCCTAGAAACCAGCCTTAAAGTTGGAGATTGACCGGCTCAGAAAACACAGATTCCAACAGAGCATTTTTTTAAACCGTGGAGGGGAAAACCCTGTTACAGGCGAAGGCCGACACGCTGAGGCCAACAGTGTGAGGGTCCCTGCGCCCTGAAGGGGGAGCGTTACTCACTAAAAAAAAACCTCCACGTGTTAGTTCGTGCAATGCTAATTTTATCGTGCATAATCATGCGTTAGTCGGGTCCCGCATAACACCCCGGTTAGTAATTGAAAGCTTTAAGCTGACATATAGTACATGCGAGCGAGTCAGATGTTGCTTTTTGGTAATGCCCATGAAACCTGGACGGGACCAAGAGGATTACATGAGTTGTGTTAACTTGGTGTTAATATGAAGACGCTATTTGTGCCCACTTGTGATTAAAGTTGCACAGGCATAGGCCTGTTAGTCGTTATGGTACGTGCTAATGTTAGTGTTAGCGTAACATGGTGTTATTCGTGCAATATTTAAGCTTAAATCTAGCGTTGCAAAGGTGTAGACCTGCAAGTCGTTATGGTATGTGCTAATGTTAGTGTTAGCGTAAACTGATGTTATTCGTGCAATGTTTAAGCTTATATCTAGCGATGCACAGGTATAGACCTGCAAGTCGTTATAATATGACCTAATGTTAGTGTTAGAGTACAAAAAGATATGTTTTTCGTACAATATTTAAGCTTATATCTAGTGTTGCACAGGTCGTGCAACACTAGATATAAGTCGTTAGTATCAGCTATTTGTTAGTAATTATATACGTGCTTGATGAAGTCTATTGCGCTAGAGTTCTACTTCGTCTGCCTGAGACAGGCAGGTCTTGTCGTGTCTGCGTTAATCCTCGATTCGCCTGGTCGTCGGAGTGTCCTACTCCATCATACGGTGGCCCGTTTCACCGCGCACGTAGGACACTCGTGGGAGGCCCTGGTTCTCCCGGTCCGCCTCGGCAGTCGCCGAGGGCTTGTAAGGCTCGGTGGCAGGCTGCGGTCTGAAACAGGGAAAAGGAAGGTTTAGTTGAGTGTGAGAGAAGGGAACAGTCCTGTGTCAATGTATGATTCAGTCGTGTGGTAGATTGTTCAAGAATTCCTGTACTTCCGTGTTATTTGGTCTAGCATGTTTATAAATTTCCATTGTATATATGACTAGGTTCGTTACTAAAGGGTTATGATGTTTCTGCAGGTGTTTATACGTGTCGTGTGACAGCTTTTTAATGGATTGCTCTATCGTGTGCATTTTTAATTTGTCGCGTAATAAGTCCGCTGACGCAGTGTAAGGCACTTTTGCTACCAGTCGTAGAATTTTGTTTTGCAGTCTTTGTAGGCGCATAATCTGTGTTTTTGCGGCATAACCCCAGACCGGAGCAACGTATGTGAGTATAGGGCGGATAAGCGTCCTGTATAATGTTAGTCCCATTTTGAGTTTTAGTTGCGAGTTCATGTTTATAAGGGCATAGGGTTTGCCTAATTGGGCGTTCGCTTTTCCCCTTATTTGGAATATATGCTGCTTCCATGTGAGTCCCTGGTCCATTTGAAGGCCTAACCAGGCGACTGTGCTTCTCCACTCAATATTCTCTCCAAATATGGTGAGTGGCGGAAGTTGGTGTTTACCCAGTCTATGGTTGATTCTTTTGGTGAATATGATAGCCTGCGTTTTCTTGGCATTCTCCTTAATTCGCAATTTGGTGAACCAATCCTGTAGCTCGTTAAGGGTGTTTTGTAACCTGCTGTGAATGAACTCGGCTTTCCCCGATTGCACTACAATTGCTGTATCATCAGCGTAAATGAATAAGTTCGTGTTGTGTGTTTTCGGGATATCGTTCATTGTTATATTAAAAATATTCGCCCCAATATACTTCTTAGTGGGACTACCGCTTTTAATGGGCGGGGGGAGGAGAGATGGTTATTTACTCTGGACTGGAATGTCCGATTGTGGAGGTAATTGGCGATTAGTTTTATTAGAGAGTCCTGTATATTAAGTGCTTTCAGTTTCTTGAGCAGGCCCGCATGTCAAACTCTGTCGAAAGTGCGTTCTACATCAAGTAGGAGTGCGCCTGTCGATTTTCGGAAGTTAAACCCATGCGTGATGTGTTCTGTGGCTCTCAGAAGTTACAGAGTTGTAGAGTGGCGTGCGCGGAATCCGAATTGTTCCGGTATAGTTATGTTCCGTTTGATTAAGTGTGCGTTTAGGCGTTTTAGTATTACTTTTTCAAGTAGTTTTCCCAGAACGCTTAGTGGACTAATTGGTCTGTAGTTCTGTGGGTTCGAGAGATCCTTGCCCTTCTTGGGAAAGTGTACGACGATTGCTGACTTCCATCTGTCAGGGTAGTACCCTTTCTCTAGCACATAGTTGAAGATTTTGGAGAGTAGTTTGATAGCATCTTCGGGTAGGTTACCTAAGGCTACCGTCGGAATGCTGTCTGGCCCAGGGGCCTTTCGTTTTGGTAGATGTTTAATGAGCCATTTGATTTCACTGGGACATGTTTTTCGGATTTTATTGTGAGTTATTTGGTCTTTATATTCGCGTGTTTCTTCCTCGGTGTCGGTGGTGAATTGTGGACAAGATGGAGTGATGTTTGGTGTTAATGTTTCTTGTAGCGCGTCCGCTAGTGCATTTGCTTTTTCTCGATCGGTGGTGGCTATGGTCCGGTTATTATGGAGTGGACGGTTTTGTACTTTATCGCGTATTAGGCAGCGAGATACTTTTCACACGGAGTCTCGTTCATAATCGAGATTCTCCAGTGTGTTCTGCCATTGCCTCGAGACGTGATTTGAGATCCTTTCGCTTACTAGGTTATAAAGGTATTTAACGTACTCGAGGTCTGTTAAATGCCGCGTTTCTTGCCATTTGCGTGTGGCTTTGTTTCTTTCGGCTGTTAGAGAGGTTATGTCTTGTGGCAGTTTAGTTTGATGTTGCTTAGGTTGGCTCATTGGCACACAGGCTGCCGTTGCTATTTTGATGGCCTTTTCCAATTGGATGACCGCTTCATTGGTGCTTTCGTTAGTGTTTAGTGGGGCAGAGGGCAAGTTTTTGCTTACTATATCTGCAAACTTTGCCCACTTCGCTGTGTTCTAATTTGGGCGTTTAACTGGCGGGACTAGAACTGCATTGCCCTCTAGGGTGATTATGAGGGGAGATGGTCAAATGACAGCTCATTCATAACTTTAAGATGTGTTCTGCGTGTTAAGTTTTTGGACAGGGCTATATCTAGCACATCAGATCGGTGTCCTGCAATAGGGAAGGTAAGTATGTTCCTGAGGAGTGTGGATGAAGAAGTCCGAGTTGTTTTCAAGGTGTAATAATGCTCGTCCATCTTTGTCTCGTTGCATCCCCAAATTTGGTGTTTAGCATTGAGATCACCCGCAATTAAGGCCCTATTGTGATGCAGCGTTAGGTCCGTTATATCGGATGTGATTAAAGTACCGGGAGGGGCATAGGCCGCCGCTATGAGTACTTTGTTCTTATCGAGTGTAATTATAACGCTATTGGTTTCCAAATTTTGGAGTTGCGCAGGGGGGGGGAGGTTAGGTCGTGTTGTATATCGTGTTTAATATATGACCGCGGTGCCACCCCCACGCCTGTCACGCGGCAGGTAACCTTCAGGGGTCGGGCGGACGCATGGCTGTGGGAGCTGGGAACCGTGCGCAGAGTAATGCCCGTACGGGCCCCACCTGCGCCTAGTGTGGCCGGGGTAGAGGCGCAGGCTCCTGTCACTGAGGCACGGTCAGGCTCTAGGACCCCCGCCAGCCTCGCGGAGTGCCGCGCACGGCGAGGAGGGACCGACCAGACCTGCAAAGACGACCCCGAGACCCAAGACTACACCACCAAAGACAGATGTACCGGCGCGTCTCTAACACCGGCATGGAGGACAGCGACCTGAGGGAGTCAGCGGGACACATCCTTGGGTTGCTGATGGAAGCGGAATTGTCGGAGGTCCGCTCCATACTGGCGTCCTACAGGGACTTCTTCCAGAATCTGGTGACTCCTGGCTTCCTCTAAGTATCAAGATGAACCATACAAACCATATCAACATCATGAAATGGAACGCTAGAGGATTTAGACATAAAAAGACAGAGTTCAAGGAATTCCTCACCCGTAACAATGTAAATATTGCCCTTATCACAGAAACTCTCCTTAAAGACAACCCTAGATTTAACATTCCGGGATACACGACTCACCGAACAGATAGAGACAGGCGTGGGGGTGGCACCGCGGTCATATATTAAACACGATATACAACACGACCTACGCAACTCCAAAATTTGGAAACCACCAGCGTTCTAATTACACTCGATAAGAACAAAGTGCTCATAGCGGCGGCCTATGCCCCTCCGGGTACTTTAATCACATCCGATATAACGGACCTAACGCAGCATCACAATAGGGCCTTAATTGCGGGTGGTCTCAATGCTAAACACCAAATTTGGGGATGCAACGAGACAAACAAAGAGGGACGAGCATTGTTACACCTCGAAAACAACTCGGACTTCTTAATCCACACTCCTCAGGAACATACTTACCTTCCCTATTGCAGGACACCGATCTGATGTACTAGATCTAGCCCTGCCCAAAAACGTAACACGCAGAACACATCTTAAAGTCATGAATGAGCTGTCATCTGACCAACTGCCCCTCATAATCATCCTAGAGGGCAATGCAGCTCTAGTCCCTCCAGTTGAACGCCCAAATTACAACAGCGAAGTGGGCAAAATTAGTAGACACAGTAAGAAAAAACTTGCCCACTGCCCCACTAAACACTAACGAAAGTACCAACGAAGCGGTCATCCAATTGGAAAAGGCCATCAAAATAGCAACGGCAGCCTTTGTGCCAATGAGGCAGCCTAGGCAACATCAAACCAAACTGCCACAAGACATAACCTCTCTAACAGCCGAAAGAAACACAGCCAGACGCAAATGGCAAAACACGTGGTATCTAACAGACTTCGAGTACGTTAAATACCTAAATTAGCTAGTAAGCGAGAGGATCTCAAATCACGCCTCGAGGCAATGGCAGAACACACTGGAGAATCTCGATTATGAACGAGACTCCGTGTGGAAAGTAGCTCGTTGCCTAACACGCGATAAAGTACAAATCCCTCCTCTCCATAATAACGGGACCATAGCCACCACCGATCAAGAAAAAGCGAATGCGCTCGCGGACGCGCTACAAGGAACATTAACACCAAACATCACTCCATATTGTCCACAATTCACCGCCGAAACCGAGGAAGAAACGCGCGAATATAAAGACCAAATAACTCACAATAAAATCCGAAAAACATGTCCCAGTGAAATCAAATGGCTCATTAAACATCTACCAAAACGAAAGGCCCCTGGACCAGACAGCATTCCGACGGTAGCCTTAGGTAACCTACCCGAAGATGCTATCAAACTACTCTCCAAAATCTTCAACTATGTGCTAGAGAAAGGGTACTACCCTGACAGATGGAAGTCAGCAATCGTCGTACACTTTCCCAAGAAGGGCAAGGATCTCTCGAACCCACAGAACTACAGACCAATTAGTCCACTAAGCGTTCTGGGAAAACTACTTGAAAAAGTAATACTAAAACGCCTAAACGCACACTTAATCAAACGGAACATAACTATACCGGAACAATTCGGATTCCGCGCACGCCACTCTACAACTCTGTAACTTCTGAGAGCCACAGAACACATCACGCATTGGTTTAACTTCCGCAAATCGACAGACGCACTCCTACTTGATGTAGAACGCGCTTTCGACAGAGTTTGACATGCGGGCCTGCTCAAGAAACTGAAAGCACTTAATATACAGGACTCTCTAATAAAACTAATCGCCAATTACCTCCACAATCGGACATTCCAGTCCAGAGTAAATAACCATCTCTCCTCCCCCCGCCCTATGAAAGCGGGAGTCCCACTAAGAAGTATATTGGGGCCGAATATCTTTAATATAACAATGAACGATATCCCGAAAGCACACAACACGAACTTATTCATTTACGCAGAAGATACAGCAATTGTAGCGCAATCGGGGAAAACCGAGTTCATTCACAGCAGGTTACAAAACACCCTTAACGAGCTTCAGGATTGGTTCACCAAATGGCGAATTAAGGTGAATGCCAAGAAAACGCAGGCTATCAAATTCGCCAAAAGAATCAACCATGGACTAGGTAAACACCAACTTCCGCCACTCACCATATTTGGAGAGAATATTGAGTGGAGAAGCACAGTCGCCTGGTTAGGCCTTCAAATGGACCAGGGACTCACATGGAAGCAGCATATATTCCAAATAAGGGGAAAAGCGAACGCCCAATTAGGCAAACTCTATCCCCTTATAAACATGAACTCGCAACTAAAACTCAAAATGGGACTAACATTATACAAGACGCTTATCCGCCCTATACTCACATACGTTGCTCCGGTCTGGGGTTATGCCGCAAAAACACAGATTATGCGCCTACAAAGACTGCAAAACAAAATTCTACGACTGGTAGCAAAAGTGCCTTGCACTGCGCCAACGGACTTATTACACGACGAATTAAAAATGCACACAATAGAGCAATCCATTAAAAAGCTCTCACACGACACGTATAAACACCTGCATAAACATCATAACCCTTTAGTAACGAACCTGGTCAAATATACAATGGAAATTTATAAACTTGCTAGACCGCTAGCGCTTTTCGACAGAAATCTAACTCCAAATAACACGGAAGTACAGGAATTTTTGAACAATCTACTACACGACTGAATCAGACATTGACACAGGACTGTTCCCTTCTCTCACACTCAACTAAACCTTCCTTTTCCCTGTTTCAGACCGCAGCCTGCCACAGAGCCCTACAATCCCTCGGCGACTGCTGAGGCGGACCGGGAGAACTAGGGCCTCCCACCAGTGTCCTACGTGCGTGGTGAAAGCGGGCCACCATATGATGGAGTAGGACACTCCGACGACCAGGCGATCAACAAGGTTTAACGCAGACACGACAAGACCTGCCGGTCTCAGGCAGACGAAGCGAGAATTCTAGCAAACACCGTGCATCAAGCACCCATATAATTACTAACCAATAGCCTAAAACTAACGACTCGCAGGTGCAACACTAGATGTAAGCTTAAATATTGCACGAATAACATATCTTTTTTTTTCTTTACGCTAACACTAACATTAGCTCATACCATAACGACTTGCGGGTCTACACCTGTGCATCGCTAGATATAAGCTTAAATATTGCATGAATAACATCATTTTACGCTAACACTAACATTAGCACGTACGATAACAACTTGCAGGACTATACCTGTGCAACACTAGTGTAACCTTAAAGATTGCAGGAATGATACATCTTTTCACATACAGAATCATCTACAGTAGCATGTAACACAACAACTTGCAGAGCTATCCCTGTGCAACAATACAATAACCTATGTAAAGCTAATAATGTAGTCACGACTAACAGGCCTATGCCTGTGCAACTTTAATCATAAGTTAGCACAAATAGCGTCTTCATATTAACACCAAGTTAACACAACGCATGTAATCCTCTTGGTCCTGTCCAGGTTTCATGGGCATTACCAAGAGGCAACTTCTGACTCGCTCACATGTACTACACGCCAGCTTAAAGCTTTCAATTACTAACCTGGGTGTTTTGCGGGACCCGACTAACGCACGATGATGCACGATAAAATTAGCATTGCACGAACTAACACGTGGAGGGTTTTTTTAGTGAGTAACCCTCCCCCTTCAGGGCGCAGGGACCCTCACACTGTTGGCCTCAGCATGTCGGCCTTCGCCTGTAACGGGTTTTTCCCCTCCACGGTTAAAAAAAAAATTGTTAGTCATTCATCATCCTTATGATGGGAGAGATGCACACTCCCTAAACTCGATGGCTCTTCATCACTATACCTGGCTTGAAGCCCGAGAACATCTTGAATTTGTTCGTAAAGCTTAGGATCATATTTTAAATATGTATAAGCTTTCAAATTATGCTGTGTTGATTTTTACGTTGAGTCAGTTCGCGACATATCAAGTCGTTTTTCATTAAGTGATCGTCTTCTTACAATATTGGAGGTATTAGAATCAGCTAAAATCCAAACAGTTCAGTCAATTGCACCATTTGCTTCTCGGTTTCCTAATTTGGTGAACGCAGAAAAAATCTAACAAACAGATACGGAGTGCAGAATATTGCACAATACTGTCATTGCATGTGGCAGTAACTACAGCGCAAGAATTTTGGATGATGATGACCATCGTCATCATCATCAATTATGATGATTAATTCTTGTCATAAATATGTGTACATTAAGCAAAATTGCTTTAAAAATCCAGTGTTTTCTCGTGTTTTTTCAAATCAAATCTTTTGCATTTACTTCGTCAGACATGGCAACACTGTTCACAGGTTTCATAAGCGCTAACGTGTTCGTTTGCCTCTTAAATGAGTTGGAAGACCGATCTACAAGCGGTTGTTGTTGTTGTCGTTGTTGTTGTAGTGCTTAACGCCCGGTGACACTGATGACACATGGAATGAAGATGGAGCACCGGTGAAATGAGATGCCGGGGGAAATCGGAGCACCCGGAGAAAACCCGCCCTGACGCCGCTTCGTCCACCACGAATACCACATGCGGGTCCCTGGGATGGAACCCGGGCCGCCTAGGTGGTAGGCGAGCGCGCTAACCGCTCGGCCACGGCGCCGCCTAGCTGTTGTAACATTATTAGACCCTTTGAACTATGGGTCGAACCTCGGACCTATAAACTAGGGCTGGGGACGGTTCAGCACAACTCGGTTCGGTTCTGTGATGTCTTATGACCCGATACACCGAGTATATAACCGGGTTCTTATTTGGCGGTAGCTTTGTATATGTAGGAAGGATTATTGCATACAGCATCGATCATTGCATCAATTGTTAGGTTTCCCTTTTAGGGTAACAGGTGTTTCTCTAGCCAGTAGCTTGCCTTGTGTACACATGTGGTCATAAGTATTCGCACAGTTACCAATAAAAAGGAAAAATGTTTTATTTTGAGCATTTCTACACTTAAAAACCCAAACATTTGTGGCACATATAAACTTCAAACATTCTATTGGCATTGCATTTACAGTGTTTTACAAAATGTATAAAAATGTTTTCCTTAGGAGTTGCATTTTACTTGGGACATACGTATTCCTACAGCGATGGTAATCATAGAACAAATGGATATCTCATAACCCACAATCTCTCTGTTACCTGTTGCTGCAGTGCTGCATGCTAGTCGTGATATGGAGTGACTGATGAGTTGCAGAAGGTCAAAATGGGTCCTAAAGGAAAGGAAACATCTTTGGACCCAAGGGAAGTGATTGTTTCATTACATAAACAGAAAAAAAAATTGCAGTCTGAAATATCTCACACCGTAGAGAGACAATGTTCCACTCTCCGTCGCACATGTCCTCCTTGATTGTCTGCGATACGCTCGTGAGCGCCAGTCCGTTGGCCTGGGCCTTACACTATGCTCAGTTTTACGCAACGACCCAGTAGCTGTAAATACAGTGCTGCGGTTTTGTTCCACAATCGATTTTATGACGCAAGTGTAAGATTTTATTTCGGAGATTTTAGCTTTTAGATTGCCTTATCTTTTGGTTTTTTAACGTTTTAGCGTTTCGAGTTTAACAGTTTTTACTTTGTAGCAATTTTAAGCTTCAGTATTTAGCATTTTAATTGGAACGTTTTAATAGCTGAGTTTAGCTTGTTTTATCTATTTTAAGTTTCGGTTTTTTAGTTTCTTATGAATAATGTTTTAACACTTGACCTTCCGTGATTTTACTTTTGGACTCGGGGCCCTAATGACCAAATTGTTGACAGACCCTTAAACCCGATACACTCACTCACTCACTCACCCCGTAGAGAGAAGTCGTTCGATAGTTCGGAGTGTCATTGAACATTTTAAAGAAACCATATGCTAATAAATAAAGAGAAAGTGAGTTGCCCAAAGAAACTAAATTATAGGTAACAACAGTAGTTGATCAAAATGGTGAAGAAAAATC
This sequence comes from Tenodera sinensis, assembly GCA_030765045.1. Taxonomy (NCBI): domain Eukaryota; kingdom Metazoa; phylum Arthropoda; class Insecta; order Mantodea; family Mantidae; genus Tenodera; species Tenodera sinensis. The sequence continues at coordinate 167,682,591 of CM060964.1, forward strand.
CCCAAATTTCCTTTTCTGAAATTGCTGCACATATAAAAATGTATGGGAAGAATGTAATGCCCAAGACAATAAGGCAACTCATCAATCGTACTGGATTCCATTCTAGGATACCCAGAAAGAAGCCATATATCAGTAGAAAAAATTAAAAGAACAGGTTATGTTTGAAAAGGAATATATGGGAAAGCACAATACATTCTGGGAAATAGTTTTATTTTCGGACGAAAATATTTCATAATGTTGGCCAAATGCGAAAGACGAGATAGCCAAATACGGCACTGGACATTCAAAATTTGCAAGCAACAGTTAAACATGAAGGTGGTGGTGTTATGGTCTGGGGATGCATGGTTGCTTCAGGTATAGGGGAACTAGTATTCATTGAGGGAAATATGGACAGACATGATTACATTGACATATGGAAGGGCAATTTGAAGAAGAGTACCGAGGAGTTGAATTTAGATGACAATTACTACAATGACCCTAACATACTGCAGAGATTGTCGTTTGTGGTTGCTATGTAATACTCCGCGCACACCAAAAACACCTGCACAATATCTGGATCTCAGCTGCATTGAGCACCTATGGAGAGAGCTGAAAGACAGAATAAGAAACTACCACATATACAGCAAATCTGAACTAAAACAGCTACTTGTGACAGAATGACATAATATTGGTGCAGAAACAGCTAGAAAACTTGTCCACTCATTGCCCAGACAGCCGAGAGAAGTAATTTATAGGAGAGGTTGGCGTACAAAGTATTAGGAAGGTTTCTTTTTTAATTTTCTCTTTGTTACGTTCTTGAATGAATACTTACGTACATAAAATTCAACATATGAGAACAAACATCTTATGTATTTATGTAAAACAAAGTAAATGCAACTGTACTTATAAGTTGTGTGAAGTTCATATTGTGAATTTTGTTCTAAGTTTTGTGACCGGCAAATATTCAAAATAAAATATATTATTTTGTATTTGCAACTGTGCGAATACTTGTCTATATGTGTATACTAAAATGCACTATAGTCTTACGACTAAGCCTTCTCCGGATCCGTAGCCATTCTTCTTGGTGAGAGCATGTGGCCCAAGAAGCGAACCTTCTAGCTGAACAGCAGGCTCTTCTTCTTGTTCAGCTTCAAATTGGCTGCCGGTGGTCTCCGTAATGCCTTGCTCAGGTTCTCCAGATGATCCTCGAAGGTACTACCAATCACAATGGTGGTATCCAGGTATAGCTGGAAGGCGTTGTAAGCCAGTCTCATCACCGGCTCTATTGGGTGCTGGAAGGTAGCTGGTGCGTTTCAGAGGCCAAAGGGCATAATCATGAACTGCCAAAGCCTGAGCCCGTCGAGAATGCGTCCTTCTCCTTGTCTCTTAGATCCAGAGGCACCTGCCGGACCCCAATTAGAAGTCCAAGGTCGAAAACCACTGGTCACCAGCAAGAATGCCCAGGGTGTCGTCAATCCGGGGTAAGGGAAAGCAGTCCATTCGAGTGATAGCGCCAGCTTCCTGTAGGCCACGCAGAAGCGAAGATCGCTGCTCTTCTTCACCAGGACTACAGGGGAACACAAAAGTCCTGTCGAACTTTCGATGGTCCCTTGGATCTCATGTCCTGCAGCATGTCCCGAACGTCTGCTTGCTTCACCAGAGGAACACATCTTGGTGGTTGTCGGTTAGGCTGGGCGTCTCCGGTGTCGATATGGTGGAGCACTCGTTCGGTACGGCCGTAATCGCCTTCCCTTGGCTGAATACTGACTGGTAGGTTCAGGTAGATGTCGGACCCTCTTCAGTGCCTCCGCGTTCAGATGATCGGCTGCTCTGTTCATCAAGTCTTTCAGCCGGGGCCGCAGGTCTTTCGACGGTGCTAGCTTCATAGGTCAGTAGCACGATGCCACACTCACTGCCAGCTCGCACTTCCCGAACTCCGTTCCGGCTTGTAACTTCCAATCGCTGTCCGATGGATTCAGCAGCCTCACAGACTTCCTTCCGGCAAGGCAACAATGTCTTGGCGATCAATAACACATCCAAGGGTGTTTTCCGGTCCAGTTCCTTGAACCGCTACTACATCAAACGCGCTTTCACAAATACCTTACTATTCGCGGGCACTACCACTACCAATTAAAGGAAATGTCTTTTACATCAAGAAGGATTTATAGGCTATTCGCAGAAGTTTCGAGACATACATTTAATTTTTAGGTACGTATTTTAGATCAATGACGGTTTAATGAAAATCTATAGAAGCAGTGCTTAGAAAATCGAACATTTAAAAAAAATCCTTAAAAAGGGTAGTTTGGGACAGTGAATTAACTTTAAAACTTTGAGTTTCATCTTTGGAAGATGTTGAAATTAAAACATGTTTAGTATTTTACAACATTTCAATTCAATTTGGCATGCTCGCACAGACACACACGCACACACACACTCACGTTCACACAAGCGCACGCACACTCACTCTCCCACACATACAAGCGCACACACTCACACACACGCTTAAGCACACTCACAGTTACACACACTCACACACGCACAAACACTCACTCACACACACGCTCAGACACACACAAAAACACACACACACGCTCACACACCCACTCACTCACTCACACACGCTCACACACTCAAACACACTCCCACACATGCTCAAACACACTCCCACACACGCTCACACATATTCACGCACACTCACTCTCACATACACGCTCAAACACTCACACACACACGCTCAAACACTCACATACACTCACTCTCACATACACGCTCAAACACTCACTCACACACACACTCACACACACGCTCAAACACTCACATACACTCACTCTCACATACACGCTCAAACACACTCACATACACTCACTCTCACACACACTCACACACACACACGCTCACACACACTCACACACACCCACACACACGCTCACACATTCATTCACACACTCACTCACACACACTCACACACTCACTCACACACTCACTCACAAACACGCTCACAAACACGCTCACACACACACTCATACACAGGCTCACACACACTCACATACACGCTCACACACACTCACATACTCACTCACACACACGCTCCCACACACGCTCACACACACTCACATACACACTCACTCATACACAGGCTCACACACTCACATACACGCTCACACACACTCACACACACACACGCTCACACACACACTCACACACCCGCTCACACACACTCACATACACACCCACACACATTCACATAAAGGCTCACACACATACACACTCACACACGCTCACACACTCACATACGCTCACACGCGCTCACACACTCACATACACGCTCACACACACTCACATACACGCTCACACACACTCAAATACACACTCAGACACGCTCACATACACACTCACACACACTCACATACACACTCACACACGCGCTCACACACGCTCACACACACTCACACACACTCACACACTCACAAACACACACACGCTCACACACATACACTTACATACACGCTCACACACGCTCACACACAATCACATACACACTCACACACACGCTAACACACATGCTCACACACTCACATACGCTCACACGCGCTCACACACACTCACATACACGCTCACACACACTCCCACACACTGTCGCACGCCACTCTCTCCTTCTTTAACTATCTGCTACCATTACTTAACTTGACATTTGCTAAGCCTAGCCCCATGCTTTTTCTGCTACCCCACTTGACTTGGCTTAGCGAGAGTGAATGGACATCTATTTGCGGAATCGTGTTGGGAATGGATCGGTGGGGTATATTGTGGTTACATATAATACCAAATGCCTTTTCCTTGAATATATTTTGAATACATAATTAAATACAAGACTTAACACTGACGGTGTTAAGTAACAAGAATATACATAAGAACATTGAAAGTATGGTGAATGATGAAATATATATTACGAAAACGTAGTAAAATAAACAGTTACATAAAATAAACATAAATGTAAACTATTCTTTGCACTAAGTAATAATTCCTTTCTGACTGTTTGTCTCACCCAAATGTCTGGTGTGTTTTTGGAACAGGTCCTTATCCAATTGTGTTGAAATGAACATACACATGGACTGTGGCACATTCCTGCATATCAGCCATGAAGAATAAACGCGTCGTTCCTGCTTAATTCCGCGTATGCCCAGTGTATGCCTGAATTAGCATACATCTCGAAGAAATGGTGGTGAATGCCGACGTTGCTTCTCTACGGAGAAAAGTGGCTCACCTGCTTGCCCCCTTTGACAAGCAAGACCAAGAAGCATGACCCTGTTGACTTCGATGCGTGCTGACGTCACTGTTGGTGAACTGCTTGGCTCGATGAAGAGGAGCTTGCCGAGTAATGTTAGTAGAATTGAGAATTGCTAAGCCTATCGGCTCATTAGTGACGAACATGTAGGCAAGTATGTAAGATACTAATGCTGAGCGCCTCGGCTTGATGAAGATTAAACCATAGTGTATAAGGCTCATACATTACGCTTGGTCGAAGCTGACTATATTTTGACTGACGAAGACAACTGATGGCAGCGCCTAACGGAGCTCGACTACTTGACGAAGACTGGAGGCAGCGCTGAAGTAAACATCGAAGACTGCAGGCAACGCGCTTCGCGCTGAAGTGAAGATCAAAGACTGAAGGCAGCGCGCTTCGCGCTGAAGTGAACTAACGACTGGTCGGGCAGCCGGATTTTGTATTGTGTGCGGGGCGTAGCGGGGGCGAGAGGGGTTACGCTTACCAACCTGACGGCTGTACACCTCTCTAAGGTAAGGCCAGTCGATATCTCGAAGTGACGACCTTCCATGACGTCACAACACCCTCACACAGACGCTCAAACACACACTCACACACACTCACACACATTCACACTCACACTCACATACACGCTCACACACACTCCCACACGCTCACACACTCACTCACACACTCACACACATTCACACTCACATACAGACTCACACACTCACACACACGCTGAGACACAATCAAACCGACACACACACTCACTCTCACATACACGCTTAAACACACTCACATACGCTCAACATACTCACTCACACACACGCTCACGCACAAATTCAAACACACTCACTCACACACATACTCGAACACTCACACACACCCTCACACACGCTCACACACTCGCACACACGCTCGAACACACGCTCGAACACACTCGCTCGCACACATACTCGAACACACTCCCTCACACACACGCTCAAACACACTCTCACACACACACTCACACAACTCACTCACAAACACTCACGCATGCACACACACTCACACACACATACACGCTCACTCACTCACACACACTCACACACATTCACATACACGCTCACACACACGCTCACACACACGCTCACCCACACGCTCAAACACACTCACACACACATTCACATACACGCTCACACACTCACACACACGCTCACACACACTCACACACACTCACACACGCTCACTCACACTCCCATACACGCTCACTCAGACTCACGCTCAGACAGACGCTTACAAACACGCTCACACACACGCTCATACACACTCACACACACGCTCAAAGACACTCGCTCACACACTCACACACACGCTCAGACGCACTCACAGACACTCACACACACTCACACACACGTTCACACACACTCACTCATACACAGGCTCACACACACTCACATACACGCTCTCACACACTCACACACACGCTCAAACACACTCGCTCACACACACACGCTCAGACACACTCACACTCACACACACGCTCACACACACTCACTCATATACAGGCTCACACACACTCACATACACGCCCACACACACTCACATACTCACTCACACACACGCTCACACACCCACACACTCACATACACGCTCACACACACTCACATACACGCTCACTCACGCTCACTCACATACACGCTCAGACACACACTCACACACACGCTAACACACACTCACACACACGCTCACACGCACACTCACATACACACTCACACACACTCACACTCACATACACTCCCACACACACACTAACACACACGCTCACACACACACGCATGCACACTACACTCACATACACGCTCACACACTCCCACTCACATAAACATTCACACACATTCACACTCACACTCACATACACGCTCACACACACTCACATCCGTCCGATATGACGTAATGTTGGAGGACGTTAATTTAAAAAAAAAACACACACACTCACACTCACACACACGCTCACACACACACTCACACACATTCACACTCACACTCACACACACGCTCACACACAACCTCAAACACACTCACTCACACACACGCTCACACACTCACTCACACACACGCTCACACACAACTTCAAACACACTCACTCACACACATACTCGAACACACTCACACACACGCTCACACACACTCACACACACGCTCAAACACACTTGCTCACACACATACTCGAACACACTCGCTCATACACATACTCGAACACACTGGCTCACACACACGCTCACACACTCACACACACGGTCACACACACACGCTCAAACACACTCACACACACGCTCAAACAAACTCAGTCACACACATACGCGAACACACTCGCACACGCACTCACACACACTCACACACACGTTCACACACGCTCAAACACACTCGCTCACGCACACACACGCTCACACACGCTCAGACGCACTCACACACTCACACACACGCTCACACACTCACTCATACACAGGCTCACACACGCTCACACACACTCACACACGCTTAAACACACTCGCTCACACGCTCACACACACACGCTCAGACACACTCACACAGACACTCACACACACACTCACTCATACACAGGCTCACACACACTCACATACACTCTCACACACACTCATATACTCATTTACACACACGCTCACACACACTCACACACTCACAGACCAGCTCACACACACTCACATACTCTCACACACACTCACTCACAATCTCACACACGCTCACACATACTCACACACACGCTCACACACACTCACATACCCTCACACACTCACACACTCTCACTCACGCTCACACACACTATCAAACTCACTCACACATACTCACCCACACTCACACTCACACACACGCTCACACACACTCACACACTCACTCACACACACTCACACTCACGCTTCATAAACTCACACGCATTCACACTCAAACTCACATACACGCTCGCACACACTCACACACATTCACACCCACACTCACACGCACACTCACATACACGCTCACACACACTCACACACACTCACATACACCGTCACACACCTTCCCATACACACTCACACACACCCTCCCACACACACTCACACACACGCTCACACACACATTCACACTCAAACTTACATACACGCTCGCACACACTCACACACATTCACACCCACACTCACACACACGCCCACACGCACACTCACATACACGCTCACACACACTCACACACACTCACATACACCGTCACACACCTTCCCACACACACTCACACACACCCTCCCACACACACTCACACACACGCTCACACACACAGTCACACACATTCACACTCACACACACTCACACACACGCTCAAACACTCGCTCATACACATACTCGAACACACTCGCTCACACACACTCACATACACGCTCACACACACGCTCAAACACACTCACACACGCTCAAACACACTCACACACGCTCAAACAAACTCACTCACACACATACTCGATGACACTCTCACACACACTCAATAACACACTCACACACACACTCACACACACACTCACACACACGCTCAATCACACTCACACACACGCTCACACACAATCAGTCGTACTCACACAGACACTCACACACTCACACACACGCTCACACACACTCACTCATACACAGGCTCACACACACTCACATACACGCTCAAACACACTCGCTCACGCGCTCACACACACACGCTCAGACACACTCACACAGACACTCACACACACGCTCACACACACTCACTCATACGCAGGTTCACACACACTCACATACATACACTCACATACTCACTCACACACACGCTCACACACACTCACACACACTCACACACACTCACATACACGCTCACCCAGACTCACGCTCAGACACACGCTCACACTCGCTCACACACACTCACACACACGCTCAGACGCACTCACACACCCTCACACACACACTCACTCATACACAGGCTCAAATACACGCTCTCACACACTCACACACACGCTCAAACACACTCGCTCACACACACACACGCTCAGACACACCTACACACTCACACACACACTCACTCTTATACAGGCTCACACACACTCACATACACGCCCACACACACTCACATACTCACTCACACACACACTCACACACTAACACACTCACATACACGCACACGCACACTCACACACCAGCTCACATACTCTCACACACACACTCACTCCCAAACACTCACACACGCTCACACACACATACACACACTCACGCACACTCCCACACACGCTCACACACTCAGGCACACTCACATACACGCTCATTCATTCACAATCACACTCACATACACGCTCACACACACGCTCACACACATTCACACTCACACACACTCACACACACACACTCACACACGCTCACACTCACACTCACATACAGGCTCACACACATTCACACACACGCTCACGAACACTCCCACACGCTCACACACACTCACACACATTCACACACACTCACACACACGCTCAGACACACTCGCTCACACACACACGCTCACACACGCTCAGAAGCACTCACGCAGACACTCACACACTCACACAGACACTCACATACACGCTTAAACACACTCACACACACTCGCTTTCACACACACGCTCAACACACTCACTTACACACACGCTCACACACAACCTCAAACACACTCACTCACACACATACTCGAACACACTCCCGCACACACGCTCAAACACACTCACATACACGCACACTCACAGATACTCACTCACAAACACTCTCTCACGCATGCACACGCACTCACACACACTCATGCACACACACATACACGGTCACTCACTCACACACACTCACACACATTCACATACACGCTCACACACTCACTCATACACTCACACACGCTCACACACACGCTCACACACACGCTTACACACACGCTCACTCACACACACACTCACACACACTCACACACATTCACATACACGCTCACACACACGCTCACACACACACTCACATACACGCTCACTCACACTCACATACACGATCACTCACACTCACATACACGCTCAGACACACGCTCAAACACATTCGCTCACACATACGCTCAGACGCAATCACACAGACACTCACACACAATCACACACACGCTCACACACACTCACACACATTCACACTCACACTCACACACACGCTCACACGCCCAATCACATACACCGTCACACACACTCCCACACACACTCTCACACACGCTCACACACACACTCACACACACACTCACACACATTCACACTCACATACACGCTCACACACTCCCACTCACATACACGCTCACATAAACATTCAAACACATTCACATTCACACTCACATACACGCTCACACACACTCCCACACACACACACACACTCACACACACGCTCACAGACACACTCACACACTCACACACATTCACCCTCACACTCACATACACGCTCTCAGACACTCCCACACGCTCACACACTCACTCACACACACTCACATACATTCACACTCACATACACGCTCACACATTCACACACACGCTCAGACACAATCACACAGACGCTCACACAGACACTCACACACACTCACTCTCCCATACACGCTTAAACACACTCACACACACTCACTTTCACACACTCACTTTCACACACACGCTCAACACACACACACGCTCACACACACGCTCACACACACGCTCACACACTCACTCACACACACGCTTACATACAACTTCAAACACACTCACTCACACACATACTCGAACGCACTCACACACACTCACACACACGCTCACACAAACTCACACATACGCTCACACACACTCACACACTCGCTCAAACACACTCGCTCACATACATACTCGAACACACTCGCTCACACACATACTCGAACACACTCGCTCACACACATACTCGAACACACTGGCTCACACACACACGCTCAAACACTCACACACACGCTCACACACTCACACACACGCTCACACACACGCTCAAACACACTCACACACTCACACACACGCTCACACACGCTCAGACGCACTCACACAGGTGCTCACACACTCACACACACGCTCACACACGCGCTCACACACTCACTCATACACAGGCTCACACACACTCACATACACGCTCACACACACTCACACACACGCTAAACACACTCGCTCACACGCTCACACACACACGCTCAGACACACTCACACACGCTCACACACACTCACTCATACACAGGCTCACACACACTCACATACACGCCCACACACACTCACATACTCACTCACACACACGCTCACACACACTCACACACTCACATACACGCTCACACACACTCACACACTCACATACACCCTCACACACACTCACAGACCAGCTCACACACACTCACATACTCTCACACACACACACTCACAAACAATCTCACACACGCTCACACACACTCATATACACGCCCACACACTCTCACATACTCACTCACACACGCTCACGCACACTCACATACACGCTCACACACTCACATACACACTCACACACACACTCACACACCACCTCACACACACTCACATACCCTCACATACACACTCACTCACACACTCACGCTCACACACACTATCAAACTCACTCACACACACTCACCCACACTCACACACACGCTCACACACACTCACACACTCACTCACACACACACACTCACACTCACGCTTCACACATTCACACACATTCACACTCACACATACACGCTCGCACACACTCACACACATTCACACCCACACTCACACACACTCACATACACGCTCACACACACTCACACTCACATACACCGTCACACACCCTCCCACACACGCTCACACACACACTCACACACATTCACACTCACACTCATACATGCTCACACACACTCCCACTCACATACACGCTCAGATAAACACGCACACACATTCACACTCACACTCACATAGACCCTCACACACACTCCCACACACTCACACTCACACACACGCTCACACACACACTCACACTCACACACATTCACACTCACACTCACATACACGCTCACACACACTCCCACACACTCACACACTCACTCACACACACTCCCACTCACATACACGCTCAGATAAACACGCACACACATTCACACTCACACTCACACTCACATACACTCCCACACGCTCACACACTCACTCTCACATACACGCTTAAACACACTCACACGCACTCAAGACACACACACACACACGCTCACACACAACCTCAAACACACTCACTCACACACTCACACACACTCTCACACACGCTCACACACACTCACACACACGCTCAAACACACTCGCTCACACATACTCGAACACACTCGCTCACACACACTCACACACACGCTCACACACGCTCACACACGCTCAAACACACTCACACACACGCTCAAACAAGCTCACTCACACACATACTCGAACACACTCTCACACACACTCATTAACACACTCACACACACGCTCAAACACACTCACACGCTCAATCACACTCGCTCACACACACTCACACACACGCTCACACACGCTCAGACGCACTCGCACAGACACTCACACAGACACACACACGCTCACAAACACTCACTCATACACAGGCTCACACACACTCACATACACGCTCAAACACACTCGCTCACACGCTCACACACACACGCTCAGACACTCACACACAGGCTCACACACACTCACATACACGCCCACACGCACTCACATACTCACTCACACAGACGCTGACACACACTCACACACACTTACATGCACGCTCACACACACACTCACACACCAGCTCACACACACTCACATACTCTCACACACACACTCACTCACACACTGGCTCACAAACATACTCACACAAGCTCACACACACACTCACTCATACACAGGGTCACACACACTCACTTACACGCTCACACACACTCACATACTCACTCACACACACGCTCACACACACGCTCACACACTCACATACATACTCACACACTCATATACACGCTCACACACACGCTCACACACACGGTCACATACACGCTCACACACACTCACATACTCACTCACACGCTCACACTCACATACACACTCACATATACGCTGACACACACTCACCTACTCACACACACACTCACATACACGCTCACACATTCACAATCACACTCACATACACGCTCACACACTCACACACATTCACACTCACACTCCCACACGCTCACACACACTCACACACACTCACACACATTCACACTGACATACACGCTCACACACACACACACACTCACACACATTCACACTGACATACACGCTCACACACACACTCACACACTCATACATATTCACACTCACATACACGCTCACACACTCACACACACTCACATACACTCACACACACTCACACACATTCACGCTCACATACACGCTCACACACACTCACATACTGACTCACATACACGCTCACACACTCACACACACGCTCAGACACACTCACACAGACACTCACACACACTCACTCTCAGCCCGCCTCGGTAGCTTTGTGGTTAGCGTGTCTGCCGCATGTTCAAGAGGTCGCTAGTTCGAATCTCGCTTAGGGTAAGTTATCCGGGTAAGGTTTTTTTCCGAGGTTTTCCCTACCCTGAGAAGACGAATGTCGGGTAACTTAAAGCTCCAAAGACCTTGGGCTCATTTGAGCATCATTTCACCCATTTCATTTCATTCATTCGTCCGATATGACACAATGTTGGAGAACGTTAATTTAAAAAAAAAAAAAAAAAAAAACACTCACTCTCACATACACGCTTAAACACACTCACACACACTCACTTTCACACACACGCTCAACACACTCACTTACACACACGCTCACACACAACCTCAAACACACTCACTCACACACACGCTCACACACAACCTCAAGCACACTCACACACATACTCGAACATACTCACTCATACACACGCTCAAACACACTCACATACACGCACACTCACACATACTCACAAACGCGCTCTCACGCATGCACACACTCACACACATTCATGCACACACATACACGCTCACTCACTCACACACACTCACACACATTCACACTCACACACACGCTCACACGCCCACTCACATCCGCGCTCACACACTCACACACACTCACACACACACTCACATACACTTACACACATTTACATACACGCTCACACACACGGTCACACACACTCACTCACACACACACTCACACACACTTACACACATTCACATACACGCTCACACACACTTACACACACGCTCACTCACACACACGCTCACTCACACACACGCTCACACACACACACACGCTCACACACACTCGCACACGCTCACTCACACTCACTCACATACACGCTCACTCACACTCACGCTCAGACACACGCTCACACGTACTCACATACACGCTCACTCACACACACGCTCACTCACACACACGCTCACTCACACACACGCTCACACACGCTCACACATACTCACATACATGCTCACTCACACTCACTCACACACTCTCTCACGCATACACGCTCACTCACACACACTCACATACACGCTCACTCACTCACACGCTCACACACACTCACATACACGCTCACTCACACACACGCTCACACACACTCACATACACCCTCACTCACACTCACGCTCAGACACACGCTCACACACACTCACATACACGCTCACTCACACTCACGCTCCGACACACGCTCACACATATTCACATACACGCCCACTCACACTCACACGCTCACTCACGCTCAGACACCCGCTCACACATACTCACATACACGCTCATACACACTCACATACACGCTCACTCACACTCACGCTCAGACACACGCTCGCACATACTCGCATACACGCTCACTCACACTCACTCACACACTCTCTCACGCATACACGCTCACTCACACACACGCTCACACACACTCACATACACGCTCACTCACACACAGGCTCACACACACACAGGCTCACACACACTCACATACAAGCTCACTCACACTCACGCTCAGACTTACACTCACATACATGCTCACTCATACTCACGCTCAGACACACTCTCACACACACTTACATACACGCTCACACACACACGCTCAGACACACGCTCACACTCACGCTCAGACACACTCACATACACGCTCACTCACACTCACGCTCAGACACACGCTCACACACACTCACATACACGCTCACTCACGCTCAGACACACGCTCACACACACTCACATACACGCTCACTCACACTCACGCTCAGACACACGCTCATACACGCTCACTCACACTCACGCTCAGACACACACACTCACATACACGCTCACACACTCACATTCACGCTCACACACACTCACATACACGCTCACACACCCTCACACACACGCCCACACACACACTTACACACACGCTCACACACACTCTCAAACCCGCTCACACACATGCTCATACACACGCTCACACACACGCTCACACACACTCACATACACGCTCACACACACTCACATACACGCTCACACACGCTCACACGCACTCACATACACGCTCACACGCAGTCACATACACGCTCACACACATACACGCTCACTCACACATACACGCTTACTCAAACGCACACTCACATACACGCTCACTCACACACACTGGCTCACATACACGCTCACACACACTGGCTTTCATACACGCTCACACACACTCACATACACTGGCTCACATACACGCTCACACACACTGACACACACACACTCACACACATACTGGCTCACATACACGCTCACACACACTCACACACACTGGCTCACATACACGCTCACACACACTCACTCAGATAACACCGTCTCTCACAACACGCAAGCGCCCACACATACTCACACACACATTTACATACACAAACTCACTCTTATGCACTCTCACTCACTTACAGACACTCAAGCATAGCCACACACACTCACTCACATGACACCCTCTCTCACACTCACACACGCAAGCGCGCACACACACTCACTTACGTACACACACACTCACTAACCCACACACACTCACACACACACATTCAAAAGGACCTATTTCAAAAATGTATTATTTTTATGCAGAGGTCTCAAAATATCTATTTTCAATGAGTTTTCTATATTGCATCTTTGGATGAAACACAATAGGTAGTTATTACTAGGTAGGTGACAGAAAGCAAAAATGTACAGTTTAAGTAGCTTATATGCCTTAACAAACATTCTGGCATATTTGTGACAGTATCAGTATTGTCCTGTCATATTCATACTTACTATTGTGAGAGTGTAATATTTATAACCATGATATGCTTTAAATACCTAGTTTTGTACATGTCAATATATATTTTAAGTTGAAAATAATAATCATGAGTGAAATTTTTATGTATCATTTGTATATTATACTATACATCATTTTAAAAAAGTAATTCAGCAGAAGCTATACATAATGTGTTAGATATGTATTTCCATATACATAGGTTCAGTACATTGGAAAGATGAATACCTATATTAGCATCTTTTCTATGCATGAATAACACAGCAAACAAACCTATTAAGGCACAAGCAAAATCACCTGAAAAATTAAAAACTTACAACCTTTTACAGAAGAAGTCAATTAGTTATTGCCTTTGGAGTAATTGTTCCAAGGACATTTAATATTGCTCCAAAATAGGACAAATAAAATTTTATAATTCATCTGTGGCTATAATATGATCATTCTAGCCAACTCATCACATTTCTATCAAACTTTGGGCTTAAATCAGTCATCCATTTCTTTCAATTTGAGCACCACAACTAGGTAGCCATTAAATTCCTTTTATTTTCCGAAACAAATTGCCAAAAAGATTTAAAAATGTAAAAATTAGGCATAGAAAAATATAATAGAACATTTGCAGTCAGAATGACAAATACTGTTTTGAACATTTTATTAATGATATAAAAAATGCACAATGCTAAGTTAACTGTAAATTATCTAACCATCAATAGAAATCAATAGTTAAATATTTGGTAGACAATAATTAATGATGGGTGGTTGTTTCAGAGATCACACACTGTTTTAATTAAAGGTTAAATATAATACTTTTATGTTTTGTAAAATCTAACTATATACAATGGTTCTTACAAATGGATAGGATGTGCTATAATATATTCTGCTTGCCACACTGTAAATCTTAAATACTCAGATAAAATTTATGTTTCCAAATTATAATACATAAGCTTTTATGGTCCACGGCACTCACATCCAAATGTTCTGATTAGTATTAGGCTCTGTGTAAATCAAAGTTGCTAGCATTGCAGTTTAATTATTTTGATATTCTTGATATTTTGATGGTTTTGTTTTGTATAGGAACTAGTTTCAAGAAATTGTTCTGAACTTCACCACCAGAAGAGAACTGCTGAAATTCTGTGGCAGTTTCTCCCTACTCTTACACACTGTCTGGAACACAGTAGTATTAAGACTAAAATGATACTGGTTTCATTGTAGCACTGATGGAATAATCTTCTGAGCTTCTTTTTGTAATATATCAACCCTGTAAAGAAATAAATGCAATACTTTTAAAACTCCTCATTTATAGTTAGGTACCTGTACGTCACTTTATTCATCTGTTTCATTTGTAAAGTTGATTAACAAATAGAATAATTTCAAAAGCACACTGATCTTTTCTTTCTATTACTTAATGGAAATGGAATTTTACTCAAAAATCTTTATTATTATTTGCAGAAGCATCATAATCCTACAAACTATCACCTATCATCTCCTTTATACAATTTCCTTTGTTGTAAAATGATACAGAAATGGAAGAGGTATGTGATAATTATATGTTTAATCTCTTATCTACTTTTCACCCTTATTTAGAATACACTAATTAAAATTTGATCATGTTATGATGGTGGCCAGGTGATATGAAGGGGGTCGCACTAACCCACAAATACATTTGTGAGGTCCAATTGGATTGGTTTTGATGTTTACCCCTTCATTTGTTCTGACCTAGAGGCCATCTTTCTTTCTGTACCTTCCTCAACTTCACTAAGCTGTTAGAGCATAAATGGATGGTTTCCTTCATCTGCTTATTTGTTGTTCTAGTAATGTATTGCAGTCCTCAGACTTCATGACTGTGTTTGGTCTGTACCCTTAGTTAAATGTGGAATATGACAAGTGGTGTAGAAACTTTTTATGTCTGGTTAAATGATCCAAAATTTGAAGAAAAACTTGAAAACATTTTTGTTGAGATTTCAAGTGATGTGTCAGACACCGAAGTTTTTTAAAGAGATGACGGAGAATATATTCTAAATGATTATGATACAGCCTCATGTGTGTCAGTTGACAGCAATGAAGGCATCTAAAGTAGTGAATCTGATAAAATAAATTCTGATAAAAATAAATTCAAGTGCTCTACAATGGAACCTATAAGAAATGACAGTCTATTGCAAGAAAGTGTGCTTGAAATATGTGAATATTAGTCTGGAGTGAGTGATGAGAGATCATCTGCAGATTTTTTATTTGTTGCAATTACTGAATAGATGGACCCGCAGTTTTGAGGGATAAATGTTCAGCAATAATCCAGGACTAAATTTATTTTGATCATATGTTTAAAAATACTCAGTTACAAGAGATTTTTTCAAAGTGAATTTATTTTCCTTAAATTCACAATCTAAAACAAGGTTTTCTTTGGGTAGTTAAAAAAGAAATTTTTGATCTAAAGACTGTGTAACTGTGTTCACCAAATAACAAAGTATATAACATGATTAAAGTCCCACATAATTTAAAATATGTTCTGATATAATTCTATTCCTTCGTTTCTTAGAGGTCCCATTGATTGCACGACTGTGTTAGTGTCTCATACCTTCAAGACTGTGGTAGAGGCTTAAAGAAAGAAAGAATGAAATGAAGGAAAGGAAGGAGGAAGGAAGGGAAGGATGGGAAGGAGGAAAGAAGGGAAGGAGGAGCGAGGAGTGGGATGGAGGGAGAAAGGAAGGAAGGAAGAAAGGACAGGAGTAAGGAAAGAAAGGAGAAAGGCGCAAGCAGCGAGGAGGGCGTGATGGCTGGAAGGAGGGATTAAAGAAGGGAAGGAGGGAAGAAAGGGAAGGGGAAGGAAGGGAAGGAGGAATGAAGGAAAGGAGGAAGGAAGGAAAGGAGGAAGGAAGGAGGAGCAAGGAGGTGTGATGTAGGGAAGAAGAGATTAAAGAAGGGAAGGGAGGGCGAAAGGAAGGAGGGAAGGAAGGATGGCAAGGAGGAAGGAAGCAGGAGCGAAGAGGGTGTAATGGAGCGAAGGAGGGATTAAAGAAGGGAAAGGAGGAGGGAATAAAGGGAAGGGAAGGAGGAAGGAAAGAAAGAGGAAGGAACAAGGAGCGAGGAGAGTGTGATGGAGGGAAGAAGAGACTAAACAAGGGAAGGGAGGGCGAAAGGAAGGAGGGAAGAAAGGGAAGGGGAAGGGAGGAAGGAAGGAGGGAGGGAAGGAGGGAAGGAAGGAAGCAGGAGCGAAGAGAGGAAAGGAGGAAGGAAGGAAAGGGGGAAGGAAGGAATGGAGGAAAGAAGCAGGAGCGAAGAGGGTGTAATGGAGGGAATGAGGGATTAAAGAAGGGAAAGGGAGGAGGGAAGAAAGGGAAGGGAAGGAGGAGGGAAAGAAAGGAGGAAGGAACAAGGAGCGAGGAGAGTGTGATGGAGGGAAGCAAGGATTAAAGAAGGGAAGGGAGGGAGAAAGGATGGAGGGAAGGAAACGAAATGAGTAGCAATAAATAACTTAAGTATAGAAATATCGTCCCAGTTAGTCAATTATTATTCGTTTTAGAAAGAAAGTTTTCAGATCATCTGGTTTTAGTACACATCATATAGAATAACATACATTCCTTAAGGAAAGGTATAATGACTTTCAAATGAAATGATGTTTGTCTTAGAGCGTTACCAGGATGAGGACCAGTCAGAGTCCTACTGGGTTGTCAAATTCCATTCCCCTTAAGAGAGGCGCGACACACACTAAATGAACCCATCTCTAATAAACATATTTGCGATAAGGCGAAATATTCACATTTTGCAAACACTAGTCCACGAAGAAGGGTGATGACTTGATGAGTAATGTTTGGAACACTACCTTAAAAATCACATATGTTTAGCTCAAATATTTTTCATAATTCAAATGTATAAATATACCCATATAGTCGTAACTATGAATCAGGTGTTAAGTGCAATCAATCAATCAATCAATCAATCAATCAATCAATCGATCAATCAATCAATCAAGCAAGCAAACAATCAAGCAATCGATATCATAAACACGTAAGCATGTAAGGGTCATTATTATTTGTATGTATGTTTGTATTTTCAATTATACACAACTGGAATCTGAACTTTCGTCATGATGGTGCTAAAAGAATTACGTTGAATAAGCCAATGCATTCGTTAAAGGAGAGAGAGGGGGGAGTGAATGTGAGAGAGTGTGAGTGTGAGAGTGAGTGAATGAGTGAGTTAGTGAGTGAGTGAGTGAGTGTGTGAGTGAGAGAGAGAGAGAGCGCAAACAGTTGTTTCCTGTTAGCTGCAGAATGCCGTTAGCTGCAAAATTTGAGTCGTCGGGTATTTATGATTGTGTTGTTTGTAACCGGGGATGGCGTTTATTTATTATACAGATTTAAAATCAGTATTCAATTGCTGTTAAAAGGTTGGTGTTCTGTGCTGTTAAGATAGCAATACAGCAAGTGTAGAATACTACAGTGGCTTTCAGCGGTGAATTTAGTGATGTAGATCAGGCATGGGCACGAGAGGAGAGGTAGCGTCTGAACTTGCCTTACCCACACCACATTCTCTTGCCGAGTGACAAAGGTTGTTTGAATACGACACGTGCAGTGGTGGGTTCATTCCACCTACGTGGTAATAATTTCTACGCTGTAATTAATTACATACACATATTTTGCGTACAATAATTGTTACTGTGGTTAGACAAATTACATAATCTTGAAGTTTGTAACCTTCCTTTATCTTATGCACGTAATATCCTTACGCTGCCTTATGATTAACATGCTAAATTGTTTCTCTTTCACAATAAATAAAGCAGCAAATTTCCATTGCTATTTAGCCATAAAAATATTATAAAACTATTTGGTCAGCATAGTAAATTCTTTGCTTTTAAAATTAATTTTATGTTCAAACTTTGCAACACGAAATACGACAGTTTAGATTAAAGAAACTAATAAGAAACTGAACCCCTAAAAACTCGAATCATATCGTTCCTTTTATATGTTTACAAATATGAGTATTCAGAAAGTAGGTACCTTTCAAAATTGTAAATAAATACCTGTAAGTTTGATTTATGCTTCTGATCAAAGTATCGTTTGATATTGTAACACTTTATATTTGCAAATTGAAATCCGCATATTAAACAGCAAACTTTCATGTTTTTGTATCTCTACCATCCTCCATGAAACAGCCATACTCGCCACTGAACGAGGCGTGTCGAAACCTGAACAGCAGTGTAGGGGAGGTATAGTTGGTGGAGTGAGGCAAGGACGTGTTTCAGGGGAGTGGCCCAGTTGAGCCGATTTTACCCATGCCTGGTGTAGATAAAGCAAATATGTCTCGCATTTACAGAGGGTAACAGTGGTGTCAAGGTTACAGGCAGTTCAGGGCACAACTGTGCAAGTGCTGAAAGTTGTGGGCCACAAATGACGTAACACTCATCAGTGCTAGGAGTGTTATCAGCCGGCACTTGTCTGTATACCTGCAGCTTGGCTGCGTGCACGGGTAAAACCTTAGGAATGTTTTCCTTCAGAATTGTCTTTTTTTTTTTTTTTTTTTTTTTGTAGTGTTTAACGCCCGCTTTTACTACTACGGCACCGCAGGCGGTGACACTGATGATACATGGAATGAAGATGGAGCACCGGTGGAATGAGATGGCGGGGGAAACCGGAGTACCCGGAGAAAACCCGCCCTGACGCCGCTTCGTCCACCACGAATACCACATGCGGGTCCCTGGGATCGAACCCGGGCCACCTAGGTGGTAGGCGAGCGCGCTAACCGCTCGGCCACGGCGCCGCCCAGAATTGTCTGGAGGAATATATAGTGCAGATACGGGTTTGATGTGTGAAGAAAAGAGTGCTTCTTAGTGTGTCAGCCATAAATAGAAAAATACCTTATGTAGTTATTCAAGTTGATTAAAATAGTTAAAACTTTGATTATTTGACTCACCTTATAGATATTATTAAACCTACCCTGACCCTTAAATTAGCGGTTCTTAAACTGCGAAGCAAACCATCTACGCACTTACGTACTCCCTAAAAAGCGATGTTTTTGTTACTTTTCAATCCGAGATGTAAAAAGGTCAAAATCAATATTGAAATAAATAAATTAGAGAATAATTACACAGTATTAATAACAGTGCTTCTAATATGAACTTTTACCTACAGAAAAAGTGAACGGCAGCTTTCAAATCCGGTTATCCTTGAAGTGAATATTCTTACCTTTTTAGAATTAAACATAAATAAGAGAATGGTTACTTGGATTATTTACAAGTGAAATAACATAAAACGTAGTTAGTAACAGAGGTCGGCGATTTCCTTCAAAACTGAAGGGAAGATGCATATGCAAATTGTTTGAAAACTGCTGTCCTGAATGATACATATTCTAGTGCTAAGCATTTACATAATGAATTTAAGATAGTCTTAAATTGGGCTTAAATAACAACACCACATGTTACACACTTGTAGTTCAGTCACTAGCAGTGGCGTATATTGTGGGCTATAAAAACTATCATCGAAGCCCATATATAAAGTAAACTAGAAATTAACAAGTAATATTAATAATAATTGCAATACTAGCAAGTTTCCCTCATGAAGAATTAGCGCGTCGGATGGAATATGTCTCGTTCTCTACTACTGAACAGAGGGGAGAATAGGGCATCGGAAGCTTTATGCCGCAGCCTTCACTACGACATGGACAAGGAGGGGAAGGCGGGGTAATGCAGGAATAAGCATGCCAAGGCTTCGGAATCCCGTGTCGCTGTACTCACGCGAGTGTCTCCGAAATGTGCCGTGTGAACACGACTGGCTTGGAGTTAGCAAGAACGCTGTTTTTAATATTGTACGGTTGCTACGGTCCTCAACAGCTGTATTAGTATTATTTATTTCATAGTGTACAGCGCACCAAGACAGTTGCTAATACTAATTCGTCCAAATGGATGAACAATGTGTGATAAAATAAACGACCATACTCACGGTTGAAATACGAGGATAAGTTAGTGATAGTAACACAGGGAAGGCCTACTCTAGCTCTTCCACACTTGCAGTGTGAGCAGAAGGAAAAAGTAATCCTTAGACAAGATATTTTAACATAAACCATTATGATAAGTGTGTGTGTCGGACTGGTTCATGCGAATTAAATAGACTTTATTGCTGGACATGCTTGTTGTTTGCAACTAAGAAAACGCCCTAGAATACGACGAGTTTTGCAATTTTAGCGTATTTAATTACAAATTTGGTTAAACATAAGAGATCAACAATTAGAAACATAGGACTTGAAGAAATATGGTCAGAAACTATGAGCGTTGCTAATGAAGAGAACTAAGAAGGGTCTAGAAAGAGAAATTGTCGTGAAGATGAAACTCATTTTTCGTGCTCAAGGATTTTCTGTAAACTCCTGGGCACATTAATAGCTCAATCTAAATTAAGAGTTGAATCACGGAAACAGTTGAAATTTCTGGTCTTACTGAATTCTAAACATTTTGCAAGTTACGATAAAGGTTTTCCAACTGTATTGTGTGAACCCAGAGAACCATATGTTTCCTATTTCGATATAATGTCTTTGAAAACCGAACTGAAAGTGTTATATTCACTTCAAAAATGTTCTAACAAATCCGTTCAAACCATCGCAAATTATATAAAATCAAATGGACTTGATGTTGTGTACAGTGAAGTTCATAAACTATGTGAACTGATTTTAACATTTCCTTCTACTACTGCAAACACAGAAATGAGTTTCTCAGTCTCGGAATGAATAAAATCGTATTTACGGGTAACAGAAGGATAAATTGCTCTGAGCAACTTGGCTCTTCTATCGGTGCTAAAATACATACAGTGGAGTCCCGCCAATCCGAACCCGCTAATCCGAACGGGGCTAGGACAAAATATCTACCAAATTTGTTTTGAATTTTAAAACAAGGAAGAAAAAAATAGATTCAGATTAAACTGTTCTTCCAAGTAAAAACGTAAATTTATTAGCTTAGAAAAACATGAAATAAATGCTATAGGAATAAACAGTAAATCTGTCGGCTATCTTATACAGTGTGCGCACAAAGTCTGTATACCCCTGTACTAAATTTAAAACTACGTGAGTAAGTATGTTTTTTTGAGGTTAGTATATATTCATATTATTCTCCTGTCAGATACCCATTGTTGACGACGTCAATTGTTCGATTGTTGTCGCTCTTATGACAACAAATCAACAAATCTTATGAATCAAATTAGTTGATGCCGAGATATTGAGAAAGAATGGCTGATACAAGTGATTACACAATAAAATTGAGGAACGCTTGGTGTCCGCTGAGCGTCAAATTAATGGCAAATCAATGAAAAATGTCATGGACGATTTCGTTGCACGGTTTGTGAAAGCAGAACTGACAAAGAAGGTGTTGTTAGGGTGAAAACGGAAAACTTTTTAACGGGCTGTTTTCGCGACGCGACGAGAAGTGGAAGACCATCCACCACACTTGAACTTTGTGCTGACGTGGAAAAATGTATCCAGCAATCTCCGGTTAGATCCTTAAGGAAACGTGCTGCAGAGTTATGGGTACCGGAATCAACCACGAGGAAACACATTAAAGTGGATCTGAAAATGAAGTGTTGGCGTCCATTGAATGTGAATGAATTATCAGATGCTGATTTGTAGACATGTGTTAATGCCTGTAGTCGGATGCTGCAACAATTCCAAAGAATGTCTGAGAAGGCAAAAGTCATGTTCACAGACGAATGTGCGATTTATCGCAGTTCCCGTAACCGTAATGTTTATTTCTGGGGAAAAGAAAATCCAAATTTTTTCGAAGAAATCGAGCGCAACCCACCACAGGTCATAGTCTGGGCCGGAATGACACAAACTCATCTGTTTGGCCCATATTTTGTTGGTCTTGTTAATCTGAACACTTATCTTGCAGATGATTGATGACTGGCTTCTCCCACAGCTGTAAAATGTGGCAATCTTAAACAGTGTTTGGTTTCAACATGATGGGGCGCCATCTCACTTCGCAGTGGCTGTACGATAACGTCTGAACGCAGTCTTTGTAAATCGTTGGATCGATAGAGGATCGGACAATCTCACATGGCCTCAAAGGAGCCCTGATCTAACAACTCCAGATAATGCAATATGGGGTTGCATCAAGGAGAAAGTGCGGAAGCAGCGGTACGCTACAACTGGTGAACTGCAAAATGCGGTGCGAGCAGTTTTCCAGACAGTGACTCCAATGATGTTGAGTAAGATGAACACGAGAACATGGCGGCGTATTTGACTGTGCAGAGACAATAGGGGGACACATACCGATGTTTTGGAGTCTAAGCTGTAAGGAGAAACACTTAATTACATAAATATTGGAAGTTTGTACTTTTATTCCACGTCAGTTCGAATTTAATATAGGGGTTTACGGGCTTTGTGCGCACACTGTACACAAAAACTAAAAGTCGGAAGGCCTAGACCTACTAACAATGTGCATAACAAAATTTGAATGCAATTTCTTTTTACATTAACGAGAAAACAAATCGGAAAAGCAAATCAACACTTAAGAAGTGAAGTCAGTGATCTTCATTTGATGCAATGCGCTGAAACGATTTGAAGAGGCAATGTTTCTCCATCTTCTATTCTGATATTCACCAGGCTACTTGCGCTAGGTAGACGCCAACAGTGCTTATTAAAACATTACAGTAATTGGTTTTCGAGCCTCGGAATGTAGTTGTGAAATAAATTAGAGCATACTGTACTAATTTTGCTACTTTCAATCATTTTAATACTTGACACGTAAACGCTTAATGCCAATATGTTGTATTTGGCGAAAATCCACCTAATCCAAATTTTCGCTAATCCGAACAGGGTTCGGTCCAAATTAGTTCAGAATAGTGGGACTCCACTGCATTTCTTTCACTGAGAACACACTACGAGAAATTGTTTTCTGACAGTGTGGCAACGCAGTTTACCCGTAAAGAAAGACGGCTGGAATGCATGTATACAGAATGTCCCAAAGTTAGACCAACAAACTTTGGGATCTGATAGATAACATTATTTTAAACACTTTCTGTTATGGAATTTTTTTTTTTTTTTTTTTTTTTTTTTTTTTTTTTTTTTTTTTTTGGCTGTGGTGCTTTATTTAAGCGCTAGACGAGTTAATGCCATAGATTACTGCCTCCCACCCAGTTTAAGTATTTACGGCAAAATCAACAATGCAAATAAGTATTGCATTTATCTCGGTAAGGCACACAATCTTAATCCAAGAAACAAACACAGAACACATAAACAAAACACCATTCTTTACAGTTAATCACAGCTTTACTATTCAGAACTAGACCGACAAACTTTTAAAGCAGAGTAATGGCTGGTGTCTTTGCGAGAGTACGGCAGAATAGGGCACGTCGATGCACTCTTTGTGTTAATCGCAATGGGCTTGCGTGCTAACATTTACTTTGAATAATAAAACTGTGATTAACTGTTGTGTTTGTGTTTTGTTTATGTGATCCGTGTTTGATTCTTGGATTAAGATTGTGTACCTTACTAAGATAAATGCAATACTAATTTGCATTGTTGATTTTGCCGTAAATACTGGGTGGGAGGTAGTAATCTATGATATCAACTGTCTAACGCTTAAACGAAGCACCGCAGCAAAAAGCTTTCCATAACAGAAAGTGTTTAAAATAATGTTATCTATCAGATCCCAAAGTTTGTCGGTCTAATTTTGGAACACCCTATGTATAAACAGGTATGGTGAAATTATTAATTTCACTTTTATAACTGTTGTTTAGCTTGTTTCAAGAAAAAAATATTTAAATGCACTGTTCATGAAGTCAACATTTAATCATAAACCCTTATAGTTCGGATCTGGTAGCCCTAGTTTTCTTTTTTTTTTTTCTTTTCTTTTCTTTGCTTTTTTTCTTCTTTTTTTCAGTCTAACGCCCGCTTTTACTACATATGGCATCACAGGCGGTGACACTTATGATACATGGAATGAAGATGGAGCACTGGTGGAATGAGATGGCGGAGGAAACCGGAGAACCCGGAGGAAACCCGCTCCTGTGCCGTTTTGTCCATCACAAATACCGCATGCGGTTGCCTGGGATCAAACTCGGACCGCTTTGGTGAGAAGCGAATGGTGTAACCACTCGGCCACTGCGTGGCGATGTTAGGCCTACTGATAGCCCAAGTTACAATCCCAGCATACGCCACTGGTCACTAGGCATATTTTTCAATTCACACACTTCTCAATATTTGGCTTAATAAGCAAGGCGAGGCGTTTCCGTATCACAAGAGTACAGAGGTATTTTTTAGAGGTGGCGCGTGACCTTGCTTGGAAGTGCGCGAGTGACATCACGCAAAGCGATGGTGGGGTAAGTTTCCATCAGCAGCCTGCTGGCTAGTGGGTTAGAAGTCGAAGAGATACTAACCAAACACCCCTTTTATCTTGCAATAGGCAAGTGGACTCGACCATGAACTACTGCGCAACATTACGTCACACGCCACCTTTAAAAATACCTCTGTACTGCACATTACAAGCACGGGACAGTGCTATGTTACGTACTGCCGTCCCACGATGCGTAGCACAGTAGGTGTAGTGGTTGCGAATAGGTAATCTAACTCTGGATTAATTTGTAATTTAAACATATCTTTAAATATGTCTCAAGTGCAGGATTATAAATTCATATTCACAGTTGTGGATGAGTTAGATTTAATGCATGGAGAAAACTCACCTGTAAAGTGTGTTTAGACACAGTTTTTTTAGACACTGAAAAGTGTATAAGGTCATACAGTGCAACAGGTTACAAAATAATAATATTTATGTATGAATTTATGAATGATATAAATAATTCAATATATCACATATACTTTAAGTTTTTATTCTCTTTTACATATTTCGATGTGCAATTTAATGGGTAGGTATCTACCGTGCATTTTATTGTAGCCCTGCATATAATTTCGTTTGATTGAATGCACATAAAAGGCAGCTTTGTTTATGTTGTCGCTTGTAAGTTATGTCCGTGTGCACTAAACCTGAAGAGGTAGGTACTGAAATGCCTCGCCTTGTTAATAGCATTATAAATGGTGAAGGGTACATACACGGAGGAACACCTCGACCTGCGCAGATCTACTGTGTGCTAACACCCCCCCCCCACCCCAAAAAAAGGCAGGAATCATGCGAGGGAACAGAAGGGGCCACAGGGCCGTAGTCAAACGGGCCACAGAGACGCGCGGAAGTCCCTAACAGGTACTGAGATCTCTTCATCCGGTCCGGAACCGAACAAATGCAGCCCCCCCCCCCCCCCCCGCAGAGCCAACGTACCTTGGGTCCGGAACAAATTATTTATGGGACTGATTATTTACATTGAGATTAAGTGTACCCCAATATGCCAAAATGTTCAGGTAGGTGTTTACCTATGATTGTTAAGCTACGTTTTCTTGTAAATCAGTTCCAAGTGTCTGCTTTTTAGTTCTGAATATATGTCTATCACTCTTTATTTAAACACTGGATCCCGAGAACATTTTCAAGATATTTCCTTTCCTATTGAAACAATAGTAAGGCTGGATAGTCTTTATTAGCCATAGAATTTCGCATGTGTTTCTACTCGCTTTAGTGTGTCCATTGAACGTTGTGTAGTAGCGGAGTTCATTGAAATGCTGAGGAGGAGTTGTAGCAACTTAACCCTTTCAGTCCCGGTGTCCATTATAATGGACATAGGCATTTTTTGCCTGCTTGTAATACTTTTAAAGGTATTTTCTGCTATATTCTTGTTATACTGTTCGTCACCAATTAAACTTATGTAAAAACATGTTCTGAATTGTACAAAATTATTTATTTTTTACAATTTACATTGTAGTGGTTTTTTTTATAAAGAAAAGAAGCAAAATCCATGCAACCGCAGTCAAATGATACCCCGTCATCATCCACGCGTGCCATCACACCGATTATTTTACGTGGGCCCTCCCCGTCCTTTACCACAGGCACATTTGACTGCGGTTGTCGAGACTCGAACTCACGACCTCAGGCTTTGAGTGCATGGCCAGTGCACTACGTGTTGCCTTAACGATCATGGCTATCCAAGCCAGCAAGCTGACCGCCTAATCTAAACCGGTTTCGAATTAGAGGAAGAACGGCATAATTAGCAAAATAATTCGGGTCTGAAAGGGTTAAGTGTCGTTTCATGCACATAAACTTCGGAGATTATTATCTACAATGAAAACTAATAACTCAATGCAAGATCTGACTTTGTCTTCAGAGTTACACATATTAATCAGTGTTAACTGCAATGCGATGATGGTCAGTACTTAAGGATACATATTTTTAAGCTTTTGAAATTGAGACTCTAGAAATGAAGCTTTGAATTAGACAAATTTTGTGTGGTTTAACAGTTCCACAAATGAAAGCTCTCCAAATTTAGAGAACCTTCATCTAACTCAGGAGTGCACAACCTAACTTAGGCCAAGGGCCATTCTATTCTAAAACAGTTAACAGAGGGCCGCATGATTCATCATCCAACCCTTCATTGTAGGCCTAATTATATCCTACTTCTAAATTAGGACTTCTCTTTATTTAGCTTAGTAGGCTAATGTTCGATACTTCAATAGCAATAATAGGCATTTTATTAACATGCCTATTAATTTAGTTACTGTTCATAACAGAAAAAAATCACAAATGTTATTAACCTTAATGAGAAACTTGACACTGCCTTAAGTTTTGTTAACTTTTAATATCCCGTTCAGTGTTTGATATTGCAATGCGTATGCTTGCTTCGAAATGTTCGTTCGTGAGTCTGGGTCAAGTTTTGGATTTCAATTGTTTCACCATCGAAAATGACTGTTCACAAATAAAGTTGTCATTTTCAATGCATGGTCACGGAGATTGTAGTACATTTCTTTAAGCAAGTACAACTTATAGAAATCAAGGAGTGATACATCATCAAATTTTGCTTTCAGTTCTTTGTTGCTCTGGATATCAATTAATTCCACCTGAAGATTTACAAGCAGTGTCTCAATATCAATATGAAAGGGTAGCAAAAATTCGGAAGATCCGTGGTCCAAATCCCGGTTATAGCATTGCATTTTTCAATCTCATTCTACTCCTTCAAACCTTGTCCTACACAAAGTTATTGTGTGGAAGAACAGTTAATTGCATAATTCAAATGATTTTTCGAACTTTCGAACATCTTGAAAACGGGTGTTGAACTCTTCTGTGAGATTTTTCAAGAGGTCAATGCATTTCCCAAAATTAGACCTGTTCATAGATTCCATTAATTTGCTCACTGTCGGAAAATTGACAAGTACTCCACTTTTTATTTGCGTCTGTCAAACTGCAAGTTTTCTTTCAAAAGATTTGATTAGGTTGAACAAATGATGGATGGTGTGGTTTTTGCCTTCCATTTTGGTATTTAGTTCATTAAGGTACTGCACCATATTAACCAGAAACGTCAAGTCAGATAACCATTCACTGCTGTCCAGTTCCTCCACCGTAAAGTTTGATTTATCAAAAACAACCTAACTTCTTCCCGAAGTTCATATACTATTTTCAACATGTTACCGGCACTTAGCCATCGAACTTCTGTAAAATATATGACGTGGTCATAATCTCCAACCGAATCAGCTAAAACATCTTTGAATTTCCGATGCGTCAGTCCCCTTGACTTAATGTAGTTCACCAACTTAATCACTGGCTTCATTACATGTTCCATTTGAAGTGATTTTGCACAAAGATGTTCCTGATGTAATACGCAGTGGCATGCAATAATCTCGTGACCAAAATCAGCGCAGTCTTTTTTCACAAAGCACAAAAATTCGTTGCTTTTCCCAATTACCTATAGATGGAGCTCCGTCTGTTGAAATGCCAATCAACTTGTCTAAGCTCAAATCAAATTTACCAAATGTCTCCATGACTTTTCGATGAATATACACTCCTATAATTATTATCTATTTATGGCAACAAAGTTATTGCTGGTGTTTTAAACACATAAGCCGTGTGTGGGCAATGTTTGAGAGGTAGAATCGGAACTGAAAAATCCAGCTGTGGCATTGGATGTCAACTGCCATGTCTTCAACTCCTCTGCTTACTGCCATACGGTTGAGTCTTACTTTAGCAACCAAGGATTTTTTATCAACAAATAATATGTCTGCAATGCTTTCCAAACATTCTTTCGCCAATTCGCCATCTTTCAATGGCGTCATTCTTTTGTTTAATATCTGGGAAACAACACAGCCTACCTTCACAGCTAGTTGTGAATCATCATTAACTTTCTTGAAAAGAATTCGATGAGAGATTAGGACTCTTTTTAAATCATGTGTTTCGTCTTTCCTCGTTTGTCCACTGAATTGATTGTATTTGTTTACATGTCTAGTCTCATAATGACTTTAAATGGTGTACTCTTTTAAAGCATTAATACTTTGCTTGCAAATTAAACACATTGCTTTGCCTCCATCTTCACAAGAAAAATAAAAATCTGTCCACCTCTCCTGAAAGCACCGAATTTACTCCATAATCTTATGTGTTTTCTACATCTAAATTCCAGACAACTGAAGCTAAGAACACTACAAACTGGAAGAACATACGTTCGACTCGTTAAATCGCGCCAGTTCTTTCGCTATATCACATTGCAGATCTAATAGGTGGTGAATAATGTGACCACGGTCGGCTTGACCCAAAGCTACGCTGAATTCCAATCAATACGGCAGTAATACTGGCGCATTTATCACAGAACTAGTCCTTAAAAGATATTTTGTAACCAAAGCATTATTCAATATTCATTAATTTTAAATTTACCTTCAACGGACCGCAATTTATACTCCGGCAGGCCAAGGGTTGTGAACGACTGATTTAACTGAACCATGACTGAGTCAAGGATCTCAAATACGACGTGTTTACTGCGTTCAACATAACGACCAGGTTGAAAGTTCGTCCGCTATTTTATATTCAATTCCATGGCTTCTTGAAGAAATTCTTGTAAAACAGTCTCCGAAAGTAGAGACGAAATTTTCGATTTAGTAATTCTTATTTCATCAGAGCATTAGCTTACATCACTTATGTACTTGATTGGAAAAGTGAACAGATGTTCGCTGAAGGGAACTCTATAGATTAGGCACAGCCTAGTAACGCCAATTGCTGATTCATAGACTCAAGATTCCAATTCTAAGATTCAATTATATAGCTTGCTGTATTTCCTGGAGCCTGGTAATGATATTTGATGCTTGTCACAGTACGCGAGTGTTTGTGGATGAGATAGCTTGAATCCATTCTTTTTTTTTTTTTTTTGAATTAGCGTCCTCCAACATTGTGTCATATCGGACGAATGAATGAAATGGGTGAAATGATGCTCAAATGGAGCTTTAAGTTACCCGACATTCGTCTTCTCAGGGTAGGGAAAACCTCGGAAAAAAACTTACCCTAAGCGAGATTCGAACTCGCGACCTCTTGAACGTGAGGCAGACACGCTAACCATCACGCTACCGAGGCGGGCTGAATCCATTCTGTCGTAGTATTTCTGCACAAGATGTAGATCTATTGAAGAAAGTGTGAAACTCAGTGATATTATAGATGAATAACGTAACTTTTCTATCTTAGCACTGTGCAGTAGTATCAACTTAAGTTGGTGTGCTATACTAAACTACTAAAACTAAACCCCGGCACAACAGCCCATGAAGAGCCAAGCCTTACCGCCCAGTCGCTGCGTCCCCCACATCGGCCCACTACAGGCGTCATTGGTGGGGTGTAGTACTGGAGGGTGGTGCGTGGTTAGCATCCCGATCCCTCCCGGCCAGTTATGCGGTCTTCACGACCTGGGGCCTCTACTTTTCCATCAATTAGCTCCTCAATTGGTCCCCCCGGGACTAACAAGGCTGAGTGCACCCCGTGCCAGACCTCCCATAGGGGATAAAATCCCCATACCGGTACCGGGAATCGAACCCGGGTCCTGCGTGCCAGAGGTGTGCTAAAAAGACAAAACAAATTGCCTTAGGATATTTTCTTAGAATTATGGCTTGTACTCTGCCATGATGGCCTTGCCATTATTGATGCTGCATCGTACGTCTGGCATATAAGCTTTCCTTCCATTTTGTATCCTTACAGGACAGCAATAACTTTCTCAGAAAGTTCCTCAGCACTTTTATTGCTTGGAAAATCATAAAATTCAAGAAAGGTTCTTTAATATTTTTGCCATGAACGTATCTTAATAAAATCACTGAGCTGTGCCTTTACAGAACCATCAATAATTTCATCCGCCTGAATTGACACAAATATTTATTTCAAGCTTAATTTCTTTTTTTTTCCAACTGTCACTGATTCTATCAACTCTTTTTGAATTTGAGAAGAAGTTCCCGTTAATACTGCATTA
The DNA here is from genome assembly GCA_030765045.1 of Tenodera sinensis. Lineage (NCBI taxonomy): Eukaryota > Metazoa > Arthropoda > Insecta > Mantodea > Mantidae > Tenodera > Tenodera sinensis. The sequence goes on from CM060964.1 coordinate 167,715,433, forward strand.
CTTTCTAGATGGTCCTTAATTGAGCCTTCCTCCGTGGCAAGCAAATTTAAAGTTTCCAGCAGGGGCGTGGCGTGAAATTTCAATGTAGGGAAGCAATAACGAAATATAAATGCTGAAGCTTTCATGGCCGGCGTCATTAACATGATTGTTAACGAAACATATCCGGTGGATTTTTAAAAAATAAATGACAAACTAGCCTGTTATTTAAAATGCAGATAAATTCCCCTGTTTTCCTTGGCGAAATCCTCAATTACGTCGTCGTAAAACTGAGATCGTTGAGACAATTATTTGATCAAAGGTTTTTCAATTGATGAAACTGCCAAATGAGACAATCTATCCTGACCTGTGGAGTGTAGTTTCTCATAAATGTTTTTATTCTCTTGAGAGCGGAAAAACTTCTCTCCACAGCAGAAGTGGTTATGGGTATCGTTAATGTTAGTTCTGTTGTATCCTTCTCGCACCTGGCACCTTCCCGTAGGTGAGGTGGGATGGGATTGTCTGGTTGAGTGCCGAGCGGGAGCAAATAGGTGAGGTTTCCTGGATATTCCGGTCGAAATCACACAACAATTGGTATTAAAGGATTTATTTACATACAGTACGGAACAGCTTAAAGGAATATGGGTAGAGGATACACCATCAGATGTGGACTGGTTGACAATGGCGGGTCAAAAGACATCCCTTCCATGGTGACTAAGGTTTATATATCGTTCCACAATATTCTCTGGGTAAGCACACTATCCCTAATAATCATAAACTGTTATGTGACAGGCGTCTGGGAATGCTACACCCTTCCTCGTGTCCCCCTTGGAGTTGAAGGTCAACTTCCAGACAGTCACATATACCAGTGTCAGATTGCAACTGTATCTTTCCAACTTCTGTAGAATACGTCTGCTTAAAACTATTTCTCACATATTATATTTCCATTAGCAATATATGAATTCATACTATTGTTCTACTCTTCTATAACAATTATATTTCCATTACCAATATATGAATTCAGACTATTATTCTACTCTGCTATAACAATTATGTTTCCATTACCAATATTTGAATTCATACTATTACCCTACTATAACAGTTCACAAAATGTTACAATCTCAAAAGAGGCCACCTCCAGTTGATTTTCTTTTATGAATTTCAATAACTCACTGGCACTACTAACACCGTTAATGCTTTCCTTTGTACTGAACACTATATACAATTGGGAATGCAGAGTTACTACATCAAAGAAGTATTCATAGTTAGCAATTAGTGAATCGAAAGCATTTTGTGGGAATGGAGCACTGCAATGCTTTTGAAAATTTGAGAGCTCTAAAAATTTAAGACTCTCAAAATTATTGAATCTTGAAATTAACTGTTCAAGAATGTTGTCAATTATTTCACAATACTGTTTGCGGTAACTAGTTTCCAAATCACCAACTTCATCAGTGGGACTCCTTTTAGCCTGTGGCGTGCTTCATGAAGCCTGCTTCATAAGGCTTTGGATTCGGGGGACCGGACACGCACGAAGCCCACCGCCAATGGCCAATAAGAGAAGAGGAAGACCAGCCAGACGACGTGGGAGGAGCTATACGTTGTTTTCCGACAGCTTCTCTAAAGCATGCTGCATAGCTGTGTCTTAAATCACATTACTTTAGTTTTTTTTTTTCTATTAAAAATTTGCATAAAGGATAAATAACGTGATAAGCGCCTGTATACCAATAGCTGCGCTAATGCTCTTCACGAAAAAAAAAAAAAAAAAAAAAAAAAAATATATATATATATATACTCGAAGAAATGTTAAACAAATAATTAACACACAAGATCACCACAAGCGCGTAATCAACTAAACTCGCATGCTCATTTATTCCCTTCCACGGAAGCTCGCTTCCACAACCAGGATTCGGATACTTTCGGAACACTGAGCGCCCACGAAACGCAGTGGCGATGGTGAAAGGCTGAAAGCAAAGGGATAATGCCAACCAAGATATAATAGCGGGCCCAGCTACAGTTGAAACAAAAATACCAAATCGTAGACGGTGTGAATAGTTTTAAAAGATGTAGCGCAATTGGTTTTTCGTAATTTTATAGGGAAGCGGTGCTTCCATAGCGTATATTAAGTAAGCGTTCCTGGCTCCCAGACAATTTCCTTTATTCGAAGACTGCACTTTCATCGTGTCCTTGAAAATCTTATTTTCCCAAACGGCATATGATATCATTGAGGCGACCTACTATTTTTCTATTATGTGCAAATATTGCTGTTCTACGTGTCTGCTTCAATATGATCACTCCTTGAAATGCAGTACATAGCCAATTCTGGGCTCTTCTTTAGATTAGGTTACTTGTCACTTGCCGGCCAGATTCTAAGTCCGAAGTTACTTACTGCGCAATTGTGCTGTTGGCAGCGCTGAATTAACACAGCAACTTCGGCAACTTTCGTGACCATTCGTACACACTGCCGAGTTGGACTTAGCCGAAATTCTGACCAAGTGCTCGCGTCACCTAAGCTAAAGAATATCCCAATTCTGTACCTCCCCAACATGACATTCCTCGGCATTCTTTATGTCTAGTTTGCTGGTAGGAAGTTTTGATGCTTTAAATTCAAAGTTCTTTTAATCCTGTCGGGTCGTTCTTTCACCAAGATTGCTCCCCGCCAAACACCAGGGAATAATAGCAATTAGCTCGTTCCTTATTAACCATCTTTGCTTTGAATACCACTTTTCTTAAAAGTTTCTTGCACAGTTACCATCCTTTTGTGAGACAGTTAACTTTGATCTTGCTATTTTTCTTTCATTTTTCTTAAAAGACAAAGTTTCAAAACAATTAATTAGCAGTAAGTTACATTTAGATATAATCTGTTTATACACATAAACAGATTATATCTAAATGTATATGTATTTATATCCTCTATGGCACTATTAAGTTAACACAAAATAGTATATAAGCTGCGCTCCTTAAGTGTACAAATGAGGAAAAACAATCTTCTGAAGGTAGTACAAAACTTTAAGCTTAGGAATGGAATTACTTTCAGCGTAGATTGCAGGGATAGCTGGCTTACCTGCTGGCTACCTTGAATACTGGAAAAGCATGCACGTGCATTCCCCACACAGTGATTCTAATCACAATTCTAATGGCAAGGTGAGGCTGAGTGACTTCAGCTTATCTCGGCTGAAAGAACTAAGAAAGTGGACATTCTCCAGATGGTTGGGGTACTTTATACTCATGAATTTTCAACTTTTATAGAGATTATTTGAAGATAATCAACTTTCTTAGGTTTTCATCTTATCTGTCAAGGTTTTCTTTCTTCGTTTACATTGATTCTGGGATAGCTGAGCTTACCCTGCCTATCCTGACACTTCAATGCTGTAGATGTTACAGCTTCAAGATGGGCATGTGACATTTTGTTAAGCGTGACATTATTAAAATTGTAAAGGTCACTTACTTTCCATCAGTGCCTATTGACATTAGAGTTGACAGTAGACGAGGACAAAGCTTTGGTTCCATCAGTTTGCCATGAAAGAGAGTGGCATTACATAAGGCAAAAATAATTGCTGCTGCTTTGTTTGGATACGGAATTAAACCTCTTCTGGAAATCTCCATTGCCAGCACCTATAAAACAACAACTTTTTAAAACAATAATCAAAAATAAGGACAACTTTCTCACATGCTGAGAAACAATAATGCCTTAGTTTGTCATGCTTTCACCTTCAATTGAAATATTTAATAAAGTTCATATGTTCTTCTGTTTATATCAACATTCAATGTGAAGATGCTATAGCAGTGTTGTGACAAGAGAAAGAGCACAATTAATGCCCTAAATAAAGAATATAGCTCACCTGCTGTTTTAATAGCTCACTGTTTGAGTCGTTAAACTTACAACTTCATATAGCAGTTCGGTACACACAACTGGGAGCTATTATAGAATTAGATATTTTCTAACTTACATTATAACATGTGCATGAGAATAATGCCTCTATTCCTTCATAAATGTTTTAAAAATTAATTTGAGTGTTTATTTAAGGATGCCTTTAACCACTATGGTTCTCAGCATCCCATTCTATGCTGGGCATTTGGACATGAAAGACTGCTTAATTTTGCTCAGAGGTCTCTTTATAGCCTGAGGTTCGTTTATGTACTGTAAATCTATGGCATGGAGTCACCAGCTTTACTTCCCTTCAGAAGGAAGCTATGGATTACACTGAAAAAATCTATTGCCCTCCATTGGGTTTGAACCCACAACTTTGGGAACCAGAGGCTAGCATGTTACGCCTAGACCACAGAGGATGACGTAAATAAATGTTTTAGATGTACTATGTGTCCATTGTTACCACCACATACCACAAAATATTTAATTATAGTATTTCCATTATTTCAATTAACTGAATGACTTTTTAGGTAGTTATCACTTTGTGAATGAAACCACTTCTCCATTACAGTTTTTTACTGAACAATGCTATAATTTGTCCATTTGTCATGGGCAGTGATTACATGGAAAAGTGAAAGCAGATTACCAAGAAGGGTTGAGAGAAGTCTTACTAGACTCTTTCTTCTTGGCCTGTGTTGTGCTGATGAACCTGGTGACACACTCTGTCCGTCATCCAGGTGGTAGTCTGTAGAGCACATGTAGATCTCTTGAACTACTTGTCTACAGGGATCTAGACTAGTCTTTGGCCTGCTCAACTGGTGTGTGTTGTATGTGCCAGGACAGCTGAATCATGTAGTTAGCATCATTCTTCATGTGAGCTTATATTAGGTTGCTGCTGCATCCAACATTTTTCCTTATTGTTACTAAAAAAATTACTGGGCAGTAGTTATTTCTTCTCAATATTACACATACCACCCCTCTGTCACACATACACACACACATATTAGGAACGTTGCTGCTCTCAAAGGTTGAAGGATTGACTTAATATAGGCATAAGAAGTCTCACATGATAATTAATGTTACCTAGGTAAATGGTGTTTTTTAAAATTGTGATGTGTTCCTATACTGAAAGCTGGAGCCCTTCATCTAAGTTTTCAAGTGCAGACCACCACTGCTTTCCCACCATGGTTGCCAATGTTTAAAAGTAAAATAATCGTACCGGCCACTAAAAATTATGGATTTGGATTCAAAATTATCGTACATCATAAACCAAATTCTACAACAATAAATGCATCAGCATAACACTAAGGAAAATGTAGTAGTATTGATATTTATAGTATCCACTTCCAAGATTGATGGCCTCAATCAGTATTACAACTTTAGCACTATTCATCTTAAGTTCATCTTCCTCAACTGTTGCAGCATTATAGAAATTTGTTGTTGAGATAAACTTTAACATCTTCTCGATGACTTGCAGATTTTTGGACCCACCACATCCTTTCATAAGCTGGGACAACCGAAAGTCAATTTACCATATCTAACGCCAATCTGTTTCTAATTTTGGTTTTTATTAAACTTAGTTTGGAAAAAACTCTTTCACAAGAAATGTTTCTGTGGGGCAATAAAATCACTGATAATGCAAACTCTGCCAGAAGTTTGAAATCAGTATTTCCACCAAGGTGATATGTGTTTAACAGCACTTCAGAAACTGCCAGGTTAGGCGTGTTCTTTATTTCACACGGAATATCACATATTCCGAGTTTTCTCCATTGATCATCAATTTTCTGAACCGTGCCTTCTTCGTTGAGATTACCAGATCTGGGCACACTGGCAACAAGAGGATAAAGGGTAGAAGAATTAGTAGGATATGAAATGGTTGCCTTAGAGGGGTGGAGACAGGCCACGAGGGCAAAAGTGGTGTCGCTATTTGTAATTAATTTCATTTCGCTGGTGTCACAAACAAGTGAAAATAATATTTCGCCAGTATCAAAATTATCGTACACCCCCATAATTATCGTACGGGTTGACAACCATGAGTAAAAGAATTAAAATTATCGTATGCCCCCATAATTATCGTACAGGTTGGCAACCCTGTTTCCCACTCATTTATGCAAACCTCTTAGCAATTTTCTGCTCACCCTTCTTGCCGCTGCTAGCATTCATCCATATGCTGGTGTACTTCTGATTCCAGAGTGCTGTTGAGGTATTATTGTAATACTTTAATTCTTAACATATGTGCATCAAAGCTGCATAAGAAGTTGTTTAGTGTTGATAAAGCAACATAGTCACTTTTTCTCAAGCAAACGTTTGCACTTGGTTAAAACACCAGCAGTGGATATTTCTGATCTTTTTTCATGGTGTGCTGCACACATCTTTCTCATACAGTTGAATTTAAGATAGACATTTTCTTACTCTTTGCAAGCACTAGCTTTACAGAGGGAACCACATGAATACTCCTGTGGTCTCTAAACTTAGGTCTGGAATGTTTCCTTCCCAAATTCCCTTTCTCAATTTCCCATTTCATTTCATATATTGTCAATTTCAACTGTCCATGGTGCAAACAGGGGTGTTAAACACTACTTAACAAAGTTCATTCCTGCTTGCCAACCTACCACTGAATGAGGAAAGTTCATGGTTTCTTCACAATGACAATAGTTTAAAGCAACAACATTCAAGCGAATACAAGGAATTTCAATCTGTGGCTACAAAATGACAAAGTAACTTCAAAAGCTTACTACTACTTTGATAACTGAGAGAGTAGTCATAAACTTAAAAAAAGGATGCATAGGAATTCCTATTAGTGGATTCTAAAGAAACTAACTGCTTTTTGCAACACAGTTTACTTCAGAAACTGATTACACATATTAAAACTTTAAAAAGCTTATAGGTATAATAGGGGATGCAACTTTGGATGTGTCAACATAAGAACAGTATTTGTGTACTCTGATTCAGATCTAATGTCAACTGAAACCTAGATTGCATCATCACTTCTTTTGTTTAACAGTTGAACTCTGTATTCAAAATAAAGGTAACCCTTTGCTTCTCTGTTTATCTACTTAAACAGCTGATTACAGATCTATCCTGTATTTTTTTTTGGGGGGGGGGGCGGGGGTGGTTGACTCCTTCAGTAAAATTGTTGGAAGCACAATTTTCCTGGCTTGTAAGTGAAAGGGGACTCAACTTGGCCCCTCTAAGTGGATGCTTAAGATCAGTTTTGGTTCTATTCATTTCTGGCAGTAGAAGTAATATCATATGTAGTTCAAGTCACGATTGTTTAATGTGAAGATGAGGATCATAACAAGTTGTCTTTTTGTTTTGCTGTAATGTTCTTAAGATGGCTATAATTTAGTTTGCTTCTACGTATTTGCCACAGTATTTTAAGTAGGTACTATTTGTTAGAGAATATTCTGCTGCATTCTACACACACAGGTGTTGGATCAAGGCTTCACAGGTGATCAGACGTGTTAGATTTATAAAGAACGAGCTTTCGGCCACGGAGTCTACAATGGCCGAAAGCTCGACCTTTATAAATCTAACACGGCTGATCACCCATGAAAGCTTCAAATCTTACATACACACAGGTGTTGATGAATATAGCCACTTCAGTTTTACTGTGCCAGTTGAAGTTGAAGTTGAGACCAATCCACATTCAGAATTATAAGGCATATTTTACAATTGCTGATGAGTTAGTACCTACTTCCCTGATCATCTCCAATTTAGCTGAAAAGGAGGGCAAGATATAAGGAGAAGGGGATGAGGGCATCCATTTAATCTGATGTAATGTTGTTAAGAAGGCACAGCGCAGTAGGAAAACTTCATGTTCAACTCTCAATATTGTTTTACCCCTTTTTTATAATCTGTTTTACTTGAAAGTTAATTTGAGTTTTTAGTTTTCAAAGTACAGAAACCTTTAACCTTCTGCATACCAAACTAAAAAAATAACACACTATACCAAGGGGGTATCAGGGTACCCCAAAGCAAAATGTACTGTTAAGACATGCTACATCTACAGAAACAAAAGTTATCACACACAGTATGTTAGTAATGGAAAAAGACTAATCCTTTACAATAACAATGTAATGAAAAAAATATCCTAGCAAACTGGTAACTAATTATATAAATTAGGTTCTTTTTTTTTTTTTTTAAATGTAGTGCCTATTGTTAATTATACACGTTGCAATTTGAATCAATGCAATCTTTGCATATACTTTGCATTTTCATAACGGCATGTTCACTACACACAAAAGAATAGCACTTGCCACATTTTGTTTTACATTCCTGGTCTTTTTTCCTAGGGCACAATTTGTAATGTCCAACACTGGCAGCCTCTTGTAGAGATTCCATTGAACCTGATTGCTGTGTGACTGGACTTGCATTTTCACCAAACAATAATTCCTTCATTGCTGTTCTCGTCTTTGTGGACATTCTATTCAGCTTCTGCATTCTTTGCTTCATGCGAGGCTTTATAAGTTCTTGTCCTAGATCTAACAAAAATTTTCTCCTCCTCATGTGCATGAGCCTTCCACTCAGGAGTTTTTTTCTTCCAAGTAACGTAGGCATTTATGGCTGCTGTATCAATTATGCTCAAGAATAGCTCAAATAGCCATCGCTTGGTAGTCCTATTGCATGAATACTCTTTTATCTTCTTGTCCATTGTATCAATAGAACCTTTGATTTTATTGCTGTGTAGGAGAATACTGGGTTTGAACTTCTTTTCTGTGCTGTAATTGTCATCATGGTGTTTAGAACTCAAAAGGATTACTGTCTTGTTTTTTTTAGGCACTTATGATACTAGGGTTAGATTTTCATTGAATGCAAACATAGATGACAATTGCAGTTTCAATGGCATTGGTTGAAGTTCACCTGGAATTTCAGGCTTGTTTTTTCAAAGAGTACCAGTCAAAGTTAGCCCTTGTTTCAAGAGCTCCTGTGCAGGTGGAACACTAGTAAAAAGGTTGTTTGTTGTAATACAATATCCAGTTCCTGAAGGAGATGTAAGGTCCATTACAATTCTGGTACCTTGATTCTTTTCTGAAGACCCTTCTTTCCCTGTGTATATCTGCAAGTTGAAAGCAGATTCAACATCGCAAAGGGCTCAAGTTTTTATGACATATCTAGCTGGTTTGGACTTCATGTAAACCCTAAATGGGCATTTCCCATGAAAAGCTACCAATTGCTCAGCTACTGTTAAATGACTACTTGGATAACAGTGTACACAGCATATCTGTGCAAAAGTTGTAAATATCTCTCTAAATGCACAATATTTGTCCTTTTGTTTCCACACCTCCCTAGTAGTGATATTGTCAAATCTGATGTAAGAAAGAAGCTAAGAAAACCTATTTCTCAAAAATGAAGCTGGGAATATCTTCCTTTGGTACATGAGGTCTGTGGACCATATCATAGAAAGTGGTACTCTTTTAGCTTTCAGTGCTCCCATAGTTAAAAGGAGCCCTATGAAACCGAACATTTCTGTTGTATTTGTTGATCCACTTACATTTGCTAGAAGGATGAGTTGCATTCCATAAATTATAAACTGTCTCCGCTTTTTGGTTTGTGTATTTTACAAATTTCTCCACCATTTTAGGTGTAATGAATAACATGAAAGTCTTCATAATCAAAGACACACTCCTAGAAGTCATTGTGAGACCCCTAGATTTAGACAAAATAGTCTGTTTCTGACACCTGTTTGATTGTTTGTACATTGATTGTCATATCATTCCATTTTTGCTGGTGTATGTAGGTCTCTCCAGCATGTGAATCTCATCACCTCTTTGTAGTCCCTTCCTTCAATAACATCTTCAACTATGTCCATTTCTTCTATATTATCTCCTATTTCTGAACATGCAGACTCCACATCACTATCTCCCATTTCTGATTCTGCTTGTATTATTTGCATTGCTTCTTCTATATCTTGTTCATTGTATAAATCATATTTCTTCTGTAACTTTAGCTTTTTGGACATATTTGTTTCACAACACAATGTTCTATAGCAACAGAACTGAAGGCAAATGATCATCACTCAACAATATGCATTTATACATGTGTGTTTTCTTGTTTTATCTGGTACTGTTCCCATGCCGCTCTACAGTGGACTCCAAAGGTTGACAATGCTGTTGCTGCTGAACCCAAAATGCATTTAAACATGTGTGTTTTCTTGTCACATGGAATCCCAAGCGGGGTACCAAAGGAATCCCAAATAAACATTTCAATTATTATTTACTATACAGATAAATTTACTTATAAAATTAAAAAATGGCAGCATTTAATGGGGGCAGTTTAACAATGTCACATAGTCTAACCATATAAACTATTTCAAACAGCTAGAAATAATGAAATAGTCATGTTGGGGTGCCACAGTACTCCACTTGGTATGCGGAATGTTAAAGAACCTTGAATACTTTTAATTGTCATTCATATTATCATGGACTAAGATCATGAGCAAACAAAAATGTTGAAGTGATTTATCAAACATGAAAAAACACAATGCCAGAGCATTAATGCTTTTTTCAAATTGCACACAATTTATACACTATAGCCTATATACAACCAACGTGAAAGAACAAATACATTATAATTACTTGGCTCTTAAATAACATTTAACAGTAGACTTATTGTACTATGGAGATATGAATCACTCCAATCATGTCTCTAATAACTGCTGCTGATATGGCATTCAAACCTAAATAGAAAACAAACACTGTCAGAAGTGGCATTATCCAAAGCACAATACAATATCAGATTTATTTCAAATGCTGGAGTTATTATGTGTCACTATTTTGCAAATGGTGTATGTAACATAAGTGGTCAACACTTGATAATTAGTACTTTTGTTAATAGGTATCAGCTGAAATTTAAGGCAGAAAAGCACATGCTATTGTTTATTTATGCAACTAAAGCCTGGCTAATTACTAACAGCAGGCTTGCATTTTGACTGAAACAAAAAAAGTTAAATTGAATTTTCTTCTACTACATTCCATAGGATAAACCAAAGAAGAATCTTATGTTGACATACACATACTATGCACAGCAATGATATTCTTTATCCTTTTAGTGGTAAAGTAAAAAATTTGAGAGATCACCTTCAACAAATTCATAAAGGGAGGTGTGAATAACATTGTTCATCTGAATTCAGAATACGAGATATCAGAATATAAGAATATTGGAATCAGCCTGATTTCGACTCAGGCATAGGATTGATGATGGGAGTAACATCTCTGGAAACATGTCCTGTTTTACATAAATGTAAGTGATGTAGTATGAGTAAACTCAGTAGTCACATATATTATCTTTAAAAGATTACGCATCACTCTATATAAAACTTCTGACAAATTATTGATTACACTAATTATGTTTGCAGTGTGTATATTGTGACCTTCCATTATTAATTTTCTCTTAACTAATTTCTCATTGTCACTTCACAAGTTCTTTCTCTCATCTCACTCCATGGGGACTCGAGCACAAGACCTTTCTAATCTTTCACAATAGCCGCACTCATTGTATCTTACAACTATTATCACAACCATACTTGGAGAAGGCTGACTGAATTACTAGCACTTATGTTGCACCATAAGTGCACACATTAACTCTATTACTAACTTGCTGACTTGAAAAAACACTTGCTAATATAGCTGGAACCTTCCACAGTCTCTGAACAGGGTACAGGAGATACTGGTTATCTCTCAATAGAGTTCCTGGTGTTTCTGCTAGGCAAGAATGCTCTTCCATGGCTGACTGGTCAGTGTCATCCAATTGATAGTTTGGCACATAGCTGCATCACAATACTAACACTTTTTAAGAAATTCTCTCTGACTCAGACCAATGAATGTGGAACTGAAAGTGCTCTTTAAAAATTGTATTCAAAGATTCGAAAGGTAAAATCAGACTGAGAAATTCAATTCATAGCCAGGATTTGAACCATGGATCTTCCAGTCTCTGGTTGCTCTAACCACTGATCTATCATGGCAACATGCTGGTATGACATTAAATTCTCTAACTGACTTGCCTTTTCTCCAGTAAACTACAAGGAAATCTCAACTATATAATATGAGAAAACATACGCTAATAGTGACTTACAGTGTGTAAGTACATTAAGTCCTGGGTTTCATAGTTTAAGTAACTATAAGTTCAATCAATGCCAATTAATTGTTTTTTTCACACTAGTTGTGTGCAGGACAAAGATTGGAAAGATTAAGAATCAGACTGAAAAATTCAATTCATAGACAGCATTTGAACCACAGCTCATCCGGTCTCTGTCTGGTTGCTCTAATCCAGGGGAAGACAACTTCAGGCCGTGTGACGTATTTAAACAAAGAGCCAGCTTGTAAGTTCGTGTGATGTCAGGCAAGAGCGGTGTATTGCTATGCTGCCTAGATCAGCGGTGCTACTTGCACGAAACTGAATGAATATGACAAATATTATTTAGGCATGTGTACAACATGCCCGGGCTGTTTAGAGAGAACCCTCTTCAGCCTAGTCTGAGGGATTTTATTTGTTGTGTAAGGGATCTTAACGGTGTTAGTGCAAATTTTGTTTTTATTTTGTGTCTTTGTTGACATTGTGTATTGTTGTGTGTAGTGATTTTGTGTTTGTGTTCAGTTCCCTGTGTTTCACACCAGTTTGAGACCAGGCTTCAAGATGTAGAAGCATTGTCAACTATGTTTCAGATCTTTGCGACCCCGTATTCATTGGATGTTAACAATGTTTCTAGAGGTAGCAAATTGAATTGATAAATTTACAGTGCAACGATTTGCTGAAGGACAAATATAAGCACAAGGAAGACTTGGCTGATTTTTATAAGAATGTTCCTCAAACCAGATTTCTGAGGTTGTATGCCCTTGTTGCACAGATATTATGTATGTTTGGTTCTACGTATGTGTGCAAACAATTCTTTTCTGTTATAAACCTTTCTAAGTCAAAATCCCGAAGCATATTGTCAGATCAAAATTTAACATGCTGTTTTTAGTTACAACTGTGCTGTACATTACGCCCTAACATTGACAAACTAGTTAAAGAAAAGCGAAACGGTGAATGTCGGAAAATGTCCACCTAACTGTACTGTATAGCTCTCCTCTAGCTCAGGCAAAATAGTTATAATTTCTGTTCTATTTGCATTATAACATGACTGTTCACATAAACTAGAATTGATATATGGCATAAAGCCGAAATGTAATTATTTATAATCTGTGACTATTCCGTAATTGAAACAGTCAGCATTAAAATTACGATGTCCCACATGCCTTTTCCTCTTCCCTGTTGTGATGTCTGGCTTTCCCTGGGAGCATGTGAGCTGAGTGAACTGACGTCACAGCAGTGATACCTATCTTCTCCTGCTCTAATCACTGAGCTACCATAGCAACATGCCAGTACCACATTAAATTATCCAATTGACTTGTATTTTCCTTGGTCAACCACAAGGAGATATAAACTACATATGAGATAACATACCCTAATGGTATGTTCTGTCTATGATGTTCTGTCTATGCATTGAATTTGTCAGTCCAGTTCTAGCTTTCCAATCTTTTTCCGACACAGGGCTATTATGAAAAGAACAATTAATTGCCATTAAGTGACCTTATAGTTGGTATCACTATGAAGCCCAGGACTTAAACTACTTACACATTCTAAGTCACCGTTAGGGTATGTTTTCTCATATTATGTAGCTGAGATCTTGTGGTTTACTGGGGAAGGTGCGAGTCACTTGGAGTATTTAATGTTCTACCAGCATGTTGCCATGGTAGCTCAGTGGTTAGAGCAAGTGGACTGAGACTGGAAGATCCATGGTTCAAAACCTGGCTATACATTGAATTTTTCATTCTTATTTTACCTTTCCAATCTTTGTCCTACGCACAACTAGTGTGAAAAGAACAAATAATTGCCGTTAATTGTGCTGAAGTTTTACTGTTGGCTTGAAAGCAATACTATCAGAATTTTTAAAATTCTTTAATTCCTATGCAGTTTCTTAATATAGAACAACATTTAGAATATTAATGTTGTTTTAATCTAAATTGAAACTTATTTAAAATAGTTATAATCAGGGTTAAAATTTTTAGGTGCAAATTTCACACGAAAAAAGGAAGGGAAAAGGTGCTCAACTTCAACTTAGCAAATAAAGGCTTCAATTGGTTAACAGCTGAAACCATGTGTGGAGCCTGGTCCGTAACCACAAGAAGAAGTTTTTCAAGCTCAATACCAGCGAGCTAGAGTTTTTGACTAAAGTCCTAATTGATTGCATTATTGTACTGGCATTGGCTTTCTGCAGCTCATACATTTTTAATAACATGGGCTGAACTTTCTCCCCTGCTAAGGGAAATACTAAAATGGTCAAAACATATGGTTCCATTGAGTCTATGGATGCATCCACAATGATTCCCACACTGCAATCAGACACTTTCTCCTTGATTCTTTGTATGGTTTTTTGGTAAACAGGCTCCATGTAGTTTTTTCTTAAAGTACTCTCATTTGGCATTGACATCTTTGTGTATTTTTCAAGAAATCCCTTGAAGGCTGGATGGTTCACCTTATTGAGAGGAATTCCTGCTTGTGTAAGAGCTGCACACAATTCAATGTTGATTTCCTTAAAATTTTGGCTTTATGAAGAACTCTGTTGAAACGCATTTCGTAATAGAGGCTGCTGCTATTTGTTTGCCTAAAGAGTCTTGTTCATTTGATGCTTAGAGCTAAAATGTGCTGTTTGATGCGATCTCGCTGGTGTTTTTCATCTAATGAAATTCCTGAATCACAAATAGTACATTGAATAACAGTTCCATCTGTGTCTATGAAATCTTGTTTGAATTTCTGGGCCAGAACAATAAGTCGAGCACTGGACTTCTTTTACATGGTAAAATCTAGTAATACACTCATTTAGTAATGTAACAAAGGACTAAAACCAGTTCACTTGCTTACTCAATGTGACTGTTACACAACTCTTTCACTTGATGTCCATACTCTTATATAATACCGCAACAATTACCAGAATGTTCTCATTCATGCTGGAACTGCAGTCTCAATGAGTTCTAGTAGCTTCAAGCAGAACCCAGAGTAAATTCTTGGAACTAAGCGTGTATGGTTACTGCTGTGTCTGTGTGACCTTGGAATCCGCGCAAACAGTTGACGTCTGTCACAGTAACATACATTCACGAACAGTAGGCTACTGATTCTGGTGAAATTGGAAGGATAGAATGATATTCAATGATGAATCATTGTGAGTTGCATTATTCTGGACTTCTTTATAGTGGTAAAGCAAGAGAAAGAGGATTTGTCGTACACAATTATTTTCCATTGTTGTAGGTGTGCTTTCAGCAGCACACAATTGTGTGCAATGAGAAGAGAAAGATAAAATAGCTGCTCATCTTTTGTGCCAGTGCGCTGCACTCACTTATCAAAGGGCTCTAATTTTTTGGACACAATTTCTAAAACATAAAGAGCTTTAGGCCAACTTAATCCATATCGGTCCAACACAGGAGTGATATGACGACAGTTGTTGCAAGCAATTCTGGGGAATGCATTTAAATATACAAGTGTTCATTGAAATCATATATAAGGTTACACAAATAACAGTTAATGAAAGTGCAAATGAATGAATTTAAAATATCTAAAACACATTATAATCTCAAGTAATTAAAGGAGGAATGAATGTCAGTTAACATATGAAGAAAATCATTTGTAGAGTTCAAACTTTTATATACCATTCATGGAATGTGGTGAATGCAAGGTACACTTATTGCAGACCTATTAGAAGAATTTGAGGTAAATATTTTACTTCAAATGGTGACAGGGTTGAGTATATGTTATGTAAATTAGAGATAAAAAATAGCATTTGACGAGTAACATCTATGAGGACATTGCAATGTATTAGCTTCCATCCATGAAGAACAACCAAGATAAAAGAAATCTGTCAAACAGAATCTGAATTTTATAAAGTTCTGTGTGGTATGATGATAAACTCTAATATTCCATTTAAAAAAGTAAATAACACTTACTTTGAAGCTGTTTCGGAAAAAAATATACATATAAAAATGTTTCTTCAGACACCATGCTTTGTTAGTATTATTTAATGAACTGCTATGGGCAGGTATTACATACCATGTGCCAAAATGTTGCTGTTAAGGTAATTTGGATTTTTATAGATGAAGCTTTAGATGTGTCACATAGATCTGCAGCAAACACATTTATTGGTACTGTATCTCTTGAATGTCCCAGTAAAAATAGTTTTGAGCTGTGGGCAGTTAGAATCTGTCAGGTATTCAACAATTACACATCTTTTTAATAAACTAATGTCATTCTATGGCTCACCGATTTTGCCAGCTACGCACGTACTTTATGTAAACCGTGAATAATATTAAGGAAAAATACAATAGTAATTTTTTCTATGAAAATCTGATGTCTTGTGAAACATATTCACGATTGCTTACCTTTACTAAATATGCTTTCACTTTGCTTCCCTCTTATAGTCCAGTTGAGGGCAATCCCTATTGACTGCTCAGCAGCAGTCAGCAAGCATTCTTGCACTTCACTTTCCCTGGTAATGTTTTTCCATTAGGTAATGATATTCGTTGGCAGAAACATTCTCTATGTTCATCACTTACTTCCCCACAACTTTCAGGAAAACAATTCACATGTGAGAGTAAAAAGTGTAATTTGAGGGTCATGTTACATCCCATTTTGTGCTAAGCTGACAGCAAATTTGTGACAGGGTCCTCATAGTTTCCTGCTCATTTGTTTCCCCAAAAAATTGCCTCTTTCTCAACATAATTTAAAATGTGTTCAGATATCTCATCTTGGTGAAGATGATAAATCTGTGGGCCAACAAAAAACTCCTTCCTTTAACTTGGCCTCATCAATTCCAGGAAATTTAGTAACTAGGTATTTGAACCACTCCATTTTGGCCCAACATTTTAGCAAAGTTTTGATGAGCTCAACTTGTATATGTAGTGGAGGAATTAAATGCTCTCAGATTCCACCAGAGGCTCATGTTTAACATTCATTGTTCCAGTTTCCATACCTTGACATAAAGGCTTTCCATTTTTATGAAATGAAAATCTCTATCTCTACTGTCCCATTCACACATGAAACAACAGTGTTTAGTGTTGCCCAGTTGGACTCCAGTTAATGTTGCAGTTACTTTGAAGTCTGCACATATTTTCCATTTGTGTTACAATGAATTGAATCAAGAAGTTTCAGGCTGCCATATCATTCCCTCATATGCACGGAATAACCAATAGGAATTGACGGCAACTGATTGCCATTATGTAGTAATACAGCATTGAGCCTTAATTTTGAAGTGTCTTTAAACAACTGCCACTGATCAGAGATGTGATTAATGTTCAGAGCGCTCAATAAGCCACTAACATCACTGCAGAACACTAAATTGCCTTCCTCAGGAAAATATTTCTCAAGAAGTTTCTGATGGTCACAAAAAATGTCACTTTCATATTTTCGGTAAAATAGTTCCATTTTATTGCAATCTGGAGGTTAACAGCTGTGCCTTGGCTATAGAAAGTTCCAGGTCTCTGACTAAATCATTTAATTCACTCTGTCTAATTTTGTGATGTTCAGATTTAACATCACGTGCAAAGTCAGGATGTACATTCTTATCTAGTTACAATTTTCTGTCATCAGTAATGTGCCATACCATAAAACTAAGAAGCAACTGATAACTTTCGGTAACATTTTTACCATATGGGGTGCTCAATTAATTAAAAATTGTGTATACCACTCATGTCATAATTTTCCTGTTGACCAGTGTTATTTGTTAGCATTGTGTATTTCATTTCCTAATGCAAAGAAAGACCCCAGTGAATGAGAAACGAGTGACAGGTTGTTGGGAGATTCTGGTTTATGTGACTCTCAAGCTATGTGCAGAAGAATAACAAAATTATATGCTTTATAGACATGCAGTTTATATAATATGCTGTGGACAGTGTTCGAATCAGACTTTCTGATGAGGAGGGAAAACTTAAGTTTGTATTATGTTTATGGCAATAATGGTAGTAATACTGGTGGTAGTAGCATTGATGTGTTATGCAAATAAAATGCAGCAGCGGTGGCAGCAGCAGCATGGGCGTCGCAAAGGGGGGCAAGGGGGGGCCGCAGCCCCTCCCTGGAAGTTGGTCAACTTAATGTGCAATCAATTAGGGACTATTAAACTACTGTTTTAAAAGATGAATTTCTATCTAACACAAATTAACATGGTTATATGTAACGAATATTATAAATTTTGACAGTAAAATAGTGAGTTGATATTATCTGATTGTAAATTTGAAACATGTGGCCCCCCCCCCTGGAAAAATGTCTGCCGACGCTCATGAACAGCAGCAATATACATTTTACTGTCTTTAAAAGCACAGTAAATTTATCCATACTGAGAAACAATAGAACAGTGAATTGCAAGCAACTGAACTGAATATTGCAAGCTACAATAGTCATTGCTGGCATGGAATTGTGATCCTGAATGCCAACCCAACTAATGAACTTGAGAATTGTTTATTGTTCAGCTTACTTGTGATATACATTTGCTTACTTACAGCTTGTACTCGTAGCATCTACAGTCTGCATCGAAAGTGTTCTATGCATTTTCAAAGAGCAGTAATAGTAAATACAGTAAAAACAAAAAAAAAGAATACTTCCCTGGCAGGGAAGGATTTCTTCTTTGATGAGCCAGGGAAATTATTTAATGAGAAGGGGAAATTCTCCCCATTAATTCAAACCCTGGCTGTGGATGTCCATGTGCCTGCTCTGTGGATCTGCAGCTGGTTTTTCATGACACACTTGGGTTCAGAGGATACACTTTATTGAATGGTAACTACTTTCTCTGTTTCTTTATTTCTCTTACTCTACAGCACAAAATGTTCTAGTAAGCCACCAATTCCTTTAAAATGATTTTCTCAGCATTATTGAATAGTAGAACATTTTTCCCACTTCCATTTTATTTCTTAATCCTATGTGTCATTTTTTGCATTTATCTGGCATATAATTCATGTCTAATTAGGGCATTTTGTTTAGCACATACCTGAAGTATAGTGGTTAATGTTGACACTGCAATGGTAATATTGGGATGTAGGCAGTATGTAGAACCAGCAAGGAATCCTGCTAATATGGAGTGTATTTCTGAATCATGGCCTCTGCATTGGTTCAGCAGGCAGGACACCATCTACAACACAGCAAATAAGTTGATAGTATCTATGTAGCCACTTATTTTTGGTAAACTCAGTGCTGGGTGATCAAATTTATTTGGAACTTCCCGCCAGTTACTTTGTGTTGATGATGTTATTGTTTAGGAGAAATTTTTACTCAGTCTAGTCAGTCCGCCTACGTAGTTGTGAGGAATCAATATGGAGGGCAGCATATGTCATGGAGAGTGACAGCAGAGAGTGAGTGAGAACCATAATTTCAAACGTCATGACATAGAAAGGTTGATATGGGCTGGTAAGACAATTTCTTGCTATTGGCGAAGCTATGTTATTTGACCTGGAATTAATTTTTTCATTTCTATATGGTATGGGCCATATAATAACCCAATTTCTTTGCTAATCCACGACAACAATGTCGATCATCTTTCAGTAGTAATTTCCTATTTAGGTATCTTTTTGACATTTTGAAGTGTGGAATAATAACTGCTCTTCTGTGTAACTGAACAAGTTGTTTGAATGACACAGACATATCTATAATAAGAACAGGCACTAGATATAAATATATTGCTTTATCTTCTTTGTGGGCTTATTTTCCTTTAAATTCACTAAAATTGTGGGATTGTTAGTAGAAAATCATTCAAGCATGAGTTAAGTACCTTGGATTATAATCCCAGTTCGAAAGTAACTTTCCACCATAAAAGCATAAGGCTTTGTGGTGAGATCTACTCTGTTGATAACTTGACTGAATTTAATGCAACCACATGATCTCATTGTGTACAATTTTGCTATGAAAATGAATCATAGTAATTCTTAAGAAAATCACTAGTCATCATCTCAAAGTTTTTAGCTCTGTCTCCCAGATTTAGCTCCAGGCAATTATTAGATCATGAAGTTGTGATGTACTCACAAAATATTCTATTTCCTGCAGTAGTGCCACAAGCCAAAGTTTGCTGACTCGCAATTATGCTATACATTTTAATTTAATGTCATAATCCATATAAATTTGATCACCCAGTGCTATGTTTAGTTTTCACTTGCTGAAGTAATTGGGAGCAAGCTCCCAGAAACACTAAGTGAAGTTGTCAGAGTATCAAAAGATTTTTAAAAGGAGAAATCTATTTTAATATACAAGTCTACATAATCAGGTATGATGATGGCAATGAATATAAAGCTGATCTACTTATCTCAAGGTGTTAAGAAAATGGTAGTGTATTGGACTTTACCATCCTCATACACTCCAATTGAATGGGAAAGGTGTACATCTAAATCTGACTCTAATAAATAAAGCCAGAGCAATAAGCAGTGCAATCTGCAGACTATCTTACTAACTGAAGTCTCACACCCAGGTGAAAACTGATATTAAAAGATTTATTTAATCCAATGCTCAAACTTTTGGTAATATTGCCATTAATCTTCTCACTTCCCAGTACAACTGTCCATCTTCTTATTCAAAAATCTCTGCAGTGCACTACATTTTCTCATATTCAGAATTCATTATGGGTTGACTGTTGCAGTTTGGAGAGTTAATGATGTTCATGCAATAGAGATGCTCTCTGCAAGACAATCAGGACTGGTAAATACTGCTGCAGTTTCCTTCCTGCTTGAAAGTTTTGATGTGTTTGCTTGGGACATACCACCTACATTCCATTGCAAGACGCTCACTGTGATCTCCTCCCGAACATACTGATATTAAAGGAAACTTGATCTAAATAACCTACAGATATTTGGACAGGTGTATGCAAAAGTGGAAATGCTCCCAATCGTGCATTGTGGTATGAAAATGAGGGGAAAATTTTTATAAGCAGATATGTGTCTTCACAAACTTCTGTTCTTCCTTTAAGGGGACAAGGTAGTGATTCGTACACGATTTCAGTATTTCAAAACATAACTTTAGTTGAGGATATCTAAACTTCTACTGCTCAGATCAAAATTTAATTTGGGATGAATATTCATTGTGATTACACTGATATAGAGAACATCACAACAATTATTTAAAATGGGCATGTAATAAGGCAAAAACTGATAATATGTTTTTGAAAAAATATAATATATATAGTACTAACGGTACAAATTCCTTCTACAACATTCAAGCATATGTGTTGAAACTTCTGTAGTGCACTAGGCAATGTGTATTCATAACTGTTAACCTAAATTTACTTAAATATCTCTGGCTATATTCAAAAGAAAAAATATTTAACTTTTGTAAAAAAAAAGTAAATTCTTTTGCACAAATATTTTTTTTTTAATTTTCTGTTTTGGATTTTTCCAATAACAATGGGTTACGTTTGTAGAGAACATGCTTCTGGAACTACTGTAAAATTTCCATTCAAATAGGTTCAGTGGTTTTGAAAAAACATGTACCTGAGTTTGAAAAATGTCAAGTTACAGAAAACTACATTTAAAGAAAAGTGTGTCATCTCTGAAGCCCTCGTTACCCAGCGTGGCCCAGGACTCCACCATATTTGAATGGGGTAATTTAAAGCCTTAAATGTGCCGGTACCCTTACAATATAGATATATATCATTTTGAAGAGGAAGGTTTCTACTTTTTTTAAAGATGAGAAACAAAAAATTGACTCTTTGAGCCCAAATCACTACCCTGTCCCCTTAAGAGGTTGAATCAGGACTGAAAAATTTAATGTCATAGCCAGGATTTGAACCATGGATCTTCCGCTTATCGAGTGGCTGCTTTAACCGCTAAGCTCCTGATTCAACCTCTTAAACATTGCTCACACATGGCTTGTGTGTTTAAAAACTCCAGCAGTAAGCTTGTTGGCATAAATAAATAATATTTCTATTCTTCCTTTGAACACAAACTGAGGAAACCAATATAATATTTTATGAAGAAAATAAAGACATTATTTTGATGATAATGGTATTTGGTGAAGTGGCATTTGTGATACATTTAGGTATGAAGAGCTTTAAACAGCACTGGTAACTTTATGACATGACAGTTTTTCCTCTCTCTTAGTGCTTTTTGTTCAATACTTCATAAATTCAGAATATAAGGAGATGAAGCCATTCAAAATTAGCTACTACCCAATGTGTGATAAAACACAAATTGTACTGAGTTCTTTAAAATTTAATATTCAATTTAAAAAAGTGCAATATTGAAACAACTTAAAACATTAAATTACACAATTTAATAATTCTCGACTGGGTGTGCAAAAGCAGTTAAGTCAAAAAACCTCATAATGAGAAAAGCTAAATTAAAGATTAAGATGAATTTCCCAAATCCCTTATGTGCCAAAGGCCTACACATTTTGCAAAAAAATATTCATTGGTTAATACTGTAAATATACAAATCAGGTTTCCTGTAAATCTTCATCCCTTATATAAGGATTATCTGAAGGGTTGGAGGGTGGATGTGTGACTTACATGACTTTTCACAGTACATTTTGACATATCCACTTCCACACAAATGTTATAATAATGGTGTTAATGGAAGATTTATTGTTTGCCCTAGAATATACAATGAAATTGTATTTTTAAATATGTAATCAATGCTAGTAGTACCCATGGGGATAAAATACCATGATATTTATATAGAATTCACATTTGACAGAACTTGAGAAAATGACAGCATAAAAATATTACAAGAATAATGAAACAAGACATATCACTGTGGTAATAATAATAACCCAAGGTGCAACAGCCCTTACCGCCTAGCTGCTGTATCCGCCACCTCTGACTAACACAGGCGTCAAGAGTGTAGTGCAGTACTGGTGCTGACCACCCCAGTCCCTCCTGGCCGGTTATGCAGTCTACACAACCAGGACTGCAACTTTTCAATGAAGTAGCTCCTTGATTGGCATCTCAGAGACTTAATGCGGCTGAGTGCACCCCTTACCAGGTCTCCCAGTGAAAGAAAATCCCCACGCTGGTGCCAGGAATCGAACCTTGGTCTCTCACTTGGTAAGCAGAAGCGCTACCACTGCACTAAGGAGACAACCCCAATATCACTATGGTATTTGAAAATAATACCTTATAATCGCATAGTAGATGTTATATTTTTAGCCTTTTATAAAAGGTTGTTAAAGTTAATGAAATGTTTTTTTTTTTTGTCCTTGATGAAGTTGTTTAAATGAATTATAAAGGCAAGATCCTATTCATTAGTTGCTCCTAAGACTTGTCTTTTGTGCTGCATGAAACAGTATGCTTACTTGACATCACAGCAGTGAACGTCAAGTTTCAGCTCCATAGCTGTCTTCTATAGAAGGCAATGGAGCTACTGACTACTGGGGTTGGCAAGCATTGTTGTAAGTCAAATGTTATGGCTTTCCTTGTAAGATAATTTCTTGAGAATCATTTGCCAAGTTAAGCTTTTCTTGGGTACATTTCTTACTCTCAAACTCTAGTATTTTTTGCTTTCAGAGATCTCTATCTACAGCTTAAGTCTATCACATGTCTATTATGCGTCCACATTTGGTTTCTGTAGTTTCAAGATCATCAAAAATAGTTTTATATATCCTCCTACCAACCTTTTTTCCAGGAATAGCATTTAAATATTCTTCTTATAAGTAGTTAAAGTGACGAGATGCTAAATGGT
The DNA here is from genome assembly GCA_030765045.1 of Tenodera sinensis. Classification (NCBI taxonomy): domain Eukaryota; kingdom Metazoa; phylum Arthropoda; class Insecta; order Mantodea; family Mantidae; genus Tenodera; species Tenodera sinensis. The sequence continues at coordinate 167,738,953 of CM060964.1, forward strand.
TTCTCTGTGTTTTTACTGAAATGATATACAGAGTTGCAATAATTTATTTTTCATATTGTTGACCAGCCAGAATCAGATGTTTTGCATTACTCAATCTTCATATTAGTGCAGTGAAAATATATACTCGGTCAACAGATAGGTGTAGTGTCAAGTTGGGTAAGTCATTTAAATTTGTAGTGCAGAGCAAGTTAAGCCAGCTCTATCATTGCGCTGCTGGTCCAATGGTGTAAAATAAGCTAAGTCAAAAGTGAGTGACTTAACCATCTTTGCACATGCACAACTGATGGCTTCATGACATACCTCCTTTTGCTCACTCATGTTATTCGGCTATTATATGACTTAACCGATTAGACACATGGGTACAGCACACAAAATTACATCAAATGCTGTAGAGAACTCATTTTCAATATTTTTTTATTTAATTGCTTTTGTACACCCAGTTGAGAATTGATAGAATGTGATACTTACCTGGAAGATTGCCACATATCCTCCAAGAAATCCACTGAGGAGGAAATTATTCCAGTTGAAAACTGTGGATGAAATTGTCCATGAACTTTGTGGTTTACGGGTATGAGGTGTAAGGTGGCGAATTAATTGGAGTCCAAAACCTATTATGAACAATTTTCCTGAAGCCTGCAGAGGAAAGAGAGCAGAATTAATTTTAACACAATTATTGTTGCCAGCTTAGTTAAAATTTCTTCTAAGTTGAAACTATAATAAACTATCGGAGGATCAAATTGTATTTTCAAGATAGTAAGAACTTCAAAGGTATTTCTATCCCTTATACAAGATTAATTAACATTAATACTCTGCTTCAGTAAAAGATAAATATATACAAGGGCAGATGGCCAATCTGCAATTTGATTCATTTAGAAAAAAAATTGCCATTCTACTTGTTCCTTTGGTTCCTTTTCTTACATTTAGGCATCTATATAATTCCCTTCTCATGAGCACAAACAAATTAAGCCAATGCATTGATGAAATTTGGCGAAAGTTGCTGAACATTTTTATTTTTACTTTTTGCATTTCTATTATGCTTATGATTTGTACTTTAACGACACACCTTCATTTTCTCAATATTGGCCATTTTTCAAGCTCCAGTGCAGGTGGGGGTGCCCTGCTAAAGTTCGTCACTACAGCTTTCAAATACAATTTTCATTTTCACTTGCTTTGATTTTAGTATCTTGCAGGGAATTCTGCTTTAGAGAGGTTGTGAGTTGGCTGTGCTGAAAGTAGTTTGATATATTGAGCTCAAATGCTGTGTATCTGACACATGTTTTGCTGCTAAACAGAGAAGTGCTGTCACTGTTCTGTAATTCTGTAATCTTTCCAGGTTATGTCAGTGTTCCAGTTATATATTAGGCATTGCTTAGGTATTTAATAGGTTTTAAGTTGTTCATTAGTTTGCAGAAAAGCAGTAATAAGCACATATGTTATGACTTTGGTGTACAAATTATTGAAAGTCCACAGTGTAGGGGCTAGCTAAGAACAATTTATTTCTAAATTTTGTGAACAATGGGAAAGCGAAAGGAAAGATTTCATATTAAGAAACGACCAAGCAAACTTAAAATTCTCAAAAACTGCTATTGAAGAAGAAAGCAGCAGAGTACGGTGCTGGGAAATTTTAAGTTGATTAGATTTAGGTGAAGTACCAAAATATATTGTTAAACTTTAAAATCCATTTTTCTCAATTTTTTCTCAGCATTTTTCAGTATTCAAAATGTACTTTGGACCCTAGTTTGTAACTTATTAGCTTGAAATCTCTAGGAGAGCTTTGGAGACTAAGGTATTAAAATTTGTCATACTCTGGTTATAAATATTAAATAGTTGAGCTGAAATTAAATATTTTTCATAACTCATTCTGAAAAAAATTGAGAATATCAGTAAATGGTATAAAAATTATTTTTCTCTTAAACTAATTAAATCTAAGCAATGGCTGCATGAAAATTCCATTATATGTGTATACCGAGCTCAAATTAAAAATTTAGGACATTGTAATAAACCATAGGGTCCAATGGTCATTTCATATTAGCATATCAAAAATTGATTTATTATTAATAAATATGTTAATAATTTAAAAGTGATTTGACATAGGACATTGGAATTTTGTGTGCAGTATATATTTTATGTTCTGAATGTGTGAAAAAAGATCAAAGTAATTGGGAGAAAACTGTGGATTTTTAATTCTCATAGATACATTGCCCTAAATATTTCTTTTCTGTGCAGTGTTTATCATGCCCTAACCCATGGATTCTCAGCCTATCGTCTGGGTACCATTAAAGGTATGGAGTTACTGCCAGTGCTACAGAGTTTTACCAAATAAGACAAAGTAGCTAATATTTATTTTCAAGCAACAGCTTTATTGATAGTTCTATTAAGACAAAGTAGGTAATATTTCTTGTCAAACAATAACTTTATTGATAGTTCTATTATAATGAAATTGGTTCAATAGATTTTACATCATCATAAAAGCGTTTATGTGATACTACAGAAAAATAATAAGGAAGTTCAATTTCAATCCTGCAACAGTTGCAGCGCATGACACAAATATATTTGATCCGACAACATTAGGAAAAAAGTATTTTGGTGTCTGTTTATCTATGGCATGCATTTGCATTTCAGCAAATAGTGGAGTTACATTATTGCTGTTAAATGTGAGCTTTTTTATGTTAAATTATTGGATTTATACATAATTTGTGCCAGATTCAGATAAGGAAGTGATTAATTAAAGAAGTGCTAAAAAAACTAAAAGAGAGAGATGGTTGTAAACAGCATTAATAATTGCACTCTGTCGGAAGCCGCTACTTCTAATGCTAAGCATTTAACAGAGGATATCAATGTACAAGAAAGCAACAAAATGCCCCAAACACAAGCATTAATAATATAAGCTATTTGTCATGTGGTTTCACATAATGAGAGATGGAGAGAAAACTATTGCAAATAGTGAGATTTGTTATGAAACATTTTCAAACAATTCAATGAAACTTACCCATTTTAAATATAATTTTGATAAGTGTAGAGGCTTGAAACACAAACTATTAAAACATTTTCAGAGAAAGCTGTCATATATTTCATCAAGGAAAAACCAAATAATTTCATTTGGAGGGTCTCGCATGAAGATTCTCAAGTCTTATGAAGTCTGTTCAGGAGGAGCTAAGGCAGGAAAACCTCTCATGATAGGATGTTATTAACATTGTGACTGTTGTCCAGTTTTTAAACTGCCACTTCATTAATGTGTACTACTTGTAGTTCCACACTATTCACCATCGCCTCACTTTGTGTTCACATTCACACCACTTTCCTCACATAGATATAGCATTGTAACAAAATACACCCAGTTCACTCGCTGGGGATGGACGACAAGATCTCTCCAGTCACTTGCAGTAACAGCATCCATGCACATCAGCAGTCATCACAAACTTGCCTGAAGAATGGCACTTTTCATTACAACAGAAGTTTACTTACTCGCTCACTTAATAATACACTTGCATAATCACTCACCCATTCACCCACTGACTCACTACCTCCCTCACTCCTTCCTTCACCCACTCACTCTTTCACCCCTTCCCTCACTCACCCACCCATCCACCCACTGACTCACTCCCTCCCTCACTCCTTCCTTCACCCACTCACTCTTTCACCCCTTCCCTCACTCACCCACCCATCCACCCACTGACTCACTCCCTCCCTCACTCCTTCCTTCACCCACTCACCCTTTCACCCCTTCCCTCACTCACCCACCCATCCACCCACTGACTCACTCCCTCCCTCACTCCTTCCTTCACCCACTCACTCTTTCACCCCTTCCCTCACTCACCCACCCATCCACCCACTGACTCACTCCCTCCCTCACTCCTTCCTTCACCCACTCACTCTTTCACCCCTTCCCTCACTCACCCACCCATCCACCCACTGACTCACTCCCTCCCTCACTCCTTCCTTCACCCACTCACTCTTTCACCCCTTCCCTCACTCACCCACCCATCCACCCACTGACTCACTCCCTCCCTCACTCCTTCCTTCACCCACTCACTCTTTCACCCCTTCCCTCACTCACCCACCCATCCACCCACTGACTCACTCCCTCCCTCACTCCTTCCTTCACACACTCACTCTTTCACCCCTTACCTCACTCACCCTCCCATCCGCCCACTGACTCACTACCTCCCTCCCTCACTCCTTCCTTCACCCACTCACTCTTTCACCCCTTCCCTCACTCACCCACCCATACAACCACTGACTCACTCCCTCCCTCAATCCTTCCTTCACCCACTCACTCTTTCACCCTTTCCCTCACTCACCCACCCATTCACACACTGACTCACTCCCTCCCTCACTCCTTCCTTCACCCACTCACTCTTTCACCCCTCCCTCACTCTCCCACCCATCTATCCACTGACTCATTCCCTCCCCCACTCCTTCCTTCACCCACTCACTCTTTCACCCCTCCCTCACTCACCCACCTATCCATCCACTGACTCATTCCCTCCCCCACTCCTTCCTTCACCCACTCACTCTTTCACCCCTCCCTCACTCTCCCACCCATCCATCCACTGACTCATTCCCTCCCCCACTCCTTCCTTCACCCACTCACTCTTTCACCCCTCCCTCACTCACCCACCCATCCATCCACTGACTCATTCCCTCCTCCCCCACTCCTTCCTTCACCCACTCACTTTTTCACCCCCTCCCTCACTCACCCACCCATCCATTCATCCACACACTCCCTCTCACGCCTTCCTTCACCCTCTCAATCTTTCACCCCCTCCCTCATTCACCCACCCACTGACTCACTCCCTCACTCCTTCCTTCATCCACTCACTCCTTTACCTCTTCCCCCACTTACACACACCCATCCACTCACTCCCTCCCTCACTCCTTCCTTCACCCACTCACTCTTTCACCCCTTCCCTCACTCACCCACCCATTCACACACTGACTTACTCCCTCCCTCACTCCTTCCTTCACCCACTCACTTTTTCACCCCCTCCCTCACTCACCCACCCATCCATTCATCCACACACTCCCTCTCACTCCTTCCTTCACCCTCTCACTCGTTCCTTCACCCCCTCCCTCATTCACTCACCCACTGACTCACTCCCTCACTCCTACACCCCTTCCCCCACTTACCCACACACCCATCCACTCACTCCCTCCCTCCCTCCCTCCCTCCCTCCCTCCCTCCCTCCCTCACTCCTTCCTTCACCCACTCACTCTTTCTTCCAACAACTGATTTTTAATGGCACCAGGAAACACGCTTAAGAATACAGGTGATTCAAAAGTTTCTTGACATTTTCCTCATATCGTTAATTTATGTATTTGTGTTATAGGAAATTGGAAACTATGCTGACAATAGAGGAATATATTAACTGTTATTTTCGCTTGTATTCGAGGATTGTCTTACAAGCAGGTCCAAGAAGAATTCACTAGAAAGTTCAGGAAATTAGGTCCTAGCAGGCAAGCTATTAGAGGTCCGGTACTGAAACTGAAATCGACGGGATTTGTTGCTGATGAGGCACGTTGTGGCAGTCCGGCTACAACACCAGAAGACGTGTAAACCGTACAGATGTCATCACAAGGTGTCCCGGTGCGTCAACTAGAAGACTCAGCAGCGAGCTGGGTATGTTCCAAATTGCAGTACGGCGTTCCTTGTGCTTCAAACTGCACAAACGTCCTTACCACATCCAAATAATGTATAAGCTTGAACCAGAGGACTTTGCAGCTCGACATGTTAAATGCCACTGGAAATGAAGACCTCATGGAACATGTGTTGTTCAGTGATGAGACAACATTTCACACATGTGGACATGTCAATAGGCATAATTGTAGGATTTGGGCAGACGAATAGCCAAACGCCATACAAGAGTTGCAGAGAGACACACCAAAGGTAAATGTGTGGCTGGGAATGACAAAAACAAAAATTTGCGGGTTTTTCATGTTTACGGAACCATCAGTAACTGGAACTGCGTATCTTCCTGGAACCGCAGCTGGCACAGGATGCAGTACAAGATACTGTGGTTTTCCAACGAGATGGTGCACCACCCCATTTTGCCCTCATTGTTCCTGACCACGTCAACGAAGTTTCCCTGGTAGATTGATCGGTCGTGGTTCACCGAGAATTTGGTCGGCCCGCTCTCCAGATCTGATACCACTGGACTTCTTTGTCTGGGGTTTCATCAGGTCCAAAGTGTATGCAGTGAAGATCAACACCGTACAGCAACTGAAAAACCGAATAGCTGAAGCGGTAGCTACAATCACGTCAGCTATGCTGGTAAAAGTGTTTCGATCTGCGCAACAAAGATGGAGTCTGTGCCGTGACTTAGAGGGTCACCTGATTGAAATGTACTGAGTTGATCATCCAGTAGTCATTACTTTCCTTATGTAATAAAAGGTTTGACATAAAACATTGCTTTCACGGGAATGTCAAGACACTTTTGAATCACCCTGTATAATCAGCGATGTAAAGCTACAACAACAATCATAACTTGCCGTACATCCAATTATTTATTTTGAAATCAGCTGATGGATGTTATTCCCATATTCGCATTTTCCAATAATGATACCAATGTTTTTTTTCTTCTGACACAATGGTACTACATATTTTCCACTTTCCTTAATCGAGGGCTGTCCACCATGAGGGATATGTAAGGATGAACATAATATATACGCATATAGTTAGAATAATAAGTATTAAAGTATTAAATAGCAAAGTGGTTTAGTGACTTGCATGATTCTGTATCTGCTGCCCTAGATTTTTCATAGTTTGTGCACTACCTTCAGAATTAGACTTAAATTCCTGAAAGACAGTAAACGTTATACCAAAGATTCGTGGTCCAGAAAGGTAAATAATTTAAAACTAAATGTCGTTTATTATTGTATCCCCAACTTTCCCCGTTTTACAGAACATTAAAAAGCAGTTTGGGCAGGTTACGTATATATTTAAGCTCATTTTCCCCTAGAAAGCTTTCTGCCCGTTGAAACCATATTTGATCACACATATAGTTTGCTTATACACTGTTCATAAACTAAGCTTTTGACAGACCATAAAACAACGTTTTACAACATCTCAATATGTTTCAGCGTTGGGTGTCCCTTTGCTTTATGATGCCACACTCTCTCGATAATTGGAATACAGCAGAGGAGATAGTTGCTGGAGCACTTCGGAGTGAACAATTGGAAGTACTTCCTAAGGAACTACTTCCTTGAAGTGAAACTGGGACTACTCTCTTGAAATGATTCCGAGTGTGAAATGGGAGTGGTGGAAGTATTTTCGATAAATGAACGGAGTTGATCCATTACTAACAAATCCTTTTTAGATGCGGAATGCACAATTATAGGTATTTCCTGATTCGTGAGTCAGCTTTTGGTGCGTTTATCTGATTTCTAATTAGTGTGACCGTGACCATGAAGCTGCTGGCAGGCTGAGGTTCAGCCTGAATAATTTTGCTGCGTACTTACCTCCAATGGAATTTAACAGCAGATAGAATTTTTATAGGAAAGGTATTTAAGGGTGGCAGTTTTAATTTTTGAACGGTATGGGTATAGAAGGAAGCTTATTGCGCCTTGAGGATTGTCTCACAGCTTACAGCAGTGTCTGCACCCTGGTGTATATAGAAATAAAAATTATGTACAAAATTTGTAAAAAAAAATTAATTTTTAATTTTGGTTGGGAAAATTTTAAGAGCCGAACAGCTCTTGAGTGGGATTAAATAAGGAGCTCAACTTTAGCTGCTGATGGATTTGCTCCTGCGTTACGTGGTATGCCCGCAAGCCATACGGAGAACCCGATTTGACTTAAAGCGGTGCGTTCTTGGATCAGTCCCCAAGAGACCTAATCAGGGCGCTTTGATGTGTTGGCAAATTTGTGTAGAATTTTGCTGCCCGGCGGCTAATTTCATCCTACATGTATGGAAGAGGAGAAGCTTCGTGAAGCAGTCTCTTGGGAAAAGAGAGGGAGACAGAAAATAGACCGAAGTCCTCTGTTCTGAGCCCCTTTGGGCCAAAGGATCGAGCTGTCAGCGACCATATCCCAGATTTCGCAGGCATATAGAATGAGGAGGGTTATACGAGCTCGGAAATGGTGTAGCTTTAGGCGAACGGGCATCTCGGGCCTCAGCATGGGATACAGTGAGGCAATAGTCCCCTGTGTCCTTGCAGAGAGGTCTGTGGTATGCTCGTGGAGAGTTAAACCCTTGTCCAGCTTTACTCCTAAGTGATGGGTTTCATTAATGTCCAGAGGCTCCAGAGGCAGTTCGAGTCGAGCGGGCAAGCTGATTCCCCGCCCGAGTGTCTTTACCGCAGTACCTAGCCGTCATACGGCTTAACCTGCGCGATGGTTTCGAATGTGTCGCTACGGGGATGTGTTGCATACTAGGAATCAATTTTTTTTTTGGAAAGGGGAGGCAGTAGAAGAGTTGGAACTGACTTATTTCGCCAGGTTAGGAAGAAGGGGAAGGGAACAAGTTTAACGTTTTATTTTATTTAATTGTCATAGGAGTGTTTTGTGCAGTCCCACATGAGCACCTGCGGAATAACGGGAAGTGATGCGCTGCCTTCTAGGGAAGGGAGGGACTAATGGGGCATTACTGGGCTACACCCATGGCTAGGCCCTGAGTGTAGCACGCAGTGTTTCGACGATGTTCTTGGCTAAAAGGGGTTTTGTTGTAGTGGTGTGGATTGTAGCTGCATACCGGCGACTAGTCTGGAATGTTGGAAGAGGCAAAAGGTCGTTCCCCGAAGAAGATCGAAAGAGTTCCTCGGTTAGCGACGGTCTGCACGACGTGTGGAGATAGGGTACGCCGGGCGAAGTACTGGCGCTATGTAAATCTGCTGTATCTCCTGGGGTGTGAGCTGGACATTTGTTTGACATCCAACCTCGTGGCTGGTGGGTGTGGTCCGGTTCTCGATCCGTGCCAACTTGCGTTGGACGGATTCGAGGATGTCAGTGTTGTCGAGTTCAATCACTGCCACTCGGAGCTCGTTGAGAAGCCTCGCGGCAGCGTTGAACCCGATTGTATGGTGTATCAGCTGGCGGTTGATGGCGGCCAAATTCTTGCTGGTTGACCGCCGTGAAGTCTTGAAGGTGGTCCTGAGGGTGTCGTCGGTTGCAGTGTTGTCGTTGAGCTGTGATATGGTGTTGGCGGCGGTGTCGATGAATGTGGTGACGGCGGTGGTTAGTTGGTGGAGGACGTCTTCTATCTTGCCCAGTCGTTTGTCGAGGCTTCGGACCTCCGTGCGGAGACCCTCGACCTCCTTGCTGGACTATTGTGTGGCGGCGGCGGCGTAGGTCAGTGTCGTCCCTGCTGCTGGTGTCTGTGGCTGATGCGGCGGCGGTGGTTCAGGCTGTGGTGGTGTGGCGGTGTATGCGCGCGGTCTCGGGTATAATGGGCAGCAGGCCTGCCCGGTGTAGTGGTCCCTCCTGCCGCAGGTAGCGCAGTACCTCAGTCGGCGTGTGAGGTCTTGTTGCTGGCAGGAGGACGCCAGGATTTGGTTTAAGGGCGCTCAACTTCTAGGTCATCAGCGGAGGACGCCAGGGCCGCTGCAGCGCAGTAGTGGCATTTTGGCTGTGTCACGCAGGTGTTCTCTTCGTGTCCGTAGATGCAGCACCTACGGCACGGCCGGTTCCATTCGGTCCGGCTACATTCGATACGAATGTGCCGGCCGAAGAGGGTGAGTCCTGCGGTGATGGCGGCGGTGTAGTGTTCCCTGTCTCGGAAGACAAGGCGCACGAGGGGAGTAATGCCACTGCTTCCCCTGATGCGGCTGGCGGAGACGAGTGAGTTCCATCTTCGTTGGCCCTCCTTCAGCAGTATCTGCGGCTGCAGGTGTACCCCAACGGCTACGGCGCCGAAGCGACCGTACCGAGAGGGTGCTGCAGGAGGCTCGGCGGTGGCGGCGGGAGAGGCTCCTAGATCTGCCCGTGCCGAGAGCGGCCGGCCGATTGGCTGGTCCTCTCGTTGCGGCGCGGTGGGCAGAGGAGCGCTAGGCGCGCTGCTGGCGGGCTCGGCGGTAACTTCTGCTGCTGCGGTGAAAGGAGCGCTATGCGCGCTGCTGTCGGGTTCTGCTGTTACTGCTGGTGTTGGCGGCCGCATCAGCTCGAGGGGCCGTACTCCCACTCGATGCTTCTTCTTACGGCCCATCCTCGCTCCACCGAAGCTCGGTGCGTACTGGAATCAAATTTTTAGGATCAGGGGTTTTTATAGGGGCGGGAGGGATGGTTGGCAGGGATTGGTCCGCGAGCGGGCTGAGCGCGACACTGATTGGCCGCTTCCAGCCAGTCAGGTAACGCGCTAATCCCCACCAGGGTTCTGGCCGTCAGTCACTCACTGAGAGGTGAACTGAAACAGGTGTTTCTCTCTGTTTTGAATACAGATTGTGTTTTCGCCTTTCCCATCTTCAAAATTAAACCGCCGGACTTAAGATTGGCAATCTTTTGGATGGTAGTCGGCGTGGCTGTCTCTGGCCGTATTGTCCCAGAGCATTCACCGGTGGGTTACGGTGGTTCTGGAGTTTGTTGTACATTGATCGAGCGCGAGTTTTAATCACGTCATCAATGTACGGGATGCTGGAATGTTCGTGTTGGATATGGGCAGGAAATCTCCAGCCAGTATCATAGATCATCCTTAATGCCCGGTTCTGCAACGTCTGCAATCTGAAGGTGGACTTTGCCACCACTCCCCAGATCTCACATCCGAACAGGACCAGAGGCGGGATAATCACTCGATACATTTTTTTTTAATTAACGTCCTCCAACATTGTGTCATATGGGACGAAACACTCACTCGATACAGCTGGACCTTCAGGCGTAAGGACATGGTTTGGGAACTGAGTATTGGGTATAGCTGCCGGAAAGCAGCGTGGCCTTGTAGTACTTTGCCCCTGACGTGGTGTCTATACGTCAGCCGCCGGTCCAGCGTGACCCCGAAATACTTCGCCGTAGTGACCCAGGGGATCCGATGGCGCCGAAGCGCGAGGTCTCGCGGGAGCCGGTTTGCCAACGTGTTCGCCAGGAGAATCGCAGAGCTTTTCTCCGGGTTAATAGACATACGCCAGTTCTCGCACCATCTACTGATGGCACAGAGATGGGCTTGTACTTGACGGTAGCTGTAGCGCGGGTTCTTGTTAGTAGCGAAGATCATGAGATCGTCCGCATACTGACAGATGTGTGTGTTTGGGTGCGTGGGGAGATCGGCTATGTAAGCTGCAAAAAGTGCCGGTGACAATACACTGCCCTCGGGGACTCCTGCGCCAATGGGCCTTTCTCTAGAGAATGATCCCTCCACTTTCACTCGGAAGCTACGTTCCTGTAGGAAACTAGCCACCAAGTAAATGTATGGAGGGGGGATTTCGTGCTGTATGAGCTTGTAGACAAGCCCGTCATGCCAGGTGGTAGAAAATGCCTTTTCCACGTCAAGCAACACTGCCACCGTTTTAGCCCTCTCCTGGTAAGCCAGGGAAGCTTTTTCGGCTACACGCAGTAGTTGCTCAGTCGTGGAGTGGCCAGAACGAAAACCAAACTGGTGTTCCGGTAGGAGACTTTTTCCTCCAATAGAGGTCCGAGGCGGGACAGGAACAGTTTCTCGAACACTTTCGAGACAACTGGTAGGAGACTGGTGGATCGGTAACTAGATGGAAAGACCAGATTTTTGCCCTGCTTTAGAACACACACCACACGCGCCTGTTTCCAGATAACTGGAAAATGACGCATGCTGAGGCATGCGTTGTAAATTCGGATCAAGTGAATCACGGCTCTAAGGGGAAGGTGCTGGAGCATTTCCGCTGTTACACGGTCTGTCCAGGGGATTTTCGGGCTTTTAAAGATTTGATGGTGTTAGTTACCTCGCGAGGGGTAACTATCGGGATGTGGAACTCCTCGTGGCCCGCGGGTCCGACTTCTAGGAAGTCTTCTATCGCCTGTTCCACGAGGTCAGCGTGGTCGTCGTTCTGTGGATCTTTCCTGGGCTGGAATTGAGTGTCCAGATAGACTGCTAGCGCTTCTGCTTTTTCCCTCGGTTCAAAAACAGGTCTTCCCCAAGGGCTATACACAGGATGCTGGTGTACAGATTTATCTTTCCGCAAGCCTCGGACGATGCGCCACGGTTTCCTCTCCTGGAGGTTTACGTGACGCAGCGTGTTTTCCCAAGTGCTGGCCTATGTTTTCTTAGGAGTCGTCTCATCAGGGATTTGAACCTCTGGTGTATTACTCCTATCCTAGGATGACGGAATCTCTGCCATAGCCTTCTAACAGCATTCTTTGCTTGAATGAGGCGTTTCAGTGGGACAGGGATAACTGTCGGGTTTGGTGCATCGGTAGGAATGCGGTGTGTGTGAGCACGCACCGCATTTAGGACAGAGGTAGAAAACCCCGCGGCTGCCTCCTCGAGAGCCTCTATCGAGTCTATTCGAGGAAGTGCTTCCACGGAGTTTTGAAGGGCTAGGACGGCTGCGTCCCAGTCGAGTTCTTCCACCCAGTCCGGCACTCCCAGTGCAGTGAGATTAACGTCTGAGTCGACCACAACAGGGTTGTGATCAGAGTCCAGAGCGTTAATCACAGAGAGGTCCAAGTGAAATGGAATGTTTTTGGTGATCATGAAATCGATGATATCCGCGGCGCCGCGTGCCGGGTAGTGAGTTGGACCTCTCGGCCCGTGCGCGTGAAGGGCGGGGTTCCCGCTAATGAGACGGTACAGTCCCCGGCCCTTAACGTTCTAGGTGCGGCTGTGCCAGCTTGGGTGTTTTGCGTTGAAGTCGCCCGCAATGCAAACCCTGTGGTGTAGGTTCAGGAGTGCCGTGATGTCCGCTTCATGGAAGCGCCCATCCGGTGGGTCATACACCGCCACAACCACTAGGTCGTTCCCGCCTAAGGATAGCCTTATGGCGGTTGCTTCCAGGTGTTATAGCGGAGGAATTGTAACAGGAGTGTGGGTGAGATGGTTCTTTATGAAAATGGCAGTACCACCACCCTGTCGGCCGACCCGATCAAACCGATGGGCGGCGTAACTTGGGAGGGTAAACTGTAAACCGGCGTGCAAGTGCGTTTCACAGACCATCAGGATATGAATCCCGAGACTGTCTACGAACTCCAACAGGCCAGGTCTCTGGTCCCTAACTCCATTTGCGTTCCAGAACGCAGCTCTAAATGAACGCACAGTTCTATGCGCCATTAAGAGCTCATGGAGTTAGAATAGAGTTCCTGAGCCGTACAGCGGAAATCTCGGGGTTGTTTATGACTTCCCTGCGGCGTCGTAGGACCGAGAGGGAACGCTGTACTAAGTCGGTAAACCAGGTTGCCAACTGAATGAACTCAGCCATGTCCTCAGAAGCGAATGCGTCACTCAAGGTTGATTGCTGAGAGTTATGTTGAGGCACTGCTGCCTCGTGATTGGCTGGGCCAGTCCGGGAGGACGGGCCAGCATTGGTTGCCTGTGCTGGTCGCTGGTTGGCTGACGCAGCTGGAGCTGTAGATGCTGGTGGTGCGGGAAGCTTCGCAACAGTTGTGTTGCTAACTTCCACCACAGCAGGTTGTTCTGTGGTTTTCACCACAGAGGCCTTTTTCTTCCCCTTCTTGGGGGGACGTTTCTCCTCGGGAGCGACGCTGGGTGTTGGAGCAGTCTCCTTACTCGCAACCTTGGATGTGACGCTTTCCGGGACTGGCGTTGTCATTGTCGTGGCGACCTGGCTTTTAGGGGCTACTTCCGCGGCCTTGGCCTGCGCGAGGCCACTTTCGTGTCCCGCCAGGGCCTTGGCGAAAGAGACCCCCTGCCTAACCTCAGCGGTAGCCTTGCCCTGTTTGCCTTGCATTATTGCAAGTCTCTTAGGGCACCCGCGATAGATGCCTATGTGGCATCCATCGCAGTTGCCGCACCTTTTATTTTCCATTGGTGTCGGGCAATGCTTCACCAGGTGCTCGCCTGCACAACGGAGATACTTGAGTGCCCTCTCACAGGCAAAGCTGGAGTGGTGGAAACCCAGGCACTTGTAGCACTGGGCCCGCCCCTCCCTGCCGAGGTAGGGCTCAACTGTGACTCGCGTGTGATACAGACGAGTCACCTGGTTAATCTTAGGGGTTCCCTCCCCTTGTTTGTCGATGGCCACTGAAAGTAGTGGTAGGGGCACCTTGGTGGGTTTCCCCTCCTTCATCTTTGTTGTGGTGAGTTGCACCACGGACCTCGGCTCGATTCCGTGTTCGTCCATCAGGCCGGCACGGATATCTTGGGGGTCTGTCTCGGAATCAAGACCCATAATCACCCTGCGAACCACGTGGGGTCGCTGGAGCGAGTACATGTGGAATTTAATTCCACCCGCTTTCAGCACTTTCCTTGCGGCCGCATGGTCCTCAAAGGAAGTGGTCCGGATGACAACGCGCCCAGGATGCCGCGTTGCCTGGAATTCCGCCTTTAACTTTCCCCTGAACTCCTTCATCACTTTGATGTGATTAGGGAAGGAGTCAGACCCAATTGGCGGGATTTTTCCAGCCTTTTGTGTGGCTTGGTGCTGGGGGGACGCTGCAGGTCCCGGTGAAGGAGCGGGTCGCTCTGGGTTTGAACCAGAGTACCTTTTCCTGCGGCTTTGTACCACTACAAAGCCATCGTCGTCCGGCAGTGCTGGAGTTGGGTTAACAGGAGCTGGTGGTGTTAAAGGGACGACTGTCCCTTGGTTGACAAGGCCCACGGCCTTTTTCACCTTCGGTCTGGTCTTGGCCCTGGTAAGCGCCTTGGTGATGCTCACTCGGGGACTGGGTTAGTGGTTCGAGGGAGAGGGAGAAACCATTGCATCAGGTCTTACCTTTATGGTGCTGGTACTCGGTTGGTCAATTTGGGTCTGTGCAGGTGCCATTCGGCTTCCCACAGAGGGCCGGACGCCTTTCGACGCGCTGCAGGCGACGACTTGACATTAGAACGCTGCCCTGGGGTACACCTGCTCTGATGGGACGTGGCCTGGAGGTTATCCCATCGTGGGACACAGCGAAGGTTCGATTGTGGAGATAAGAGTGGATGAGATGAATTAAGTAGGAAGGGGTTTGGTATTGGATCAACCGGGATAGTAAACCTTCGTGCCATACGCTGTCGACGGCCCTGGTGATGTCAAGAAAGAGTGCAGAGATGAAGTGCCTTCTGTTGAAAGCCGTGTACACTTCGTCTACCAGTCTAAGTAGCTGGTGTTGTGTAGAGTGCTGTGCCCTAAAACCAAATTGTTCCGGCCGCACCACGTGATGGTTCTCGAGGACGGTTTGTAGCTTTGTTAGGATGACCTTCTCCATTAGCGTACTAATGGAGGAGAGGAGGCTAATGGGCCTGTAGCTCTCAGGTGTGGTGCCGTCTTTTCCTGGTTTACAGATGGTGATTATTTTTGCATGTTTCCAGACCTTAGGGAAGTAACCGTGGTGGAGGATATGATTGAATAGGATGGTGAGGGTCTGTATCCAAGGAACAGGTAGCGCCTTTAGAGCTGCGTTAGCCAAGTCGTCTCCAGGTAGGCGGCATGGAGCTCTGCTTTTTCTTTAGCAGATTGGGCTAAGACCTGCCCTTGGCGCAAGGCAGAATCTTTACGGGGAAGGTTGAGTAGTGTCTTTGTCATTTGCCATAATGAGCTATCTTCAGGTCTAAGAGTGCTGATCCGTTCCTCCCAGCATTCATTCCTGTAGTCTCTGAGTTCGAGTAGCTCCTGGAGACGCCGAAACGCGCCCAGATCAGCTGGGGAGCGAGTATGCAGGAACTTCCTTCTGGCTCTGTTCTTTTGCTTGATTGAATCTCGGATGGCCTGTGGTAGTGGGTCCAAATGAAACCTGCAGAGCTTTGTTGGTGGAGACGCCCGTGTCACTGCAGTTGTGATATTCCTGGTAATGTGATCCACTAGAACGTCGATGTCTTCTGGGCCGGTGCATTGGTGCCGGGGAGGCTGTAGCTCTTCGATTATCTTGGAAAAGGCGCTCCAGTCGGTACTCCTAGGAGCTGCGAAAGCCCTTAGGGGCTTGCTGGTCAGACTGCACGGAAAGGAGAGAATGACGGGGTAGTGGTCGGATGAGAGCGCTGGTATGGTAAAGAATGTGAGGTGCGGCCGCAGGTTGCAAATGAGCGCAAGGTCCAGCCAATCTGGTGGTCGTCTGTCACCATACTGTATGGTGGCCTGGTTCGGAGCTTGGGCTAGAATACCTCTCGATGCAATAAAGTTGTATAATTGGTGACCGCGATGATTGGTGATGGAGGAGTTCCAGTTGGAGTGCTTTGCGTTGAAGTCTCCAGCTGCGATCGTGGCAACCGGCGAGGCAAAGAGGGTGTCCAGTTCCGTGTCTAGTAACGGGCGCTTAGGTGGTGCGTACACTGAATATAAGTGTAAGGGTACTCTGGTGGTCTCCACTGCTAAGCCTGTAACCTCCAGGTGGTTTGAGTTTAGGATATGCAGCTGGTGGTGAGCAAGGGAGCGAGCGATATAGATAGCTGTGCCCCCTCTGCCATCCGCTCTCTCAGTTCGATATGACTGCATACCAGGCAGGCCGCATTTTTTGTGGGGTGACAGATGAGTCTCCTGTACTAGGAGGATGTTTACTTTCTGTACAGCGAGGAAGTTCGAGACTTCAGTGAGTTGTCTTGGAGGCCATTTGCATTCCAGTAGCAAATCTTCAGTTGATTGTAGAAGGTTTTCCTAGGCGGACGACTAGGAGCCATTATAGAGGCAGAAGGTGAAGACTGTCTGAATCAGGACCATCTCAGGGGTTGTTAGAGACGGCCGGTTTAGAAGGGCCTCCATGAGGGCAGTGGCAAACTTGATCTGCAGGTGAGATGGAATGCGGTCAGTAACTTCACTGAATGCGGCTATGTCGGCGACCGCATTCGTCCCTTGCACTCCACCGGATGGCCTGGAATGTGGACCAATGGGAGCTTTGGTAGGCGGTTGTCTCCGGATTGGTAGAGGACTGGGAGTGGCTTGACGGAGCCGCTGGTTCAGGTGTTAGGGCATGGTAGGTGTCGGAGTTTTTGATGGCGGATTAGAACAGGGTTGGGGCTGGGAGGATGCTGATTTGTCTTGCTCGTCTGGGATGGTGGCTGCGGTGACATTAGTTCGAGACTGCTGCGGAGTACGTCGGAAAGCTTACCGAAGTGCGAGCTGGAAGCCCCGGGAAGCGAGCGCCGTAAAAGTCTTCCTTGGGTATGCCATGTGGATTGGGTACTCTCGGTGGGGCATTCACTGGGGAGCGCCTTGTTCCCTTCCTGCTGCATTCTAACTCATACCGGGCCTCCTGCCAGATAGGGCACTTGGCATAACGGCATGAGCGATCGGCTCCACAATTGGCGCATGTAGGTTTGGTCGTTCCCACTTTGGCGCAGTTGTGGAACCACAGTGGGAACATACTGGTGGAAGTCTGCATGCGTCGGCACTATGGAAGAATTTCTGACAGTTGAGACATTGTTGTGGCCGAAAATGAGGTTTGTAGGCCTCAACAGAGACGACAGCAGAGAATAGTCTGTTGATTTGGTAGATGTTTGATGCAACTTCAGTTTTGTCCAGGGCTACCCTAAAGTGGGGTAGAGGGCCTGGGTTGGGGCCTCGGACAGTGCGTAGTTGATTGACACTTGCCACTGGAAGGCCTCTACTTAGGAGCTCCTGTTTCACCTCCTCCTCGGTGATGTATTGGGGGAGATCCTTGATCGTCACATGGAGTCGCTTCTCTTCTGGTAGAAGAGTGGCAACGTAAGAAATATTCTGTTGCTCCAGGCATCTTCGCATTTGGCGATGAGCCTCTGGGTCAGCAGGGAGGATGGCGACCGTCTTCCGCATGTCTTTTAGAGTATAGGTGCCCTCCTGACCAGGGAATGAGGTGAGTTTTCTACCATCCTCTGGTTGGCGCAGAAATATTGGAGGTGGTTTGGCTGCTCTTGGAGGTGCGCTAGCATGCTCAGACTCCTTTGGAACGTCGCCTTGGTTGTCAATACAGTCCATGGTTTCTGACATGGGCTCCGTCGTAGAAGTAGTGGCCAAAGCCTGAAACTGATTGGCTGTGGCCACAGGAGCAGTGGTAACGACAGGAGAGGGTGTATTTCCCTTTCGCTTAGGCTGGACGGTTTGCCATTTTTTGTGTAGAAACCGAAACTTGCGTTCATGGAGCAGCGTACTTCTTTCGGTGTCTGCCAAGGGGAGAGATGAGATCTTGACCGAGGAAGGTCGAAATGTTGCCTCCCTCGAGGTAGTAGGTCGTCATGCTGCCAAAATCGTTGGTTAGGTGATTTGCCATGGTCGTCATAAAAGTCAACGTGTGTAAAGTTGGCGAGCGCTTGCTAGCAGAGGTAGCAGAGGACCTGACCAAATGGCGCCGTACCAGTCTTGCGACTGATGGCTATGGCCTTGCTACCCTACCCGCCGGTAACGTTTGTCACGTAAAGAAGTGCTAGAAAAGCACAAAACTTGCCTGGTTCAGAGGTCAGTGTGAAGAAGAAATCTCTTGACCAATTGGCGTGCTGATTATAATAGCCAATCACCAACTGGCGTTGAAATCTGCAGTGTAGTTCAAGCGCCAATCAGCGCGCAGCAGGAGCACGAAAACAATCTTGTCCACTGAACTCTTGTCTGCAGCGCTACACGTCGAACGATGAACCAAACTTGCATCAAGTCAATCTGAACCCCCGGAATGATTTCGACGCGCCTAGAGGGGCGAACCCGGGGTCCAGATCTGAGTCCGGACCCTTGGCTATGACCTTGTGGGCCTGCGGTCTCGTCAGTCAGTCAGTAGTACCGAGTCTCCTCCTTCTGCCAGGGTGGATTGTGGAAGAGCTCTACGAGCCTCTTCCACGAGACAGGCGAGTAGAGGGCCAATGCCCACTGCCGACCCCGTGTTGGGGCAGCTCCGGGAAAGCTGCCTTGGTGATGCTTTCTTCTTCAGTGTTTGAGTGTTCTAAAACCTGCTGGTCAGGTCTCTTATAGAACACTCCTAGACTTGTGGTGCCGGCCTGGCAAAAGCTCTTTAGAAAATTGGCGCGAAGCTGCTGCTCCCTGGCGAGAGGTGGGACCCGCATGTGGTATTCGTGGTGGACGAAGCGGCGTCAGGGCGGGTTTTCTCCGGGTGCTCCGGTTTCCCCCGCCATCTCATTCCACCGGTGCTCCATCTTCATGTATCATCAGTGTCACCGCCTGCGGTGCCGTAGTAGTAAAAGCGGGCGTTAAACACTACAACAACTACAACTGGCGAGAGGTCCTGCTGTTGGTTGCACCGTTCCACCAGTGGTCCAGTTGTGACGAAGTGTAGACGACACGAGTTCCATTCATCGAAAGTGTTCGTTAATGTGTTTCTGCACTTGTCCCTTTATGTATCTTTGAATGTGGCAGAAGCACATCTTCGCCAGCCGAGTGCATTTGAATCTAGTTCCCTTTAATTCTGTAGATGAGTAGACTACTCATAGGTCCTTTAACTGTTGACAAATGTACATCGACTTTCTGTGAATACAGTGCGGTATGAACAGACCGAGCAACCCGCTATAAAAATCGAAATAATAGTAACCATGAGTTGAACAGAGTCTGGGATAATCAATGCGTACTGAAATATCACAACAATACATACAAAACTCTAAATATGACATGAAAAGGAAGAATATTACCTGGTGAGTGGCGGTATAATTCCTTATGGAACAAATTCTCCTGGTGCCAGTGTAATTTAAATAAAACATCGACTCAAGTGACACAATATAGATTTTCTATAGGTTTAAAGCTACTACGTTCGTACAGATGTTTATATTTTTCGATTGTCCGACATCAAGAATTATACCAAAGGCGACCTGTTATAGTTTATTCATTCTATCAGTCTGTTGCTATTTTGATAAAGATATTTCACATTGCGAATAGCATACTATACACTCTTATGTAAACGCTTTTTATATACCTTTATATTTTTTCTTAGGAGGCAGAGCTACATCTTTTTTGAACCTAAATTCAATGGTTCATCACAAACATATGGCGGTTTTTGGGAAGGACTTAAAACCTCAGAGAGAAATGTTACACATTTGTTTGCTAAGCGATGCTTGGTTACTAATTTATTGCCAGTGAAAGATGGAATTAAATGTACGTTTGAACAAAACATGACACTTTCTTCGTTTTTGTTTCGGTGGGGGCCACTGTGATTTGATACTCACTCAACAAAATTTGGTTTGTATATCCTCTTTGAGGAGCACTAAGGATGAGTCAAGAAAGATTAATTGGTGATATCTATGCTAAGTTAAAAAAAGCAACTCTTAATATACACATTTGTAAGGTTTATAATCAACAAGAACCACAGCACATAAATTACAAAATGAAATCTTTAACCACCTTCCGTATTTCTATAAGATTACAATATTTACCTTTACAATATGCCTCAAACATGTTCCTGAATGAGGACATATGCGAGGAGAAACACTGCCGATGTAACAGCTGGTATTGTGGTTGGCATCGTTTTGAAGTGTCTTTATTTTCACTTTCTTGCGAACTGCATCCTTCTGCCGGGGTGGCAGTGGTACAAAGAACCTGTACAAATATTTCGTATGTTATCTAGCATTATTTTCAGGTTCATTGCAATATGAAAAGCAAGTATTGACGTTTGTGATGTTTGCCACAATATGAAATGTGGAAGGGTTGGAAGCTTACTTACAGGTGAACCAAAATTTTGGTACCACGAATGGTAGGATTTTAATTCAAAATTATACCACTGCTCAAATGGTAGGGTTTTACCTTTAATAAAATGTGACAAATGATGTATATGAGAATCTCAATCTTTTCGCCACTATGCTGAGCACATAGACACCAGCGATTAATAGAACATTTAAAGCCCATATGCACATTTCGCGAGGAGTGGGTGATTTTACATTGATATCACCCACTTCCTTGCCATACGCACTCCTTTAGCATACACGAAATCACAAGGGGTCGAGTCTGAGGATTATGCAGGACAGAGCAGTGGTCGAGCACGACCGATTCATCGATGAAATAACAGGCAAGTACAGCAGGAGTACTATGTGTTAGCGTGCCATATTCTTGTAAATATCCTGCAAATTGGATTTATACCGGTAGTTCATCAATGCCGTACTGCTGCAATATCGGCGAACTGTTACGGCTCGATAGTTCACACGGAAATCGTTTCCAAAACCTTGGATGGACTACAGTCGGCGACCCGTACATTTCCACCAAGCTGCATTACTCCCAATGTTAATCCATCATTGTATTGCCATTAGAAAGAGTACAAACATGGTGGCCCAAGTTGAAGGGAAACAATAAAAGGTAATTAACAACAAAGAAGGATATAACTCATATTTAGTTTATGCTTCATAACCACGTATTTATACCATTTGAGTGGTAACATAATTTTGAATCACCTGCATTTATTCCAAGCTACGTGAAGACTTCCAGTTCTAAAGAGAACATGAAGGATGCATGATGTAGAACTGAGGCCTAAGTGTTAGCAAGATGTCGCTTATTAAATTCCATTGCATTAATAGAGCTGAGTAGACAGTTGATCAGGCCACCCACCAACGCAGAATGATCCAGAATCGCCATCTGTAGTGAGAAAAGTAAACTCAACTAATGTATAGTAAAAACTTCTATTTTTCTTCTAGTTTAAGTAATTAACAAATTGGTTAAAGTATATAAGTTTAAATAGAAAATGGCAATCTGGTTCTTCGGACCGGGGGGGGGGCGGGGGCGATAGACATGTTCTGCCTCAATTGATAATATGTTTTACAATGACATGAATAATGGAGGTAAAATGTGATAACCGTCAAATTTAATTAATAAATGCTACTATAAAAGAATATGATAGTGAACTCCACAAAGAGATCTAGCATTTTCTAAAATGTACAGAATCAATACAATATCGTTCACATTTTACAGAAAATATGAACCTATGTAATAAAAGCAATTATATGAATTTCTTAACGCCTGAAACTTCGAGAAATGCTACAAATGTACATATTGGCATAATAATTGTAAAATGTTCAGAAATTAAACAATATACCTACGACTGAAGAATACATCAAACATGAGTTCTGTAGTGAAGAATTCACTCTTGTACTTAAGCTTTATGACCTTCTTCCTTTTTCCCCTTTTCCGATCACCTATTTTTCTTATCCTCCTCTTCATCAGCAGAAGCATCATTATCATCACGACTTATGTCACCGCCATCCTTTTCTTCTTGCGTATTAAGTTCAAGTACGAAACAAATAAATGCTGAGCAATTTTTATAAGCTCCATCTTAAAAAGCGACTTCCAACTTCTTATACAGCATAATATGATAATTATGAGAACGTCATGGAGTAAGCTTTCACTGATAGTCATTCGTGAGTTTCTTCTAGAGTGTGTACATCCTGATACACACATTTCCTAATTCTTGCACATGTAAACACATCATTCCAGTTAGCATATTAAATGACTTAAATATATGGCAATTAATTGTTCTTTTGGCACTAGCAGTGTGTTGGACAAAGATTGGAAATGTAGAATCAGACTGAAAAAATTCAGCCGGACTTAGACTGGAGGACCCGTGGTTCAAATCCCGGCTATGGTATTGAAATTTTCAGTCTACTATTCCGACTTAATTATAACCGAACCGTGCGTGAGTTTATGTACAGTCAAGCATGTTAATATTATACCATCCAGGCAGTTTCATTTATATATTTGATCATTGAATATTGAGCACCTAGTGAGAACATTTAAATAAATCCTGCTGTGATTCACTAAAATTGTTTTAAAGAACAGTTTGTAGCATCTGCATGTTAATGTTACCAATAATTGGTTTTGGTCTGGTAATATACATTGATGTTTTAAGGAGACAGCATACTCTGAGCGAATACCAATTTTACATACCTACATCACTTTACAGAATTTACATTACACAAAAGGCTATCAAATGGAAATGATTTAAAAGTTTACTACGTATTCACAATAAAATGAGACATATTTTGGTTTATGTTTCATGATTTTGTCTGTTAAAATAGATTTTTTAAAAATTCAGATATATGAAAATTTATTGAAAAAATATTTTCCAAAAGCATACAAAACTTGGGTACCTGTTCCTCGGGAACCATTTGCAGCACACAACTGAAAAAATTCAGGCATGTTTTGAATATAGTTAGCTACTCTAGAAAGCACAATTTTTAAGCTCAGTGTTTATTAAGCATATGTGCAAACTGAAAAGCTGTTGTAAAATTGCTTAAAAGTCTACACATTATTTCCCAATTTCCCAATTAATTTTTGTACACTTCCCCAATTGATGTATTTTAAAAATTGTGCTTTCTAGAGTAGCTAACTATATTCAAAACATGCCTGAATTTTTTCAGTTGTGTGCTGCAAATGGTTCCCGAGGAACAGGTACCCAAGTTTTGTATGCTTTTGGAAAATATTTTTTCAATAAATTTTCATATATCTGAATTTTTAAAAAATATATTTTAACAGACAGAATCATGAAACATAAACCAAAATATGTCTCATTTTATTGTGAATACGTAGTAAACTTTTCAATAATTTCCATTTGATAGCCTTTTGTGTATTGTAAATTCTGTAAAGTGATGTAGGTATGTAAAATTGGTATTCCCTCAGAGTATGCTGTCTCCTTAAGAGGTGGAATCGAGCGGCTGCTCTAACCACTATGCTACCCTGGCCAACTTGCCAATATGATATTAAATTCCTCAACCGTATCTTCCGATAAGCGGAAGATCCGTGGTTCAACTCCCGACTATGGCATTGAATTTTTTAGTCCTGATTCCACCTCTTAAAACATTGCCCACACGCGGCTTGTGTATTTAAAAACCAGCAGTAAGTTTGTTGGCATAAAGAAATAATAGTAATATAATTATGTATTTAACATGTTGACAAAACTTACAGGAATATTTGTATGCTTTTGTAAGAAGTATGAATCGTATTCTCGCGCTATATTTGCAACTGGTGACTTTTTATCACCTTCTATCTTATTCTAGCCACCTAGATTATATCCCATATCATGTCCTTTGTTTCAAGGGCTTTAGGAGAGCAGGAGTTTTCTCCCACAGTATTTATAAACATTAGCTGTCAATATATTACAGCATTTCCTATTTTAAAAGGTGTTCTATCTCATACTCTTACACTGCGCGGTAAACGCACTGTCTGAAAGTAATAACATGTAAAAAAGGGTGCTGTTCACAATGGAGCGACACTGACGACGCAGCACGCGTGCAACATTATTGACTAACTGGAATTCAACATAAACGTGACAAAATGCGTGAGAGGAAAGTTGAATTGGTGTTAACATTTACCATGCGACAGGATGGGATCCACAGAATTGGTTTGTTTGTTGTTGTTAAGGTGGCATCAACCTGAAGGGAAATGTATTCCTCTCCGACACATATTTAATTACTGGAAGTTGTAGGCATTGAATTCAAATGTATACCAAAACACAATGAAAAAAAGGCATGCCTTTGCCCGAGCTTTAACTTGTGTCGTAAGAGTGCGGAGCAATGTTCTACCTAAGCATGTCCGGTATGTTGCTTCGCCAGTATTGCTCCATTGTGAATTCGGGACTAAGCGAAGAACTCTTACAGGCTACCTGATCTATATGCAGAGAGAACTAGAGGATTGAAGGACATTAATTTCTGTAACTGAATCCGTAGCGGACTGAACGACAGTAAATGTACTGTCTGTCCTTAAAATTGTGTTTTTCGTGAGGTGTGTTTGACATAGTTGTGAGTTAGTTCATACGTTATCCCTACCCCAGCCAGTATTCGGTTGGTAAAGCAGTGGCGTAGCCATGGTTTTGGGACCTCTCCCCCCTCCAAATAAATGTTTGGTGACCCTACATACTAATAAAGCTTAAAATGGAGAGATTAAAATATTACGTACTAGATGACCCAGCGAACTTTATACCACCTAAACTTGGTTTGATTGTAACTCTTCATAAGTGATTATCAATCCTAATCAACCTTCCAACTCCAATTCATTTAGATCGATAATATTAGACGCATCTTGTACGGTTTGAGTGTTGTTTGCTTAATAAATGAGAATCGTTTCTAATTCAGATGCATTTAATGCCTTTTACTTACATTAAATATAAATGCAGTTAAAACTCAATGCAAAGCATTCTGATACACCACATTTTTTGTTTTCTTTTTCTGTGCGTAAATAAACAAAGATTATGACTTTCCGACACGCGAACACTGACATACAGTTGTTAATATTTAACCAAATCTATTCTCAAAATCAAATTACGAAAATAAAAAAGATTTTAATTGTAATAGATGCAGTTGTTAAAAAATAAATTAGCCACAAATAAACTAAATTATTTTGTTGTTTAACGACGCTGTCAATACCATGATCACAGTGTCGCCGATGTGCCAGAGTTTTGTCACACAGGAGTTTGTTTGCATGGCAGTAAATCTACTGACACCGAGCTGTCGTTTTTAAGCACACTTTAAACCTATCGGTCTAGACCGGTTTTGAACCCGCGACCTTGGGATCTGTAGGCCAGCGTCTAACCAACTGAACCACCCAGACCAACAGGTTAGCCACAAACGTCATATATTGAAAGTAGATAAATATTTCAGCTCCTCCTCTCCTTGGCATTGTAATGGACACTGTAAAACGACATGGAATTGTTTTCACACTCGCTCGAATTTGTTGAACTTACCGTGAGAACTTTAGAACTTTACAGTATTGAAATCCTCGAATTAATTCCTCGATTTTCACGAAAACACATTTTGTGGTTATGTCTAAGCCTGCCCTAATTCCTCGAATCTCGCTAAAACAAAGTTTAATGACTTTTTGTTGTTGTTGTTGTTTTGTTTATTACTCAGCCTGCAAAGTTAATTTATCTTAATAGAATGGTTGATGAAATGAATGTTCGTAAAATGTAAATAAATTCGATTTAATCAAATCTATTCACAAAGTCCATTAGGTGTTTTTTTGGCGAAAAACGATTTTAAATGCAATAGATGCACCTGTCAAGCGACAGGCCCGCGATGCACGCCAGGCTTTGCCATTGTTTTGTGTGAAGTCAATGCTTTTATATGGAAGTGAAGCCTGGGTTGTAACAAAGAAGATAGAAAGTAAGATACAAGGATCTGAAATGAAATTCTTGAGAAGAACTAAAGGATGTACAAAACTAGACCACATAAATAATGATGTAATAAGAACAGAGCTGTAAGTGAAATCTATAAATGAAGAAATATAACACTATAGAAATAATTAGCTGTTACATGTGGAGAGGATAGATTTCCGAAAATACATAGCTCTAAATTATAAACCAGCAGGGAGAGGAGACGTGGGCAGGCCGCAGAAGACATGGAGAGACTTGCTGTGAAAAACGGAACAGACAATGTGTCTAATCCATGGAGTGAAGATGTTGAATGATGATGTGCATGGAATTGTGTGACTGTAATTTGATTATTATACAGTAGTTAAATGCACAAATGTTTAGGCTGTAACCACACCAAACTTCAATTTATTCTAATGATTAATTGCTGCTATATTAAAATTTGAAGTATTGCTGTCAGTTATCTCATTAATGAAAAAGTTACCTCTCGGTGCCCTTAATTTGCATGTGACGTTACTGTAATTAATTGTCCCTAAAACATATTTGTCTCCTTGAATCTTGCTTTTCGGAGGAAGTACTTCTGTATTCACTAACCAGTAAGAGACAAGCAGTTTTATTTGGAGAGCTATCCCAAAACATAGGTTTAGTCTTCGGCTAGTTTATGTTCTTTGTACTGTGAAGATTGTCACTAGCTGTTCAAATACTATAATTTTAACATCTCTTAAAAACGAATGCTGACTAGGTTATACATATCAGACATACCACAACTGTGCTGCTCTTGAAGAATGTCGGTGATACTTCCTCAGTAGATACATAAGTGCACCACTTAACACCATAAACACTAGAGTATCTTTCTCACGAGTTCTCTTGATTATTCCACGTGATTCCAAGTGCCGCATTAGATATTCAAGTGTCTGAAAAAAAGAAGTACAACTGAAAGTTTTTATTTGTAAACCTATTAAATACATCTCTTTAGGGAAGTTAGTCACAAAGACATTAAATATATATTATATTTAATTCTGCATTAATTCTTATTTAATTAATCCTGTGTTTAATTCTTACAAATACAGATATCGGGGCTGGAGGCATACAATACTTTTTATGCATGTCGGTATAGTTCAATGTGGATGAAATTTAAAAACTTATTGTTAGTCAAAGTTATAAATAGGTTTCGGCGCCGGTTGCATGTTGTCGGCGTTTAGTTATGCTAGCAGGGAGGTTTTCTGCCGCCCCTATCTAACGGGATAGGTTGGGTAGGGGCGGTACAGTTGCGTCGCTTTACAAGCAGGTTACATTACCGTGTGTCACCCTCCCCTTCTCTACCTTCCCTACTGTCAACAAAGACGAAATGGAAATGGGTACGATAAAGTAGCCCTCAACCTAACGTCGTTTGGAACCGCGACCGAAGCCTAGCTATAATAATTCTTTTATTGCAAATATTACAGCTCTTACATAAAGAAGAAACTAAAAATCTTTACGTATAATGAATATGTTACCAAATTATCATTTTGGTCACTGCCCTTGATCAGATGTTTTATAAGTTCTCATATTTTAAAAACGCACAAAAAGTTCGCTACTTTATATACTATTATGCATGTGCATATTTTGACCATGGAATCCATTAAAAATACCAAAGAATGCCAAAATAATCATATGCAGTAGGGTTTTTAGACAAAATACTATTTACCTCTTAATTTTAAACCTCGCATTCACGGATTGCCGAATTCCTAAGCCGAGGCAGTGAGAAGATATTTGTCCACTTGTCGCATTCTCCCGTGTAAGGTAACAATAAAGCATTACGCTTTGCACATTATGGTGAAAACCTCAAGTGTATTTTAATGACTCATCATTCCGGTCATACAACTTTCTTGATGTTTCTTAGAAATTAAACGTTTTTCCAGCCTTTATTCTATTAGTAAATCTAAATAGGAATATAACCCCTACTCAGTTTCCAGCACTTTGTTACATGGTAGCCAACAAACGTTGCCAATGCGCACAAATGTCATTTCGATGACGTGACCTAGCTCTTAACCTGTGGCCGAAATGGTCATATTTTCTTATCAAGTGATCGGATTGACGAAGTGAATTATTGTGTTAAACAAGGCACGAAAATATCTTAAGTTCATATGCTAACAGGTGCGACCTGGCCATATGGTTGGAAGGACCAGGGTCTTCCTAAAACATTACGGAGCACCATTTATCATAATTATTGTCCTTCTACTTACAATTACAAATTCAATTAACACAATTCAATCGTAAGGAAGAAGCACTACGTGTACAAAAAGCATAGATACCGATCAGACACAAACAGCTGTAATAAAACCCCGCCTAAACCCAGCTCGCCAACCGATACGAGCCAATCACCACCTTAGTCAGCGCAACAATGCCCCGACCATCCCCACCATATGAGAGCGCCAACTGTTATTAACGGTCGTTACTTCCACATCTCTCTCTCTCTCTCTCTCTCTCTCTCTCTCTCTCTCTCTCTCTCTCTCTCTCTGCTTCCACATTCGAACTCTGACCAGTTCAGACAACGGATCGTCTTATCCTGAAGATGCAAAGTGCAGTACTTGGCGAAACGTTGGTAACTACAATGCCTTCTAGACCACGGCCTACAAGCCCGAAAGAAATAAACATACCTAATAGTCAGGACACCGGCCGTGAAAGCCTAAGTTTATACATCAATGAACACAGCTTATAATACAGACATGGGCAAAGTCGGCTCAAAAGGACCACTCCACTGCAACACGTTCTTGCCTCACTCCACCTGCCAACACTCCCCTTCACTGCTGTTCAGCTACCGACATGCCTTACTCAGTGGCGTGTATGGCTTCATCGGGACGTCTTTTTCATGAACAGTAGTAGAGAGAATTTGTTGTAAGTTACAAAAACAGGAACATTTGCTCTTTAATGTGAGGACTTCAATTTGCAAATATAAAGCGCTACAATATCAGAAGCAAAGGAACCTTAGGTGACCTTACAGATACATATTTACAATTTCAAAGAGTATTTTATAAATACTCGTACTTATAAACGTATAAAAGGGGGGATATGATTCTATTTTTTAGGGGTTTAGTTTTTTATTAGCTTATATAATATAAGCTATTGTATTTCGCGTTTGAAAGTTTAAAAATAATATTGAGTTTAAGACCAAACAGTTTATTATGCTGATCAAATAGTTTTAAAATATTTTAAGGCTTAATTTACTGCTTTATTTATGGTGAAAAACAACTTATGTTAATCATAACTGTCCTAACCTAACCTAACCAACTACCTCCAACACCAGCACCGCCATAACCTGCACCACCACAACCATCGTAGCACCCCCACCTCCGCCACCAACACCAACACCATCAACATGACCAGCGCCACCATAACGAGCACATCCACCACCACCACCACCGCCGCCGCCGCCGCCACCACCACCACCACCACCACCACCACCACCACATTCTGCAGCTATTGTATATAGTATGTCCGACATTTTTTCATATCTAACCTTACCTATTATCTACAGCTTTAGTCTGCTTTGATTTTATCCCTCCTTTATAGGACTTTAAACTTCCACTAGAACATGTCCTAACCATTGATGTTGAAGTTGTTATTACAGCTATTTTTCCCTTTGTTACAGAATTTTATACAGTTGCATGACTCTTTTGCTTGGTTCTATATGTTCTGGCGGTAACATCTTGAACACGACATGCAGTTTTCTAAGGCTAACCCCCCCCCCCCCTATTATGATCTAACCGTCTTTTTAAGTGTTCTTTACAGCTTTATTCATCATTGTTTTTTCTGATCCTTTATAGAGCTTAACCTATCACCAAACGATGTTCTATCTGCTGATGTTGAAGTACCTATAGCTCAGTATTTTAAGAGATATTCAGCAATATTTTTGATAGTATTTTAACACAATCTTATGTTCTGGCGGTAACATCTCGAACACGACATGCAGTTTTCTAAGGCTAACCCCACCTATTATGATCTAACCTGCTTTTTAAGTGTTCTTTACAGCTTTATTCAACATTGGTTTTTCTAATCCTTTATAGAGCTTAACCTATCACTAAACGATGTTCTATCTGCTGAGGGGCCCTAATGACCAAGTTGTCGACGGGCCCTTAAACCCAACACACTCACTCACTCACTCTATCTGCTGATGTTGAAGTACATATAGCTCAGTATTTTAAGAGATATTCAGCAATATTTTTGGTAGTATTTTAACACAATCTTATGTTTATATAAAGTTAACGAGGGTATACTTACTTTAAGGTAGCAGGGTATACGCCTCTCCTCTTTTATCTGGGCTGGAGACCAGCACTAGAGTTAAAGTCTAGTGGCAGAGTTAACGCCTCCCTTTATAATTTCTATTTTTCTTCTTTCTTCGACAAGTATCATGGGAAGCACGGAGAAGCCAGGTGAGTAATTTTTTTATCTTTTCTTCTTTTTTCTTTAGACATCATTGGAGGCGTGGAGGAGTCAGTTGATTAAACTTTCATTTTCTACAGGAAACGTAACGGAGAAAATAATTATCTTGAGATCTAAGTTGCATACTCTTATGCACGGCTTACAACGTTGTAATGCCCATACGCATACGTTGATATTCCATCCTCTGCAATTACTCTCTTGTCATCATGAGGCGACAGAGCTATTTTATTAGATTTAACTGTACAAACATTATGACGTTGGGATAGGATTAAATTCATAGGGGTTCTTACGATTTTTAAAGTTTTAAGGCACTCCATATAGCTGTTGAAGCTGATGTATTGCTTAATGGCGCTATGTTTTATGCCTTTGATCTTTTTTATCACAGAGCCACCAATATCGAGAGCATACCTTTTAGGTCTGAGACCAACGAAACGGCGAATGATTTTACCACTCGCTTCATCTTTAAACTTTCCCAACACTTTCTTGTTTTGTGTAGAATAATATATATGGTTAGCAGGGTAATCCGCTGTATCCAGATGTTCAAACATGTGTAATTTATCCTGGTATATATCAGCTGTAGTCACTCGATGGATGAAGGAATCTGTATCTGTATACATCAGTTTAAGGTTTTCAGCTCCATAATATGGAAGTAACGCATCATATTGATATGAATACATAAGCGTCTTGGAGATGTCTAGTACGCTCATACCAATGTATATAGGCTTGTTGAACACTATTTTACGAGAAGCCATATGAACAGCTGCAAGATTAGGCCCGTATATAGCTCGATCGATAAATGTAGGCTTGACTATTAGTTTTTCTAATGTCTTGCTGTTTGCTACAAGACGTATATCCATACGATTACGAATATTTCCCATTGTTTTTCCAAACATCGCATTATT
This sequence comes from Tenodera sinensis, assembly GCA_030765045.1. Lineage (NCBI taxonomy): Eukaryota > Metazoa > Arthropoda > Insecta > Mantodea > Mantidae > Tenodera > Tenodera sinensis. The sequence goes on from CM060964.1 coordinate 167,770,291, forward strand.
GAAAAGTTTCTACAAATCCTTCTCGAAATCGTTTCTTGCTTGCTGTCGTAGGCGATTATTAAATTCGACGTAAGGCTTTAACCAACAAGATTGACGGAATTTTAGCGCTCGATGAATCTTAACTAGTCGTAGACCATGACTAAGAGCCTGTTTCAAGGCCATGTAATGTACCACATACTTCTTTCGGGATCCAAGATGAGCAATCAGTTTCTTTGAAGAGGATTCCCCCGGTTTCATACTCTCAGGCAGAAAGGGTAAATCATTATGAAGTTCATGGAGCTCTGCAGGATATTCCACATCAACCTCCAAGATATAACCAAAGGAATCATCCCCATTCAACGAACCGAGATGTATATCCTCAGGAGAAACCCACGTAAATCCACCATAAGGAAGGGCATGACACATAGCCCAACCGTAATGGTTATTGGCGAAATTAAATTATTTTCTGTTTAACGACGCTGTCAATTGCCAGGATCACATCAGCTTCGCCGGTGTGCCGGAATTTTGTCCCGCAGGAGTTCTTTTACATGCCAGTAAATCTACTGACATGGAGCTGTCGTTTTTAAGCACACTTAAAAACCATCGGCCTGGGCCGGGTTTGAACCCGCGACCTTGGTTATTGGCGTCTTCGTATGTAATAAAATGAGAGGGTTTACGAGGATCATACTGCTCCATATAGATGCTGTTAGCCTCCGCATACCGGTGAGAAACCTGGCATAACCCTCCTCTTATACCAGATTCAACCATGAGTAGCTGATCGTAATCATGAAGCAATTTCAACTCGATTCCAGTATACAGCAGCATAGCATCCCATGTAAGTCCTGGAGAAGTAAAATAATGTGCAGGATCCACTTTATGACTTTTCAGGGTTTGGTCTCTAAATGTCTCGAAGACATCCGCTAGGAGAAGAACATCCGAAATTAAGTACAAATCACTGTACTCGCCAAGGTTTCGGACGTCAAAGTGCTTCCACACGTTCAGAGCATGATCATAGTCCTCACTGCTGATTTCTTCGCTGTTTAACCTGTTGTAGAAGGCATCCCTAGAAGGCAAACATGTATCGTTCAGGACATCCCACGATGTTAAGTAATCATAGGGAAATATCCCCTTACGAGTCATCAAGCCAATATTCTCTGCTCCAAAGTACTTCGCTATTTCAGGATGCGTTTCAAGGTTCTTTGCAAGTTTCTCCAGGCTCATACTGAGGAAGCGGAAAGTATCCACAAACCTAAGTTTAATATCCCCAACATACTTGGAGAATGATATATAACTTTCCTCTGAATTTGGTATAACCTCTACTCTTTCGCTAGTACACCCTAACTCCTTAACAACAAAATGAGTCATACCGCTCAGGTTATGCATGAAGACTGGTATATAATTAGGTGTTTTACAAGCCAGGTTACATTTATTGTGTAAAGGTCCTCTGTACGCCCCGCTTATATGTGAGTGATCGCGAACCTTCCAATTATCTTCTGTAAATTCATGTTCACACAGGTAGCATATTGTAGAAGCATCGAATGATTCTTGTTCTTCAGCTGTAAGATTAAGAGGTTTAGCAGATTTGTATAAGTCACTAATTTTATTTGCCAGATCCATCAGGCATTCCATTAAACTTCTGTGCAGCGTCAGGCCCTCGGTAAGCATACGGTTCAGCAGGAAGAGTTGTTTCTAGTTGTTCAACACTGGACGACGGTTTCACATAAACACAAAAGCTCATGGGCGAATGACTTTGATAGGGAGTTGTGTAGGAGGTTTCGGGGTTAGAGGAGCAGGTATGAAGAGGGGTGAGAATGCATTCAAAATCAGCGTAGATAACATAGGGCAGTTTCAACATCCTCTCAATATTCTTGAATTTAACGATAGAGTTATCATTTGTAGGCATAACGCATCTAGCAATACCATGTTGTCTACATATTTCGCTGTGCTCTTCCAATTTTTCCATCCCATTTCGCCCGTGTCGGTCATCAAAATGACCGAAACATCTTTTACACACACACACACACACACACACACACACACACACACACACACACACACACACACACACACACACATATATATATATATATATATATATATATATATATATATATATATATACATACATGATGTTTAGTTTTCTGCCCACGAATAAGCTTCTCAAAACCCTTTATATACACATAGTGATGCTTGCCAGCTGAATCACTCAACAGAAGAAGCTCGCGGTGATCACTTAATTCTTCATCAAACACCTTTATGGGAAACACTTAACATTTATCAACTCCAAACACATTTATGGACATATTGAGTTTTTCAAATTTAGCGATTTCGCCCAAGCTCGTAGGAAACGAAACACATGAGAAATCATATTTTTCTTCGTAATCCTTGTACTTCCTTACACGCTGAGCATCCTTTTGAATGAACTTTGCAAGAACAGCATACACAAAGCATTTCTTGTCACTATAGTTCTGAGGGTTTATACAGGTTTTTTTTTCGCATCCAAAGATGACGGTAGAGCAATATAGCTGCTCCCCCGAGCTGCCTGCCTTCTCATAATGTTGTTACGTGGATCCGAGGCTGGGGAGACTTTCCTGTCTAAACTTGTTTTGAAGGAGTGTAGACAGAAGGTCGCCGCTACTGTGTGACGTCATTTAGCTATGTTAGTTGCCTCAGTGATGAAAGATATGGAATAACCTCGTTCCTAAGGCTGTATTGTGGTAATAATTTCTTTTCCCTTTATTTTATTTCTTATTTAATCCTTTTCCTGTTTTTGATTGTTATATTAGGGGTTTTATATATACATGCATTGAAGTTAATGTGTTATGCCGCTTTCAAATGTTTATTTTGTTGCGGGAATATATAGTTTAATGTCTTTGTCGTTGAATTATGCCGTCTCTAAGGTACTTACGTGACGTCATTAGACTTGAATGAACATGTTTGGAGGGAGCAGACATTCCGTTGATGCTTGAGTGTGACGTCATTGGACTAAATTAACTTCATATGCCTAATGCTGAAATTGATTACATATAGCGAAAAAAATTGTTTTTTTTAGCGTTTAAATAATGTTTAAGTGCTTCTATCGCTGTCATTCGATATCATTAAAAGGTATTTGTTACTTAAAGATACATACCCGCCGTTTCGCGTCTTAATTATATGCCGGATTCGTTTCAAAGTACGTAAAAACGGGGAAAAATCATAAAAAAGAATGAAAATTTGACTGCTAATATATAATTTACCGTCATAAAATTATAAAATCTGTAAATGTGCCTTTTAGTACTGATTGAAGCCGTTATAAGGCGCTGCAAGCGTGATCTTGAATTATGTATTTCCCTGAGAGATACATGCTTTCAGAATAAGTAGGGCTTGCTTGAGCTTAGATAGTTATTCAGTAATTATCCTTCGAGTCGAGCACATCAGCTGCTCTTAGTGAAATTACTGTTCAATAGCTTTGATAAGTTATTAAGGCGAGTCAGTGGAAGGTGCTATAAGCATTTATTGATTTATATAATTTGCAAGTGTTGCACTACATATTATAAAGATGTGGAATGGTGGAGTAATGGAATCGGTTCTGAATGCTATACCAGATTATAGGAGCAGCAAATGTGACAAGAGTTTTCTACGCGGCTATCATAAGCGGCATGAGCTGATATGTGGTGAGTTTTTCGAGTGTAGACATTGTGGTGATGTTTACGGTACTGAAAATCGAAGGGATGTACACGAAGGACGCTGCGACAGGGCTATAGATGCTAAGAAAGTCAAATTCGAACCTACTAAGCATAAATTATTGTTAATGTCTCCTGATGAAGATGATGTTGTAGAATATGAAACGGCTTTTCAGGATCGGCTGAAATCATATTTCATCCACTGCCCAGCAAGTCAGGATTTAAATTCATACCTGCAGCAGGCTAAGCAGCGTATAATTCATGCTGTTCAGAAGGAGCTGCGGGTTCATAAAAGTTTGAAAATTAACATTATGGTGGAATGTAAGTTTGTGAATGCTGTGGGGGATATCACTAACAAAGCCTTCAAAACGCGTAATCATGCCGTCTTTTTAGATAGTGACTTGAATGCCATCTTGGAAAAAAATAATTCGAGAAACTTCGTGTTGAAATGGAGGAAAGTAAGCTGAAAGGTAGTAATTGGGCTCTACTGGCGGTTGATGGTGTTCGACTACGTATTAACAAGTATAATATTCTTCGGGGGAGCAGTTATATTGCTCTACCGTCATCTTTGGATGCGAAAAAAGCCTGTATAAACCCTCAGAACTATAGTGACGAGAAATGCTTTGTGTATGCTGTCCTTGCAAAGTTCATTCAAAAGGATGCTCAGCGTGTAAGGAAGTACAAGGATTACGAAGAAAAATATGATTTCTCATGTGTTTCGTTTCCTACGAGCTTGGGCGAAATCGCTAAATTTGAAAAACTCAATATGTCCATAAATGTGTTTGGAGTTGATAAATGTTAAGTGTTTCCCATAAAGGTGTTTGATGAAGAATTAAGTGATCACCGCGAGCTTCTTCTGTTGAGTGATTCAGCTGGCAAGCATCACTATGTGTATATAAAGGGTTTTGAGAAGCTTATTCGTGGGCAGAAAACTAAACATCATGTATGTATATATATATATATATATATATATATATATATATATATATATATATGTGTGTGTGTGTGTGTGTGTGTGTGTGTGTGTGTGTGTGTGTGTGTGTGTGTAAAAGATGTTTCGGTCATTTTGATGACCGACACGGGCGAAATGGGATGGAAAAATTGGAAGAGCACAGCGAAATATGTAGACAACATGGTATTGCTAGATGCGTTATGCCTACAAATGATAACTCTATCGTTAAATTCAAGAATATTGAGAGGATGTTGAAACTGCCCTATGTTATCTACGCTGATTTTGAATGCATTCTCACCCCTCTTCATACCTGCTCCTCTAATCCCGAAACCTCCTACACAACTCCCTATCAAAGTCATTCGCCCATGAGCTTTTGTGTTTATGTGAAACCGTCGTCCAGTGTTGAACAACTAGAAACAACTCTTCCTGCTGAACCGTATGCTTACCGAGGGCCTGACGCTGCACAGAAGTTTATGGAATGCCTGATGGATCTAGCAAATAAAATTAGTGACTTATACAAATCTGCTAAACCTCTTAATCTTACAGCTGAAGAACAAGAATCATTCGATGCTTCTACAATATTCTACCTGTGTGAACATGAATTTACAGAAGATAATTGGAAGGTTCGCGATCACTCACATATAAGCGGGGCGTACAGAGGACCTTTACACAATAAATGTAACCTGGCTTGTAAAACACCTAATTATATACCAGTCTTCATGCATAACCTGAGCGGGTATGACTCATTTCGTTGTTAAGGAGTTAGGGTGCACTAGCGAAAGAGTAGAGGTTATACCAAATTCAGAGGAAAGTTATATATCATTCTCCAAGTATGTTGGGGATATTAAACTTAGGTTTGTGGATACTTTCCGCTTCCTCAATATGAGCCTGGAGAAGCTTGCTAAGAACCTTGAAACGCATCCTGAAACAGCGAAGTACTTTGGAGCAGAGAATATTGGCTTGATGACTCGTAAGGGGATATTTCCCTATGATTACTTAACATCGTGGGATGTCCTGAACGATACATGTTTGCCTTCTAGGGATGCCTTCTACAACAGGTTAAACAGCGAAGAAATCAGCAGTGAGGACTATGATCATGCTCTGAACGTGTGGAAGCACTTTGACGTCCGAAACCTTGGCGAGTACAGTGATTTGTACTTAATTTCGGATGTTCTTCTCCTAGCGGATGTCTTCGAGACATTTAGAGACCAAACCCTGAAAAGTCATAAAGTGGATCCTGCACATTATTTTACTTCTCCAGGACTTACATGGGATGCTATGCTGCTGTATACTGGAATCGAGTTGGAATTGCTTCATGATTACGATCAGCTACTCATGGTTGAATCTGGTATAAGAGGAGGGTTATGCCAGGTTTCTCACCGGTATGCGCAGGCTAACAACATCTATATGGAGCAGTATGATCCTCGTAAACCCTCTCATTTTATTACATACGAAGACGCCAATAACCAAGGTCGCGGGTTCAAACCCGGCCCAGGCCGATGGTTTTTAAGTGTGCTTAAAAACGACAGCTCCATGTCAGTAGATTTACTGGCATGTAAAAGAACTCCTGCGGGACAAAATTCCGGCACACCGGCGAAGCTGATGTGATCCTGGCAATTGACAGCGTCGTTAAACAGAAAATAATTTAATTTCGCCAATAACCATTATGGTTGGGCTATGTGTCATGCCCTTCCTTATGGTGGATTTACGTGGGTTTCTCCTGAGGATATACATCTCGGTTCGCTGAATGGGGATGATTCCTTTGGATATATCTTGGAGGTTGATGTGGAATATCCTGCAGAGCTGCATGAACTTCATAATGATTTACCCTTTCTGCCTGAGAGTATGAAACCGGGGGAATCCTCTTCAAAGAAACTGATTGCTCATCTTGGATCCCGAAAGAAGTATGTGGTACATTACATGGCCTTGAAACAGGCTCTTAGTCATGGTCTACGACTAGTTAAGATTCATCGAGCGCTAAAATTCCGTCAATCTTGTTGGTTAAAGCCTTACGTCGAATTTAATAATCGCCTACGACAGCAAGCAAGAAACGATTTCGAGAAGGATTTGTAGAAACTTTTCAATAATGCGATGTTTGGAAAAACAATGGGAAATATTCGTAATCGTATGGATATACGTCTTGTAGCAAACAGCAAAACATTAGAAAAACTAATAGTCAAGCCTACATTTATCGATCGAACTATATACGGACCTAATCTTGCAGCTGTTCATATGGCTTCTCGTAAAATAGTGTTCAACAAGCCTATATACATTGGTATGAGCGTACTAGACATCTCCAAGACGCTTATGTATTCATATCAATATGATGCGTTGCTTCCATATTATGGAGCTGAAAACCTTAAACTGATGTATACAGATACAGATTCCTTCATCCATCGAGTGACTAAGGCTGATATATACCAGGATAAATTACACATGCTTGAACATCTGGATACAGCGGATTACCCTGCTAACCATATATATTATTCTACACAAAACAAGAAAGTGTTGGGAAAGTTTAAAGATGAAGCGAGTGGTAAAATCATTCGCCGTTTCGTTGGTCTCAGACCTAAAATGTATGCTCTCGATATTGGTGGCTCTGTGATAAAAAAGATCAAAGGCATAAAACATAGCGCCATTAAGCAATACATCAGCTTCAACAGCTATATGGAGTGCCTTAAAACTTTAAAAATCGTAAGAACCCCTATGAATTTAATCCTATCCCAACGTCATAATGTTTGTACAGTTAAATCTAATAAAATAGCTCTGTCGCCTCATGATGACAAGAGAGTAATTGCAGAGGATGGAATATCAACGTATGCGTATGGGCATTACAACGTTGCAAGCCGTGAATAAGAGTATGCAACTTAGATCTCAAGATAATTATTTTCTCCGTTACGTTTCCTGTAGAAAATGAAAGTTTAATCAACTGACTCCTCCACGCCTCCAATGATGTCTAACGAAAAAAGAAGAAAAGATAAAAAAATTACTCACCTGGCTTCTCCGTGCTTCCCATGATACTTGTCGAAGAAAGAAGAAAAATAGAATTTATAAAGGGAGGCGTTAACTCTGCCACTAGACTTTAACTCTAGTGCTGGTCTCCAGCCCAGATAAAAGAGGAGAGGCGTATACCCTGCTACCTTAAAGTAAGTATACCCTCGTTAACTTTATATAAACATAAGATTGTGTTAAAATACTACCAAAAATATTGCTGAATATCTCTGAAAATACTGAGCTATAAGTACTTCAACATCAGCAGATAGAACATCGTTTAGTGATAGGTTAAGCTCTATAAAGGATTAGAAAAACCAATGTTGAATAAAGCTGTAAAGAACACTTAAAAACCAGGTTAGATCATAATAGGTGGGGTTAGCCTTAGAAAACTGCATGTCGTGTTCGAGTGTTACCGCCAGAACATAAGATTGTGTTAAAATACAATCAAAAATATTGCTGAATATCTCTTAAAATACTGAGCTATAAGTACTTCAACATCAGCAGAAAGAACATCGTTTAGTGATAGGTTAAGCTCTATAAAGGATCAGAAAAAACAATGATGAATAAAGCTGTAAAGAACACTTAAAAAGCCGGTTAGATCATAATAGGGGGGGGGGGGGGTTAGCCTTAGAAAACTGCATGACGTGTTCGAGATGTTACCGCCAGAACATATAGAACCAAGCAAAAGAGTCATACAACTGTATAAAATTCTGTAACAGAGGGGAAAATAGCTGTAATAACAACTTCAACATCAATGGTTAGGACATGTTCTAGTGGAAGTTTAAAGCCCTATAAAGGAGGGGTAAAATCAAAGCAGACTAAAGCTGTAGATAATAGGTAAGGTTAGATATGAAAAAATGTCGGACATACTATATACAATAGCTGCAGAATGTGGTGGTGGTGGCGGCGGCGGCGGCGGCGGTGGCGGTGGTGGTGGTGGTGGTGGTGGTGGTGGTGGTGGTGGTGGTGGTGGTGGTGGTTGAGGTGCTCGTTATGGTGGCGCTGGTCATGTTGATGGTGTTGGTGGTGGTGGCGGAGGTGGGGGTGCTACGATGGTTGTGGTGGTGCAGGTTATGGCGGTGCTGGTGTTGGAGGTGGTTGGTTAGGTTAGGTTAGGACAGTCTTAGAAGGAAAGAAAGCAGCGTTTGACCTTTTATCATTAGAAGATACAGAACTATGCAAAAGAATCGCTAAACGAGGTTAAGATGCACAGCATACTGGAGCAGTGTACAAAGACATTGACAATAGCTAGTTGAATAACAAGGTTGAGACGTCTTCTAATGTTAGTTTAAGAAAGGGAGAGGGGGAAGGGTAGAAGAAGCACGAATAATGTCAAATAAGGATGAGGAAATATCTCTAAAGAGGTTTGTGGTTGAGTTAGGTTAGTCTTAGAAAGACCGTAAGCAATGCTTTAGGCGTGAACATCACACTCTTTACAAAAGGAAAAATTTGATCGTGAAAGCATAACAAATCGCTAAAAGGGTCTACATGCTCATCAAAAGTATCAATAGATGCTAAAGACTTGAAAACACCGAAAAATCATGACAAAGCTTAACAAATTCGCAAAACTCTCCAGAATACTGCAAAAGTGGCTAGAATGTCTACCAAACTCCTAAATACCGAGAAATGTTTAGAAAATGCTTAGGGTTCATACGTTAGGGTTCTAATAGCTTCAAAGTATCTAAACTTGCTGAAAAACATCTGCAAACGAATGCGAAATGTCTAAGCCTGAAACGGTATGGTGTGAAGGTTAGAATAGGCTATAGAAGAATAGAACGCTGAAGTAAACTAGGAGTGAAACAGGTTAAGTTAGGTTAAAATATCTTAATAAATAGGAAGGCTTATGCTCACTTAGGTTAAGTAACGTTAGATTAGGTTAGACGAATAGAAGTATGGGGCTTAGATTAAGTTAAATTTTAAAGACCGAGTAAAAGGAGTAGGGATTAAGTGAGCAATAGGGATGAGGAATAAATCATTAGATGAGGTGTTAGGTTAGGTTAGACGAGTAGAAGTATGGGGCTTAGGTTAGGTTAAATTTGAAAGACCAGAGAAAAATGAGTAGGGTTTAGGTTGAACAATAAGGATGAAGTTTTGGTTAAATTATGAAAGACCAGAGCAAAAAGAGTGGGATCTAGGTTAGGTTAGCTTAGGTTGGGTTAAGTCGAGTACAAATATGGTGCTTAGGTTAGCTTAAATTATGAATGACCAGAGTAAAAAGAGTGGGAGCTGGGTTAGGACAGCCTAGGTTAGGTTAAATTATGAAAGGTCTAGTAAAAAGAGTAGGAGCTAGGTTAGGTTAGGGTAGGATAGCGTTGCGATGTGGGGCGAGGTGTCATTATGTTAGGGTATCATATTCAATCAAGATAGAAAGCTCTTGCGTTAGGTAGCATACATCGATATAGTGAACGGCATACTCAACTACCATGAACGCTCATAAACATACATACACTGCTATAGGCTTTGAAAGTTATCCCTAGAGTCAGCCTCAAACGCCTATATCCTGCGCCTCTCTACCACCTTACCTAGTAATGCTTAGATTACGCATGGCGGCCATCTTGCCCATAAAAAACTGCGCCAGCCTTCCCCCAACTACCCTACTCACCTGTCCTCTCGTGCCCATGCAACGCCACCTAGGTACAAGGCCTCTACACTGCTACTGGAATAATTTGTGATGTCAGAAGTAGGAGTCATAACCGTAGATCAACATTTATCCTCGTGGTTCTTACTCTTCTGAGGTTTGTTTCAAAAAGTTTAAGTGAAATACAGTTACAAAAGTATAAATTTTATTATAACGTTAATATTTAATGTTATCCTATACATATGCCTCGCAGATGTTATGTACCTGCTTGTAGAGGCAATCATACTACGCAAGAAAGAGTCAGTATATTCCATTTCCCACGTGATGAAAATCCAAGGCAGCAATGGATTCGAGCAATTCATCGAGATAAATTTACACCCACAGATCACTCTGTGGTAAGTATTTTCATAAATAAAGCCTGAAATTACATATTGTAATTAATTTTGGGTTTGAAATATAAGTTCCAAACGTAACCTATTATACCGGAAACAATACACATTTTGTTTTGTATCAGCAACGATAGAATTACCTACTATTTTGTCACGCTAACATAATCCATTACATATGGTCAAAAATATGAAGGACAAGTTTTTCATTTTCTCTCTCTATGGATGATGGATACAGTGATTTAAGACTGAGTTTTTGGCAAATTTCAATAGATTTGCTTTTTCAATCACATGAAGAGATTTTAAACTATTGAAGGATGCAACACCACCATCCACCTCATACAACCTTTCCTTAAATGTGGATGATCAAGAGGTGCTGTAATGAGTTTTCCAGTCTTATCATATGCTGAGACTCTTTCTTGAGTCGTATGATTGCCTCTACAAGCAGGTACACAACATCAGTGATTGAAGTGAGCTGAGACTTGTTTCTTTAATATCTTCTTCACAAAAATGCAGTTCAGACCATACAACAGCTATTGCTCTTAGGGAATTAGGTCCTAACATAATATAGAATACTGGAATGACACCGCCATTTTCATTGAGATTAAATGCAAATGGTGGGATGTTGTAAATGTAAAAACTTTGTTAAAGGGTCAACGGTTGTTAAATAGGTTTCAGGAACCAATAACTAGGAATTCTGAACATATAATAGTTTTAAAATCAGTTTGGAAATTGGCTAATGAAAGAGAATTCTCATAATATAATTGGTCTCAGCAAAAAAACTCATTTAGCATTTAGACATACCACTCTTGCACTGGTGGATCTGGCTGGATATTGACTCGCCGGAAAAAGAGACCTTTGAAAAATTACATATCCTAAGGAGTTAAATTTAGTTGTAGATGATGTTGATCCACAGAAGTTAATAGAGGAAGTGTGACCTTTACTTCTTTACATAAGTGACTACTGTAATTATAGGGCCATTAGGAAAAATAAGTGTGATTATTGTAAAATGTATGTGATTGGAGATGATGAGGACGTGAAAGATGACAAAAATCATTTGACAGCTGTTACCGCTAGAGGTGGTCTGTGTTATCCTAGCCAGAATGTTGTAACATGTATAGAATACGTATATGTTATAACATAGAAATTCCTTACTGAGAAAGAACACATCTGTCTTCTGGAAAAGTGTCAAAGAAGTGTATTGCTTTTTATGTGTCACAACTTGCCTCTAAACTTATTTCCTGGGTTTGCTTGCACTGCAAATCACACTGTAAATGCAATCACAAATTGTATACTCAGTGCTGTAATCAATATTCTTTTGAATAATTATACCAAGAGGATTAATGACAGTGTAACTACAAGTAATGCAACAACAGTCAAGAGAAAAAGAACAAGAAGGGACTGGAACTTTGATTTGATGGTATTTTGTTGCTGGTGTTATTGTTGTTGCTATTATTATTATTATTATTATTATTATTATTATTATTATTATTATTATTATTATTATTATTATTATTATTATTATTATTATTATTATTATTATTATTATTATTATTATTATTATTATTATTATTATTATTATTATTATTATTATTATTATTATTATTATTATTATTATTATTATTATTATTATTATTATTATTATTATTATTATTATTATTATTATTATTATTATTATTATTATTATTATTATTATTATTATTATTATTATTATTATTATTATTATTATTATTATTATTATTATTATTATTATTATTATTATTATTATTATTATTATTATTATTATTATTATTATTATTATTATTATTATTATTATTATTATTATTATTATTATTATTATTATTATTATTGTTGTTGTTGTTGTTGTTGTTGTTGTGGTCGTCATCATCATTCAGAATATATGCTGCGATGCGAAGTGCATGTGCACGCAGGCATATAACGAAGTGAAGGAACGGAACATAGAGTTTGTTCAAACTTGTATCTTACGTGGAGTACGTAAGGCATCACCAAGGAAAACCATTAGGAAGTGGTGAAAGGCGAATTGTTTTAAACGTATTTGCATGACGTACATGTGAAGTCGCGCCATATTTCTAACAATCATAGGGTCCCTCGGAGTAATAAAATTTTGCGCTTTACTTACATTGCAGTTTAAAGTAAAGCCGGCGAGGGTATAGTAAATTAGTAGGGCATAAAAATATTCCAGAATTTTCAGATTCTTTTGTCTCGTTGTGTCCCCTTAATGCCAATTCAAATGCACCACACAGCTTAATGCAGTCTATTATTTTGGATAAAATATGCCTATTTCTTTCGACTTCCTCCTTTTTTAGTTTAAGAGACTCGCTATATGCACAACTGAGCTATACACCAATGTTTACTGCACCAAGAGTGGTGAGATCCAGAACGTTACTCAAGCGTTTCCTACTGGACATACACCAAAAAAAAAAAGGTCCTTAATGCCACTTTTGGACCAGGAATCATTACTTCCGAACAACAGGCAAGGGAGGCAGAAAAGGGCATTTCTAATTTCACAGCCGCATATCCACGAATATTTCGCAAAAATGTCACTATGAATACGTATTGTGTAAGTACCAGTAGCTTCTCTTCCTTTGGCTATCTGAACAACATTCATTTGCGCGAGGTTTATTTAACACGGGTGCTTGAGAGGAGACAGCACACGTGCAAGCAAGCTGACTAGTGGAAAGTGCGTCACTAACTGCAGCACATTGCATGATTTTCATGTCGTTATATTGCTTTTGTTCCACAGCAGCCATTATGGTTCTTTCTTGTTTACTGCGCCTGCCGTTTGTTTTCCTTATGTAGTTAACTGCTACGGCAAGTTTCCCCGATACTCTGTAGGCATCGATGTTCTCCTTCAGCGTTTTCCGGGCTGTATAGGCTATTCGTTTTATGGCGGCGCCACGCATTTTAGTTGCGATGGATTGGTATATCGTCTTTGTGATAGTTTTTAATAGTTGTTCTGCGATGTGATTGATTACACTGGTCAAAAGGAAAATTGTGACATGAATGGTGTAGGTATTCAATTTTTAATTAATTAATTGAGCACCCCGTATGGTGAAAATGTTACTGAAAGTTGCTAGTTCCTTCTTATTTTTATCATATGCACATTACTGATGACAGGAAATTGTAACTAGATAAGAATGTACATCCTGACTTTGCTCCTGATGTTAAATCTGAACATCATAAAATTAGACAGAGTGAATGAAATGATTTAGTCAGAGACCTGGAACTTTCTGTAGCCAAGGCAGAGCTGTTAACCTCCAGATTGCAACAATGGAGCTATTTTGCCGAAAATGTGAGAGACATTGTTTCGTGAACGTCAGAAACATCTTGAGAAATATTTTTCTAAGGAAGGCAATTTAGTGATTTGCAGTGATGTTGGTGGCCTATTGAATGCTCTGAACATTAATCACATCTCTGATCAGTGGCGGTTGTTTTAAGACACTTCAAAATTAAGGCTCAATGCTCTATTACTACATAATGGCAATCAGTTGCCGTCAATTCCTATTGGTTATTCCGTGCATATGAGGGAAAGATATGACAGCCTGAAACTTCCTCTTGATTCAATTCATTATAACACATAAATATAAAATATGTGTAGACTTCAAAGTAACTGTAATATTAACTGGAGTCCAAATAGGCTACACTAAACACTGTAGTTTCATATGTGACTGGGACAATAGAGATAGAGCTTCTCATTTCATAAAAATGGAAGGACTTTATGTCAAGGTATGGTAACTGGAACAATAAATGATAAACATGAACCTTTGGTGGAATCTGAAAACATTTTAATCCCTCCACTACACATAAAACTTGACCTCATCAAAACTTTGCTAAAATATTGAACCGAAATGGACTGGCATTCAAATACCTAGTTACTAAACTTCCTAGAATTAGTGAGGCCAAGTTAAAGGAAGGAGTTTTTATTGTCGCACAGATTCATCAACTTCACCAAGATGAGATATTTGAATACTTTTTAAATGGTACTAAAAAAAAGCAATGGACTTCTTTCAGAGAAGTCGTGAACAAATTTTTGGGAAACAAACGAGCTGGAAACTATGGGGTCCTTGCTACAAATTTTCTGTCATCTTATTACAAAATGGGATACAACATGCCCCTTAAATTACACCTTTTACACTCTCATCTGAATTGTTTTCCTAAAAGTTGTGGGGAAGTAAGCGGTGGACATGGCGAACGTTTCCATCAACAAACATCATTAATGGAAAAACGTTATCAGAGAAAGTGGAGTGAAAGAATGTTTGCTGAACAGTCACTAGGGATTGCCCTCAACTTCAGTAAAAGAGGGAAGCAAAGAGAAAGCACATTTAGTAAAGGTAAGCGATCATGAATATGTTGTACAAGACATCAGGCAGATTTTCTTAGAAAAATTACTATTGTATTTTTCCTTAATATTGTTCTCAAACCAGAACCAATCTAGCATTCCTGTTGTCATATTGGTGTTCAGCATAGTGTAATCCTTAAGAAAAGTTGAGGTCTCATTCATGTCGTAAACAAAAGTCAAAATTTGTTGTCCAACGTTATATTCAATGTATTCAAACACATGTTCTTGAATAGTCGATAACTTGTTTTGAGCTCGGCCAGCTTTTCTTAAGTATTTGCTATTTTTTGTTTTTTATACCAACAAACTTACTGCTGGTGTTTAAAAAAAAACCACACACACAAGCCGTGTGTGGGCAATGTTTCAGAGGTGGAATCAGGACTGAAAAACTCAATACCATACCGGTGAAGCGGTAGATCCCTGTCACTGAATGTTTCAGTCCTGGTTCCACCTCTTTTCCTCAGTAGTTAGCGTGAGGTCTGTATTATTTTATACGTCTCTTCTGGGGAGAGCCTTCGTTTCTCTTCTGGGATATACGCGTGTTATAATGGCGGCATGCTTATATTTTTTTGATTGGTATGATGCTGTCGTCTTGTGTGAAAATTCTTGTTTCAGCAACTTGGTTGACGTCTGTTGGGGGTTCTCGGGGGTAGTTTGGGCATTTTATTTGGCCGGTGTAGTGACAGGATCTTGACATGTTGCACAGTACGGACAATGTTCTTTGTTTCTGTGCAAACATTGCCATGTCACTCTGTGGTCACGGCAGCAGAAACACCTCGGCTCGCTTTGGCAGTCATCTTGGTGGTGGCCATACTGCTGACATTTTTTTATACGGGGATTGCTTTTCAGTTTTTAGATGCCTCCGTGTAAAACCACTGCCCTTCTCTTTCGGTGCCCTTATGCAAGATTTGGTTTATGGTTGAGATTTATTTTGTGAAAACTCTTATTAGCGTAGTTGGCTTGTTCTTACTAATTATGGGCGATACTTTGTCGATTTTGGGGTAGTATAGCTTTATGCTCTCCAAGAGTTCCTTGTCTGGGATGTCAGTAGGTACTCCTTTAACTATTGCAATCAGAGGTTGTTTTATTCCTATGTTTTTTCACGTGAATAGGTTCAGGGGGGGGCTGGTGGTGTACGAAGTACGAGCTCCGAAGTTTGATGGGTGGATTTCTTGCCGGAAAGTTCTTGCGTTTTGTTCATTGTCAAAAGTTTGCTGGTAGGTGTTTGTAGGTCTGTTTATTTTTTTGTTTATGTATGGCATTTTGGGGTTCCAATGGGAGCGATTTCCTTGTTATTAGGTTAGTGACGAAGAACGGGCTTGTTTGTCTGATTCGCAGTTTAGCACATAAATCGGGAAGTTTCCGCGCGGCGGTAGTTGTTTTAACTTTGAGTTTATATGGTTGACTCGCTGGAATTAGGTGCAGGTTTTGCTATCCGTTTGACTATATCTAGAATCGTCTCCACAATTTCAGAATCCTTTGTGTTGCTCTCTGTGTCACGGTTTTCATGTTCCATCCTTCTCTTCTCTGTGGTGGTTTAATTTTAGAGGAAGTAGCTGGATTCAGGTTGGCTTTAGTCATTTTAAATGGACGGATACAGCTGCGCAGAAGCACAACCGGGGTTAGTGACAGCTTAAACCACCGAAGTGCAATTCCAATGAGTTACGGGAACGGGGCCCTTTGGCAAGGCACTTACGTACCCAGTGACTGCAAGGAAAGGTTTAAGAACGTATTGAGGATGCGGGAGCCGGGATATCTCCTGCCACTGGGGGCTGTTCCGCTCCTCGGGCGGAGATGCGTCCCTTGCCGGTCTTCCTCCAACTGCTGGGTCGGTCACCTGACGGTCACTTTACCGCTGACAGCGGTTATTTGCGTCAATGTACAGTCCGGTGCACGGAAATTTTCCGATGTTGTTAGTGTCTTTTGGTGTGTTACTTTATTTAATGTTGGCATAACCTATTCACCATTCGTGTTCCACACCAGTCCTGGCTGTGTCAATCTCTTATTGGTTTGTATCAAAGTTCAATAACACAAGCAATGACCGATGAACAAGGGGCGTACCCGAGGTGCGTAATGCAAGGGAAGGGGTAAGGAGGAACTTAACCCGAGTGGAACGATTGTCACCATCTTCTCCTGACTGTGTCCGTCGCTCATAGGTTTGATGTCATAACTCTGGGATTCGGTTTTGTGAACCAAAGAGAACGATAAGCGCCGCGTCGCATGAAACAGCTCTGTTGAATATATTGTCCTCTATACAATGCATGCCATTTGAAGTGAGCAAACGATATGGATAACAAGTCGAGAGTAATTGCGCTTCTTGAACAAGGATATAACCCTGCAAGGGCTGGGGAATTATATGGAGTGAACTGCCTCAAACTGGTGGAAGAAATGCCGAGAACGGGGATACTGGACACGTGGACTAATTACTAGAACATTATCGTCCTGTGTTTTCTACTTATGTTTGTCTACGTGACCAAAACATGCTTTTGTATGCTCGGTATATTTTGTGTAGATAGAGCTTAAGTTACAGCTTTAAATTATTTTCTAATGAAATGACATAATTCGAAATAACTATGCGCAATGTGGAGTTCAAGCTAATACACATATAATTAAACAGATAAATCTGCCACATCCCCCATTCCCTTCCCAAAAATACTACACAAACCTGAGAAGGTTCATTATTAAAAAGGATTGGCAATCTGGCGTTTGCTCCTATCTTTAATAACCTCTGATAAAATAATCAAAGTCCGATGAAACACATTATGAAGTATATGTTTCAATGTACGACTGGGCTTCTGGTTCACCTCCGCCATCTCGAAGCAAAGGGCAGGCGCACGCCTTCCTATTGCTGACAGGGGTTTGAACTGCTGGCGTGGTGCCATTCACTACCAACCTAAACAGCTGTCCCTCATATCGTGCACCGGACTGTACAGCGTAGAAGTAACTTCCAGCTCCCCTCTCTCTTCCTTCTTCTTTGCAGGTTCTCTGATGATCCTTTCTCTTCAAAGTCGTCGTTGCGAATCTTACTGACTCTGGTGCTTTTTTCTTTTATTTTCCCAGGCTTTGGCCATAAAAGCAAATTCGTTTCACTTTTCATTAACATTTCCGGACAGTAAAATTTCTACTTAGGAAATGTGGCCATGTATGAAAACAAGAACAAACGATAAAAGACACAGCTTATTAACTAAACCCCGGCGCGACAGCCCATGAAGTGCCAAGCCCTACCGCCCAGCCGCTGCGTCCCCCACCTCTGCCCACTACAGGCGTCATTGATGAGGTGCAGTACTGGAGGGTGGGACATGGCCAGCGCCCCGAATCCTCGCGGTCTTCTCGACCTGCGGCCACTATTTCTCCGTCAAGTAGCTCCTCAATTGGTCCCCCCGGGACCTAACAAGGCGGAGTGCACCCCGTGCCAGACTTCCCAGAGGGGATAAAATCCCTATGCTGGTACCGGGGATCGAACCCGGGTCCTCCACGGCAGAGGCAAGCGCGTTACCAACTGCGCTACGGAGGTGGTCGACATAGCTTGTTGGGATACCCCAAAATACAACTGAGACATTTTTTTCCCATTATGGCGCGGTCTGGTTATATTTGGTGTAATGCCATCTGTTAGGTTGCATTAGCAACACTTAACTGTTCGTAAATATGACCACGGCCATAGATGGTGTTATTGCATCCGTTGTGTCGCCACTTGTTTTTGAATCCGTTGCAGAGAAGCCAAACAGATCTGAAAACAAGATTTGGGTGCCATATGCCCGCCTCGATAGCGTGATGGTTAGTGTGTCTGCCTCACGTTCAAGAGGTCGCGAGTTCGAATCTCGCTTAGGGTAAGTTATCCGGGTAAGGTTTTTTCCGAGGTTTTCCCTTATCCTGAGAAGACGAATGTCGGGTAACTTAAAGCTCCATGGACCTCGGGCTCATTTAAGCATCATTTCACCCATTTCATTCACTCACCGTCCGATATGACGCAATGTTGGAGGACGTTAATTTAAAAAAAAAAAAAAAAAATTGGGTGCCATATATGTATATTACGATATTTAACCTTCCAAAGTGATTTTATCCAAAAGTATTATTGCTGAACAAGATTTGTCGAGGATGAATAAGTTCATTATGTGTTGTGTGATAACGATTTTCAAACATTATTATCGTTTAAAAGCATGTCACTTTAACCCTGTGATATTAGAGGTTAGAAATAATGCTTTTATTATGTACGTTGGCAGTGCTGCTTTTTGGCGTAATTTCGTCTGCAGTTTAGTGTAATGTCGGCCATGTTGAATTCTTCGGAACTGCCGATAAGCTGTTTCTCCTAGAGTAGATGATTAGCTGTTTAGATTTTCCTTACGTAGCCAGAAATTGCGCAGTTACTATTGGAAAGCACCTTATAAATCTGTTGGATAAAGACCAGTGAGGCATGTCGCAATGATCGTAATGCAGTAGTGTTATAGTACTCCTTTTCAACAATTCCATTTCCATCAGTGAAAACATTTTACACCTACTACAAGTATATCTACCACGGCTTAAAATGGATACTAAAATATAAAGAAAACGAAGGATCGGTAATCATTTTCATGTCATCCGCCAACATATTTGCACAGACACATCCAAATGTCCTCTGTTTAGTAAGATGAATCAACTAGTGTATAAGCAATTAGTTTTGATATTCATAGTTAAAACAAATGAAAAAGCTATATCTCAATACATGTGAGTTATAGGTTTACATAGAAATATCTTCAGCTAAAATAATACAGTTGCACCCCTATATAAAGAATATTGTAACTGAAAGTCAGTTTATTCGAACATGATAGATATTTGTTAGGCTTGTGTCATTTTAAATGGTATTACTTACAAAATAATATGTTCAATGGGCATAACGCTGTTAAATTTGAATAGCTTTAGTTGTGTAAATAGTAGAGGAAGTTCGGGTAACATGGAATAGGCGGGTAATATGGAATATTCAAATTACTTGCTCGTTTGGTGCCTCTATGCAAAAGTGTCTATTAGGCTACTTTTAGGGCGCTGCAAGCAGACTCGCCTGGTTTGTGACACATGGTGTTCGAGTGTGAACGTTTATCTGATTTCTGTCATCTAAAGCGTTTCGCAGGTAAGTCTTTAAATATTCATGAAAAATATTTGAGTGCATATTATACTTGTAAACTAATACCATCATTACAACAAAGGTTGAAACATTCGTGCTGTATAGATCTTCCGTTTTTATTGTACTTTCCTGCAGTGACACTGTTTGTTTCAATACGGCGTAGCGGGTAATACGGAATACTGGTATCCCATATTGCCCTTCAATTACAAGTATTGCGTATTACCGGCATTGTTTCTGATCAATAAAATGTATAACTTTAGAACATATTGTAACACCAACAGTAAGTTTGTTGGCATATATAAGTAATATTGTAACACATTTAAACTTTTATTTTCTGCGGGAATGCCAAACAAACGCCACAGTAAAGGGGAAAAGCCTATTCCTTCGGATGAAATGCAGAGTGCATTTTCTGTAATGGCAAGCTTTCAGAAGACAAAAAGGGGGAAATTTGGGTCCAGTGCCTAATGTGTAACACGTGGAAATACAATGAATGGGCAGTAGCGGAAAATCTGGGTTATGTTGGTGATTTCTGCAAATCAGTTTTTCGCTGCAAAATAAAATCAACACTATATTTTGTAGCTTATATCCATACTATTATAATCCAATTCAGTGCATTATTATTAGAGAAAAAGTTTCGGGAAGAAATAAATAAGCTCTTATGTACATTTGTTACTTGAAAAAACTTATTAATTGGTAAATTTATCTAGTATCCCTTATTACCCTTTCTGTTCCATATTACGCGCAATAAACAACTGGACACTTTATTGAAAATTAATAACAAATTCTAAGTAAGTTATAAATAAAAATGTTCAATTTATTCACTGAAAACATAATTAGTGAAATATAATACTATTACCTCAAATATGGTGGAAATAAAAACTGGCATTCCATATTACCCGAGCTTCCTCTATCTACGTGAGTTACAGCGGGTACCTGCAAAGCTGCATGGCAAACAGTATATGAGTACCTACCATGTTGATGTATGTGGAAATAACAATACCTCTTCGACTGTGGTGCTCCATCAATATGGTAAGTCCCGAGAAAAATCCAGGGATAAAGGCCATGGTAATTAAATGGTATTTCCTTAAAATTTTCCTGTAAAAATGCAGTAAATTATGTGTTAACACAAATAAAGGAAGATGCTCTACCCGGTTGCGGGGGCCCCTCTTTTGTACCTTTTACTTTTAGCTTTCTCCAAAACATAGTTTATGTGCTGTTTCTGTGGTTAAGGAATAGCAAGACATGCACATATGTACAAATAACACTTATTGACAGAAAATTCTTAGAAAAATGTAATAATTGATAATTTGTGACCTTATTTGAATTATTCAAATACAGAATAGGATTAAATCAAGTGGTTCTCCTGAAAGAATTGTTTCGATCCATTATAAGCACCACATACCTTAGCAAACAATGAGATGCCATGAAGGAACCTCCCATTAGAGTTCCAAAAACACATGACTGGATGTATGCCAAGAAGTGTTGCTTCAGATATTCTCTGTTGATCTTACGGCTCTTCAGCATCAGTTGGATCTGGAAACAAACCGTCAGCCTGTCCATATCATTTTAATTAAACAGAACGGTGCATTAGGTTAGGTTAAATCAAAGTGTATGATCAGTCTTTCCCTTATTGCTGGAAGTTACTATTTAGAATGTTCGCAGTGCAAAATCTAAAGAATGATCACAGCTACAAAATTTAACATAATCATGCATCGAAGGTGAATGTGTTAAGAGTAATTAACACAAATCAACTAACTAAATTACAATTAAAGTAACATGTGAAAATGTATTTACGGACTCTTTTGGAGCCCTGAGGCACTC